>SJYQ01008251.1:438683-467799 GCA_006410935.1 Redunca redunca
TAAAAATTTTCACCTTAAAAGTCATAAAAATCTCTGATTTCAGAGTTTTCTGAATTCTCATATACATACGCAAATGTATATTAAAACTATTTAATTAAAATATCTGGTTTCAATATATTCTATTTCTGACAGTATGTTTTTATTTATGATTTGATCCTTGTGTAGTATAAAAACACTGTCTATCAGTGGGATGTCTGGCATGAGAAATAGGGCTGCTGCTGCTGCTGCTGCTAAGTCACTTCAGTCGTGTCCGACTCTGTGTGACCCCATAGATGGCAGCCCACCAGGCTCCGCCGTCCCTGGGATTCTCCAGGCGAGAACACTGGAGTGGGTTGCCATTTCCTTCTCCAATGCATGAAAGTGAAAAGTGAAAGTGAAGTCGCTCAGTCGTGTCCGACTAATAGGGCTAGCAAGGCTGATATAAATAGGAATTAGTAAACTAATATAGATCTATAGTTATATAGGAATACTATTTTAATGACTAGAGTAGAGTAAAAGAAGATGTTAAACTCTCTAAGAATGTAATACATTTAGAAGACCTATTTATCAAAACTTGGTGTTATTTTCAGACCACAAAAGCATTACAACTGTAACTCAGAAATTTGGGACTAGGCAATCGGTAAGCAGTAAATCTGTTAAAAACCAGAAACAGATGAATAATCGCTGACTTCCATATTCCAATGTTAACAAACTATCTTTAAAAAATACAGAAATTAACATTAAATTTAGACTGTAATGTAGAAATCGTTTTCAGAAAGTGCAGTGAAGTTTAGCAAGGGAGACTTCTTAAAACCTGAGCAGTGATTTCTATAGCCTATATACTATGCCTGCAGGGAGAGCTTCCGGTCTGAGCTGCCCTTCCAAGAGGGTAAAGCCTAAGGTGACCTTATTTTAGGAATTTCATTAAGTGAAGATTTGTCTTCATCTTTAAATGAGAGAGCATTGTTTTCGTCTTCAAAGGGATCTGAGGTAACCATTTTGAGGCAGGGCAGAGCCACCAGCATTTTTACAAAATGCAGTAAACTCAAGGTTATGGAGAACGGGGAAAGTTACGCTTTGAGAGGGATTGCTGTTGAACCATAGCTGGAGAAGTGTTTATACTGTGACTTTGAGAAGTGGGATAAACAGAATTGCTTCTTAACTGGTCTCTTTCTTGAATGCCATTGTCAACTCCATGTTGTTCAGAGGAATAGGAAATAAAACTTGGAGGAGTAAGCATGGTTGCTGTGCTTTGATACAAGGTAGAAGCAGTGTCCTGATGGGCAGAGGAATTCGTTTTTGCTTTAGCACTCACAAAATATGTAGTGTTATATTCAGGAGAGTAAGAGTGTAAATATTTTTCAGCACCAGTAATATTCGAGTTTTTGGAAATGATTTCAACTTCATTTGGATTAAATATGCATGAACTACTTGCATCAAAAGTACCAGCATTCTCACAACAGGAAATTATACTTAGTTTCGGGGCAGAGAAAACACTTTTGGATCTAAAGTGAAAATGTTCTGAGGCCGACTTTAAAACACTGAAGCTTCTTTTTTCTTCAGAATCAAAGTTAGCTCTACTTTGTACAGAATAAAAGGACGTACTGCTTTTCTGAAATTTAGGAAATAAAGAATGTCTTCTTTCAAGGAAAGCTGTGTAAAAAGACAGGTTTGATGAAGACGAGGAAACTTTACTTCCTTTACGTGAACTGCCTTTAAGCATCGGAGAAGGATGAGCTGCTTTAAAATCAAGAAATTTTGTTGGCTGAATAACAGGAGAGGCTCCACGATGCAGGAGGTCTGAAGTAGGTTGATCTGCAGGATATTGTGGTTGGCAGTTCTGCTCCTCTTTGCAGCAACTGGAGTGAGAAAAGTGTCAAATGAGGAAAAAAGAACAGGGAGCACAGGTGGAAACCTGCCAAGCGTTCTGAAGAATAGCTACCTATCAATATGGAAACAGGGAAGAAGAGATTAAGACAGGTGAAGCTGATGGTTACCCAGATGTACCCCCAAAGAATGCCTAAGTCTAAAAGATTATTTCTAACTACCTACACAGTACCTGCCCACTCTACTAAATCTTGGGGAGATAAATGGAAAGGCTCAGGGTGGTAGGCAGAAAGAAAGGTCAGGGGAAAACATAATAGAGGGCACCAAAACAAACGGGTTCCCTGTAGGTAAAGGGGGAACTTCCTGTTTTTAAAATAATTAAGTCATAATATCTGTTTGAGACTACTGAACTAACATATTTGAAGGAGTTGATAAGTACAATAAACGTATACCCCACTGGCTAATGCTATTTTAAAATATTAATCATGGATAAAGCAGAAGCTCTCTGGAGAGAATATTTCAGATAAATATCCAGATATTCAGTTACTATGGGGTACTAAAGGAAGCATTAAAGCTTGGTTTATGAACATTTCAATGTTCTTTAGCACATGAAACATATGGAGACGTGTTTTGTTTTCTTTTTAAAGGCTTACCTTAAGCATTTTCCCATACTGAATTTAATACAAAGCAAATCTTTCCTTTCCTTTCTAAGCCATCATCATTAGCCATAAAAATGTCCTGTGTAGGTGTAACAGGTTAGATGCTGAATGCTTAAGCTGCATATAGAATTAACATGGCAACAACATAGAATATGATGATAGCAGATTCTAGAATCTAATGACATCAGTTTAAAATAAAATTGTTCTGTGGCTCATCTTTCGGAAAAACTGCAATTCATGTGACTGTGGAATGTGTATTCTAACTTCAAAGCTAAATTTATCTTGGCAATAAAGCATGGCATCCGATTACATGGGCCACATGCACAGATTATGGAGATCTACTGTTATACTGTAACCCATTTAAAGGCAAGATTAACAAAACTATTAGAATAGTGTCCTCTTCCTTTTCCACCTATGACATAAAACACTCCCTCAACAAGCTTCTCCATATCCTGTATACTGTAATACTACATCTTGCTTTTCTTCCCTTTCTAACAACCTTCTTTGGGAAACCCTTGAATAAATCCCTTTCAAAGCTCTCTTATTCTCACCATACCATTGTCAGTTTATAATCCAATTTTATCCAGCATTCAAACGAATTAATCTGTTCCTGTTTCATGCTTGCTGGTAGAAGACACATGCTTCTTGCATAAGAGACAGAGGACTTTGTTACTCACAGCAAATTAAGCAATGTGATCACCCACTTATTTATGTTGGTTCTCCTTGACCTCAGGACCCACAAGGGCAATGTGGAGAGCCCAGAGACTCTTAATATCAAGTGAGCTGTGTTTGAAAGAAGGCACCCCACGCTCAGGGAATCCCCCACTTTTAGAGCAAGCAGTAACCAAATCTGCTCAACCTGCTGTTAGTCCAGAAGGGAAACACTGCCTCATTCTTCGGAGTTTCTCATCACAAACCAGAGAATGGCCTGGAGGGAGAGGCCACACCAACCTTACACCCGTCACAAAAATGAACTCAAAATGGGCCACAGACTTAAATATAAAATGTGAAACTATGAAGCTCCTAGAAGATAACATGGGAGAAAACCTAGATAAATTTGGCAATGACTTTTTAAATACAATACCAAAGGCATGATCCATGAAAGAAACAACTGATAAGCTTCTGCTCTGAGAAAGATAATGTCAGGAGAATGAGAAGCTACAGACTAAGAGAAAGTATTTGCAAAATACTTGCAAAGAATATTTCCCTTGAAAAGGGACTGTTACCCAAAATATACAATGACCTCTTAAAACTCAACAATATAAAAATGAACAATCTCATTTAAAAAATGAGCCAAAGACCTTAATAGATACGTCACCAATACACAAATGGTAAATAAGCATATGAAACGATGTTCCACATGATATGTCATTAGAGAAATATAAACTAAAACAACAATGTGATGTTATTACATACCTATTAGAATGGTCAAAATCCAGAACACTGACAACACCAAACGCTTGTGAGGATGTAGAGCATCAGGAATTCATTGCTTATGGGAGTTCAAAATGGTAGAGCCACTTTGGAAGACAGCTGAAGGCTTTCTACATGACTGAACACATACTTACCATACAATCCAGCAATCATGCTCCCTGGTATTTCCCCAAGTGAGATGAAAATTTATGTCTACTCAAAAACCTGTACATCAATGGTTATTGCAGCAGTTTTCATAATTACTAAAACTTGGACGCAACCAAGATGTCCTTTAGTAGGCGAATGGATAAACTGTGGTATATCCAGACAATGGAACATTATTCAGTGCTAAAAATAAATGTGCTATTAATGCACTATGAAAAAGTATAGAGGAAACTTAAATACACACTACTAAGTAAAAGACGTCAAACTGACTATATACTATATGATTCCAATAATATGACATTCTAGAAAAGGCAAAACAGTAGAGAAAGTATAAAGATCAGAGGTTGCCAAGGGTTTAAGGGGAGAGAGGGATAAACTGGCAGAGCACAGAGGATTTTTAGGGCAGTGTAAGACCAGCAAGAACAAATGGTTCTTCTAGAATACATGAGTTTGAAAACTAGATAATTCTATTAAGTGAGCAACGCTGTATGGCCCATGTAGTCTCTTAAAGCCCAAATGAAACGGACAAACAATGAATTTTATTATGGGGTATTACTTTAACCTAAACTGAAATAAAATCTAATTTTTGAAAGGGAGATTTCTAAAGCTTTATATAACACTGTGATACAAATAATACCTTTTTTTTGGCCTGGGGTGGGGTGGGGTTTAATGAGTGAACAAGACAGACAAAACTGAAGCTTCTGGAAAAACTATTTGTTCTTGCTGGTCTTGTATCTCTCCTCGAACTTGAACTTGGCCTCCCGTCAGGCTTTGCATTTGACAGCAGGGTCTCTGAAGATATCCTTGTTGGCAACAGTTTCATCCAAGGGGATACCCACAGAGTACGTTGTGGGCCTGAGGTGATTATAATGATAAACTTTGATGAAAGACTTGATCTTTGACCTCTTGGCGATTTTCTTCTTGGCCATGGCAGCTGCCACTTTGCAGGGAGAGTGATTAGTTCCAGCCACCAGAGCATGGCTGTGGGCTGTGTCTAAGGTGCCGTCATCAACGCTCTTCACGATGACCACTTTGTGTCCTTAGTAGTGACTGGCCAGGGCCAGCATCGCGTTCCCGGGTTTCATGAACTTGCTCATTTTGGCAGCTACCACTCGGGATGACAGCAGAAAACTAAACAATTATTTTAAACCCATGGTTTGATAGAGCAATACAAGTAACAGATTGACAGCCTGGCATACTGCAATCCAGGGGTCACAAAGAGACGGATATGACTCGGGGCTGAACACAACAAGCACTGATCTCAAAAGACTTGATTAATCATTTGCATTTCTTCATGTATGAAATCACCTTTAAACCCCTTCTCTGTTTCCTTTCTCTAGATCCCTCCTCCTTCTCCCAATTTTATATTCAGCAGATCACCTATTAATTTAAGTAATAGTTATTGTCATCTACTCGGCTTTCCCGGCAGCTCAGCAATAAAGCATCTGCCTGTAATATAGGAGCCACAGAAGATGGAGGGTTCGATTCCTGGGTTGGGAAGATTCCCTGGAGAAGAAATCACAATCCATTCCAGTATTCTTGCCTGGAGAATCCAATGGACAGAGGAGCGTGATGGGCTGCAGTCCATAGGGTCACAGAGTCAGACATGACTGAAGTGACTTAGCACATACACATGGTGGTAGGCATAAGAACAGGTGTTAGGAATACAATGATGAAAACATCCTTGCCCTGATGAATTTCAGGCTATGTTACACTCACTAGTGCATCTTTATTTACTTTCCTATTTTACTCCTTAGAAATACCAGTCAGGCACAATTCCTTTGTTTCATAAATCATTTGTTTTTTCCCCCAAAGGATATTATTCATGCCTTGACTTTAGAATCCAATGAATTATCCCATGCAAGGATGAAACTGAGTCACTTGTACATTCTCGACTCTTTTTAGGTCTGTACTGCCCAATTCAGTAGCCACTGCTGCCATATGACTGTTTAATTTTAAATTAATTACAATAAAATGAGATTAAAACTTTTCAGCTCCTCAGCTGCACAAACTACACTTCAAGTGCTTAAGAGTTACGCATGGCTTGTGGCTACCATACTGGGCAGACAGATTTAGATCATTTCTATGGTCACGGAAAGTTTTATTAGACCACTTATTGGACAGTCCTTAATTACATAAGGGGTCAGAGACTGGCCACATTTAAAAAGAGGTTGCATGTTTTGGCAAACGATCACTGTCTTCCTCATACTCATGTGATACCACCAGCACTAGTAAGTTACTTATATTCTCTTTGTCAATGAGCTCTAAACTAAAATACTGACCTCTGTTGAATATGGTTTTAACATAAGCCAAAATAATCCCTCCATTTTATGCCTTGTTATTAAATAGTAACAGCATATATGACTGGGAATGTATAATGAAAATACCTAAATAATAGCAATACTGTAATAAAGAATCAATTTAACATAGGAAACATCTTAAAGAAACTTACCCTCCCTCACTTTCTGCTTCCTCTGAACTATTACTTGTTGCTGAACTTTGAACTGTGGCAAGCCTTCTTTTTCTAGCTCTGTGCTGAGGACTTATCTTGTGAACGGTTACCTTCCCTCCAAGTTCACCTTGGATATACTCCTCCAGCTTTGGAATGGCTTCTTTAAGAACTCTGATTTCCTCTTTGAGTTCTTCCATATTTGTCAGTAATTCATTTAACTTCTCCAGTATTTGCAGCTGCCTTCCTTGAAAGATCTCTGTTGTTCCTTGGCCACTAGGCACTTCATCTTGCAAAGTCATCAAATCAAGTGAATTACCCAGAGAAAGAAATTTAGGCAAATCCATTGCTGTCCTTGGTTTACGAACCTTCTGATACCACAAAAGCAGCAAGCTGATTCCGGCAGTTCCCACCACAATGCCAAGTATCATTTCTCTATTTGTGGAATGAGGCATTTCTTAGGTTTTGTTTCTAAAAATTAAAGGAAAAAAAAAAGTAAATGAACATTATTTCTGTCTTTGCCCAGGATGAAAATACTGGAGTTTTTTTCCTATCAATAAAAATCAAGTCTGCATCATCACAAAAAATTTAATAATACTTGATAAATTACAAACTAAAATAAATTATGAGTAATTGCCTCATATGGCAATTACTATCTGGGTTTCCCCAATGGCTCAGCAGTAAAAAATCCACTTATAATGCAGGAGATGTGGCAGAAACCACGGGTTCAATCCCTGGGTCGGAAAGATCCCCTGGAAAAGGAAATGGCAACTCACTCTAGTATTCCTGCCTGGAAACTCCCATGGATAGAGAAGCCTGGCAGGTGGCAACAGAGTTGGACATGACTTAGTGACTAAAAGACAACAAAAAACCAAATTGCCTCTATAATGTATGAGGGTGAGTAGAAATACTACCTTTAAGGATATTACTGACAACCAATGTAAAGTATCAACTTTAATTCAGAATCTGTATTCTATACATCTGATCTGAAATTTACTCTTTCTCATGTATTTTTAAAGGGTATGATAGAGGTAAAAGCATCGTTATAAATTTCTGAAAAAAACTATTTCTTAATTCAAATTATGCCTAACTGTATCTGAACCTCTTATTTGTATAAAATTAACTTGGCGACGCTATGGACTGTAGCTAGTATGCTAATGTCTGGGTTTTACTTTATCTTTTAGGAAAGCCCAAGAGAAAGCTTTTCCTCAGCATCTAGTTCACATTTCAAACTCCAATTTAGAGTGATCAACAACATTTTAAAATGGGCTTTGGGATATATAATACAGAGAAAGTTTTGGCTTGTTTGTACCCACTTCATCTTCTGCTTCATTCAATGAGGAAAGCAGAGACAATAATGCATGTGCAGGCTTCACCTCATTTCTTCTGACCAGGAATTCTGCTTCTTAGTCATAGTTCTACTTCTGTCTGAGGCCTTAATGCTTTTATTTTCTTTCAAATGTTCACTTACTCTTAAAGTAACAAAAAACTAACTTCTTTGACTCCTTCCTCCTTCTGAACTTTCACCATTTGCATCAAAGACCTAAGCGCTGGCTCATCTAATTCCACATAACCTCAGCTACCTTGACAAAATGCACCATAATCCCCCTCTTCACTAGTTTTATTGCTTATCACTGTTCTTAAAGTCAGAAGGCCACTAAAGGAAAACAATAGTATGAATCTTTCCGCCACATAAAGTTACAGCAAGAAGCTGTCATCTCTAAACCAGGAAGCAGGTCCTCACAAGATACTGAATCTGCCAGTGCCTTGATCCTGGATTTCTTAGACTATAAAATAACAAAAAATAAATTTTTGCTGTTATGTAAGCCACCCAATCTGCAGGATTTTGTTATTGCAGTCTAAATGGCCCAAGACATCATCTCCAAAGCAGGCTGATTTAAAAAAAAAAGGACTAAACAAAAAAACCAAGTAGAGCCTATAGGGTAGTGTCAAGCAGTCTAAAACATATATAGTTAAAAGGAAGTAGGGGTACCAAAAAAAAAAAAAACTTAAAAGGAAAAATGGCCCCCAAAAATTCCAAGCTGGACAAAGCCTATAAACCCAAAGATCCAAGAAGATCAACATAATCCAAGAAAAATAAAATCAAACCGAGGCCAAACATTATTAAAATGCTGAAAGCTAGTAAGAAATCTTAAAAGTACCCAGTGATGGGGGAAAAAAAAGACCTTACTTACAGAGAAAGAAGATAAGATTACAGCAGACAGTGTCTCAGAGACATCACCTTAGAAACTAATCAAGCAAGAAAACAATGGAGTGACGCCTTGAAAGGGCTGAAAGAAACTTTCAACTTGCATTTCTATACCCAGTAAAATATTTTTCAAAAATGAGGGTATTTTAAACAAAGAAGTATTTAAAATACTATTTTAAATATTACTTAAAATAATATTTATTTTAAATATTGAACTATTTTAATATTTTAAAGACTATTTTAAACAAACAGAAGTTGAGAGAATCCTTTCCCAGCAGCCATTCACTATAAAAAAAGCTAATGGGGTTCATCAGGCAGAAGCAAAGTGATAACCACAGAAATTTGGATCTCTACAAAGGATGAAGAGCATCAGTGGTGGCAAACATGTGGCAAAATATGAAAGTCATTTTTTTTCTCATTTTAAGATTGATTCATTAAATACTTGCTTATTACAGCAAAAAATGACAGTAACATCATGAGGTTTTTATCAGATGTAGAAGTAAGAAAGTAGGATAACAACAGCACAAAGGATAAGGGAAAAAGAAAATCTGCTGTTGTAAGGGTCCTGGGTTTAAAGCAGTGTTATAGTAAGTTAAAGACCCCAGTTGTAAGCCCCAGGGCAACCACTCAAAAAACAAAAACAATAACACCAAAAAAAACCCCCCAAAACTTCCATAAAAATATAAATAATCAGCCAAAAGTGGCAATAATAATGGGAAAACTGAAGCTATTTCAATTAGTCCAGAAGAAGTCAGGAAAAGAGGGAAAAGAACAGAAAACTAGAAGAAAAGAAATGTCATGAGTTTACTGGAAAACAGCACCAAAAGATGGAGAAATAACATTTTTGTTTGTCAATGGAAAAGATCCAGCTTTTTTTAAAGGAAGATTAAATAAATGACAGTAAAAGAGAGATTAAAGAATCGCTGCAATTAATATGAGAAGGCAAAGAAGATGGATGGTCTCCAGTGCACAAGTACAGAGGCTGACCTCTGATGGAAACACAAACCATTCATTAGAGTAATGAAAGAGAAGACTGATTACGTAAGCAGGTTCAGGAAGGCGGGTAGATGTGATGGTGGGACCTTATGAAAGTTCTCTTCGATTGCTTCACTATTCTAAGTGAAATGGGAACAAAGTAAACCACTGAGGGGCAGAGTGGGGGGAAATAGTATTGTAAAGATGCAAATTCTGAATTCAGTTGTATACCTGAAATATGCCTTCCTATGGTTCACAGCCTATGATCTCACATACTGAAGCGAAGCATTACTGGGATTACCTGGCGGTCCAGTGGGTTAGGATTGGGTGCTTCCACTGCAGTGGTCTGGGTTCAGTCCCTGGCTGGGTAACTAAGATACCACAAATTATACAGTGTGGCCAAAAATTGTTTTAATTAAAATTTTTAAAAAAAGCATTACTCTTATACTCTAAACAGTCAAATAAATATGTTTCAATGATGCCCCATGGAAGAGAAAGACTAAGACTCTATTACCAAGAAGTCTTCCTAAAAAACTTTATTATTTATTTTTATTTTATTTGGCTATGCCTCACAGCACACAGAATCCTAGTTCCCTGACCTGGGATCAAACCTGTGCTCCCTGCAGTGAAACCAGAGTCCTAACCACTGGACTGCCAAGGAAGTCCCAAGAATCTCTCTCTTCAGATTCCTCCGTAATATACTAGACTACAAGCATTAAACACATGGATTACCCTATTTGGATGTATTACTGCATCACAGGTTTAAGTATAAAAGAACTAATGCTTTTTAAATAATCATTTTCCAGAAACTATCTTGCATTTTGGTGAAAATTATATCCAAGAGACTTAAGAATTCCTTCTCCTGAAGCCAAAGGTTCCAGTAGCAACCCTGTGAGCTTAACCTGGCCTACTTGAATTCAGGATATAGTTTGTGCTGTGGTTTGTTGCTCAGTCATGTCGGACTCTTTGAGAACCCATGGGCTGTAGCCTGTCAGGTTCCTCTATCCATGGGATTCTCCAGGAAAGAATACTACAGTAAGTTGCTATGCCCTCCTCCAGGGGATCTTCGCAACCCAGGGGATTGAACCCAGGTCTTCTGCATTGCAGGCCATCTGAGCCACCAGGGAAGGCCATCACTATTTTTTTAAGCAGAAAGTATTTTTGCCTAACCATTATAAATATGAACTCTAAGTCTAACCATCTGTCCACTCCCATCCTATGTAGGAGACACACCAGCACCAGGTTCAGACCAGTTTGTAACTTCACCTAAAGTTGGAGGTAATTATTATCAGCTGGTCAATTTTATTTCTACAAAAAAAATATCATAAACTAAATTATTTTAAAAGAGTACTACAAAAAGGCAACAGATACAAGAAAAGTCACTATATGTTTATGGTTTAATATTTACAGCACATCTAATAATCACTGAGCGTCAAGCCTGACCATCTTGGCTCCTGTCAATACAAAGATTAATGCAGGATGTTCACATGCTGACCTTGAGTTCTATCAAAAGAACTCTTCCTATTGATTGCTTTCTTGGCTCATTCCTGCTGGGCCTTCTTTGAACTTTACATTGAAAAACATAGCCTAGTTTGAATAATTTTTTAATTTAATAAGTAAACAAATGGAAGTCAAGATTTACCAAGGAAGATCTTATTCCTGAGATGGTACCAGGTTTAAACAGGTGAGAAAGAGTTATCAAATTTTGTTTGACCCTTTCTTTATAAATTATAACTTCCCTGGTGGTTCATACGGTAAAGCATCTGCCTACAATGTGGGAGACCCGGGTTCAATCCCTGGGTCGGGGAGATCTCCTGGAGAAGGGCATGGCAACCCATTCCAGTATTCTTGCTGCCAATCCATACCAATCCCAAGTTATCGCTGAGGCAGGTCTTGCTATTATCTCTACTGTGCAGATTAGCAAACTGAGGCACATAGCTGTCAAGTCATTTTCCCCGCGGTCACCCAACTAGGAATGAGAACTGTTACCCGTGATAACTCCTGGTACTGTTGCCTGATGAAGATTCAGAAAGCATCAACAAGGACATAAAGGAGAATGCTGAGTGGGCAGAGATGATCAGAACTGAAAGACAACTTCAGAACTTTAAAATCAACTGGGAAAAAAGCTAGAATCAATGCAGCACGTATTGGTTTCAAATAACCACAACTAAAGAATAATACCTCAGAATGTCTGAATTTTATATCAGTATAAAATGAATGTTCTAAGTCAATTAATTTGAAAAAAGGAGCTCATTAAAAAGAGTAACAGAGGAGAGTAATAGAACACTTGCTTCCCTGCAGTATAATTTCAAAGTTAATATTATATCATGTATATAACTTTGATATTTAATTATCACTTAGTAGTAGACACTTGCAGTTTATTATGAAAACAGTAATTTAAAAATATGTTGACTAGGGAGTTTCCTAGTTTCCAGTGGTTAGGACTCAGCACTTTTGGTCCAGTGGTGAGGACTCAGTGCTTTCACTGCTGGAGCCTCCAGCAATCCCTGGTCAGGGAACTAAGATCGCACAGTAGAAAGAAAGAAAGAGAAAAAGAGAGAGAAAAAAAAGAATAAATCTTGGTTTAAAATATAGATTCACATATATAGAGAGAAATCAGACAATCAGATTAATCAGAGTGAGTGAAGTCAGCTCAGTCGTGTCGGACTCTTTGCCACCCTGTGGACTGTAGCCCACCAGGCTCCTCCGTCCATGGGATTCTCCATGCAAGAATCTGTGGACTGTAGCCCACCAGGCTCCTCCGTCCATGGGATTCTCCATTCAAGAATACTGGAGTGGGTTGTCATTTCCTTCTCCAGGGGATCTTCCCAAACCAGGGATCCAACCCAAGTCTCCTGCATGCATTGCAGGCAGACGCTTTAACCTCTGAGCCACCAGGGAAGCCCAGATTAATCAGATGCTAAGTATTATTCCTGCCACATGTTTCAATTTGAAAGGTGCTAATAATAATGTACAATAAGATATAATTTTATTACAAATGATTGGTATCTAAAATTAATATGTAATACATAATTAAGATTATTTGCAGAGATGAGAATTAAGAATTCTGCTGAAATAGTAAATCATCAAAATGTTGATTCTACAGAAACTTCTACATTAAAATTCCTTTGTAGAACATGTCATAAAAAATTAACTTCAGAAAACATTTAATTTTCATGTTGTAGTTTCAATTAAAATTAATCTTCAGATATGGAAAGTATGCTTTACCAAGTTATTTACAATGCTTTCATCAAACAATATTTAGCATATACATTCATTTAGTTCATCAGCAGATTCGTAGCGGGGAAATACATAAAATACAGAACTCTGATAAACTCGGAAAATGGATAATAACTTGTGCAAATCAGGTAGAAGTACACAGTACGGGTTACAAGTGACCATGAGTTTTAAGCATAAGGGAATCCCCTGAGACCTTGAATTAGCGATTAGATTCCCCACAGCGACCTGGATAACTCGATACTTTCTAAGTGAATTCTAATACTCCTATTTCATTCGGTTTTCACTTTTCCCCTCCTACTTAATAATTCTTTATTTCGGGCTCCCTGATGTTTGCCTTATTTGCAAATGTTTGTCAAACTAAAAATCTAGCCTTCATTTTCTGTAAAACAAGTAGAGAATCGAGTTTGCCAAAACAAAACAAAAAACGTTCGCCGAAGGCTGAAAGGTAAGAAAGACTCAGGGAGCTCAAGCGAGAGGAAGACAAGTGTCTGCGGCGGAAACTCAGCTGGGTCTGCAGCCTCCGCCCAGCTGAGCTCCCCATGCACCCCAAGTCGGGGGCCCGCACAGAAATACTGGCAACCTCTGGAGTCGAAGGCGGCGCTGGAGGAAGCTGCTGGAAACCCGCTCTGCCTCCCGCAAAATACAAAGCACCGCGGGCCAGCGGGAGGATGCCCAGCAGCGATGCGGCGGCCGCCAGGACGCCTGCACGACCCGGAAGTGGGGTGGCCGCCGCCGGAAGTGCCGCCTGGGCCCTCGGCTCTCGGCCCTCGCCCGCGTCCCACCCGGGCCCGCAGAGACGCACACTGCCAACCCGCTCACGCACCTGTTTTCGCGGCGCTGGTCTCTCTGCCGTCGGAGACCTGGGACCTGCTGGCGGGGTGATCGGGATCGAAGCGGCGGGCGGACAGTAGTCCGGGAGCTTCCGAGTCCCAAGGTCCAGCGCCGCGGTTGCGGCGTCCTGACCCAGCTACCGGAGGCGCCGGGGGAGGGGCCGGCCCCACTCGCCCCGCGGGCTCCCGCCTCTTCCCGCTGGCGGTCAACTCACCGGGGCGGGGGCCCCGCGCATCTTTTACAAAAGGAGACAAGTGCGCCCTACCTGGCGCCTCGACCCGCATCGGACTTTGCCGCCGGGTTGTCGTCTCCCCCAAAGCTCAATTCCCCGCCCTGACCACCGCGCCCTGACTCAGGGCCATCCGCGGAGGTTCGGCGCCTTCTTGCTGCCTCTGGCGCGCTTTCGTCCACCACCGAGGCTCCCCAAACCCACCTCCTTGCCTTAGTATCATCCTTTTTCTCTACCGTTTTCTAGATAATAATCTTGAACTTTCCACGTGACAGAGTTAAACGTGATGTCTTGCACGAATTACTGATCAAGTTATCCTAACTTTAACTCACTTTCTTTTTACTTTTAATTAGAGGATAATTGTTTTGCAATACTGTGTTGATTTCTGCCAAACATCACCATGAATCAGTCACAGGTATGCATATATCTTCTGGGTACTGAACACCACCCCACACCCCCGCCGCCCATCTCCCTCCCCATCCTTCCTGTGTAGGTTGTCAGAGCACTGGGTTGAGCTCCCTGTGTCACACAGAAAATTCCCTCTTGCTATCTACTTTACATATGGTAATTGTATATTTCCAGTTAATTCTCTCAGATCTTCCTACCCTCTCCTTTGTCCTTCTCCCAACCCCCACCATGGTCCTGAGTTGCCTTTAGGTAAAAACCTTTTTCTTCTCAGATACTTAACAATAGAGATTTTATCCAGCTTCACCTTGTGTGGTTTGTATCAATATAAGGAAAATAAAATTCTGTCAAATGAACTATTAAAAAAACTGCACACTCACTCTTTCTGTATTGTCCTTGCTTTGAGCTTTAAATTTAGGCTTGCAGGAAACTTGGTCTTGAGTAGTAGATTTCCTACCAATATGTTGAATGGAATTAAAAATGGAAACATTCCTATTTATCAAACCCCCCCCCCCGAAAAAAACTACCAAAAAGCTGCTCTGTAGAGTCAGAAGACTAATTTCACAATCCATATGAAGCTATTTACTAATGGAGCTTCTATAGGATCTTTAAGACTATAAAATGTCTTAAGCTTTAAGAAAGCTATATTCAAGAGTAAGTAAGCCTAGTCAAGTCATTTTATTAAAACTAAGTTATATTTTGGAAGACAGGAAACTAATGTGTGTGTGCTCAGTCTCTAAGTTGTGCCTGACTCTTTGTAACCCCAGGGACTGTAACCCGCTGGACTCTCCATGGGATATTCTAGGCATGAGTATTGGAGTGGGTTGCCATTTCCTCCTCCACAGGATCTTCCCAACCCAGGGATGGAACCAGTCTCCTGCAATGGCAAGTGGATTCTTTACCACTGAGCCACCTGCGAAGCCCCAAAGTCATTTTATTAAAGCAATGTTATATTTTGGAAGACAGCAGACTAATACTTGGCATGTAAGATTTGAAACTGCAAAGGAGTCCCTTCTAAGAACCACTTTTGTTCACATCTTGTGGTTTGCAAGGATATTACAATGTAATGCTAATCTTTGCTTTATGTAAACAGAATACAATATAATGTAAACCTGTCTAGCAGGTTTACATAGGTTTCTCTTTTAACAAGATTTTTTTCCTAAAGAAATTCAGCTGTCTCTTCGATAACACTTAAAAGGTTTGAAGCATCTTGAGATTTAAGCTTTCCCAGGAGTCCATTCAGTTGTTCACCACTGTTTCCCCAGCATACATCACAGATGTCTGCAACAAAAATGTGGACTATGGGCTGAGAACAGTGCCTTACCAACCCCCTGCTCGAAAAGAAAGTGCTGACTTGTTCTTCACATTCAGAGAGTAGGGTAAAATAGCCAGATTCTTTCATATGCCTGTGTGGCACCTGTTTCCCCTTGATTATGTTTCTTGAGCAGTAAAAATGATCTGAGACGTACAAACTCAGTGGTAGCCATTGATCTTTGGCAAAGTTAAAACCAAAAAGTAAAACAAGAGGAGCTGTATTTGCCAGGCATTGTAGGAATGCTATGAAAGAGAAGGAATGACTCCACCTGCCTCTGCTAGGAATGAGGTCTAAAAGAAATGTCTGATGGGAAAAAGAAAATCACGAGGAATCTCAGTAGACTCAGTGGACATGAGCTTGAACAGACTCTAGGAGACAGTGAAGGACAGGGAAGCCTGGCGTGCTACAGTCCCTGGGGTCACAAAGAGTGGAACAGGACTGAGCAACTGAACAGCAACAACGAAGGAATCTCAGAGACGTTGTTTGTCATGAACTGAATGTTTATTTTCCTCTGGAATTCATTATATTTAATCCTAATCCCCAGTGTGGTGGTATTTGGAGGTGAGGCCTTTGGGAAATAATTAGGTTATGAGACTGGACCTCTCTAGAATGTGATTAATGCCCTCATAAAGAGACATGGGGGCTGTTTCTTATTCTACCATGTGAGGATACAACGAGAAGCCAGCCATGTGCAACCCAGAAGAGGACCTTCACCAGAAATGTTTCTGGTGCTCTGATCTCTGATATCCCACCTCCAGAATCATGAGAAATAAATCTTGGCTATTTAAGTCACCCAGTCTATGATAATTTGTTACAGCAGCCCGAACTAAAGGCATTTTGATTCATCACCACTAGCGCGGTATTACAGTCAGCTAACACCTCTGCTTGGGAGGAGGCAATGGCGCCCCACTCCAGTACTCTTGCCTGGAAACTCCCATGGACGGAGGAGCCTGGTGGGCTGCAGTCCATGGGGTCGCAAAGAGTTGGACACGGCTGAGCGACTTCCCTTTCACTTTTCACTTTCATGCATTGGAGAAGGAAATGGCAACCCACTCCAGCGTTCTTGCCTGGAGAATCCCAGGGACGGGGGAGCCTGGTGGGCTGCCATCTATGGGGTCGCACAGAGTCCGACACGACTGACGCGACTTAGCAGCAGCAGCAGCAGCAACACCTCTGCTGTATGGGCCTTCACAATTTGTCCCCACCTACTTTTCCAGCTTTTCTCTACCATTTTCACCAGACATCAATTCTTCGCTTCAGCTATAGGCAAACTACCTTATTTTCTTTCCATCAATCACACATTTCCCCAGTCTCTGTGTCCTTTGTAGGCTGCTCTCTGTGTCTGTAATACTCTGCTCTTTGCCACCTGTCAAAAACCAATTCATGCAATTTAATCTGCTTCCCTTGAGAAGCTACTTCACACATTCTTCTCCTCCCCCAAAGAAGTACTCCTCCACGCCCTGCCAAAACTCCGTGGAAGGGTAAGGAGTTCCCGTGAGCACAAACCCACTCCTGGCTGACTTTCTGCGCCCTGCTCTCAGGTACACTGCATTATTGTTACCGCTTGCTCAGCGACTGGTGCATCCTGGAGTCCGAACATGTTCAAGGCAAGGATGTATTCATCTTTGTATCCCCAGCGCCTGGCACAGTGCTCATATTCTATATTGATAAATATTTGAAAAGCTTTCTTTGAACGTATTATTTACTCTCAAGAGAAAAGCGTTACGAAATTTGTAGTCCTTTGGATGGCAGAAACATGAGAAGTGTCAAGGGTATGTGGTGCAGGGGGGGGTGTTTCATTTTTATTTCTTGGCTTTTACCTACATGGTTTTATTTCCAGGAAGAAACTGAATGTCAAAGCTGATGGATGAAGGAGCCATCCAGGCGTAACTGAAGCTCCACGTTCCCCAACTTAGGTCTGTAAACTGGAGGGAGATCTAATAGCAACTACGGCCACCACAGAAAGGTTGATTGACTCCTACAGTCAGTTCCCGCTTTATTCTGTATATGGATTATCGTAGTTCATCTTCCCAACAGTCTTGTGAGGTGGGTTATATTACAGATGAGGCTTTGCTGCCTGTGATAGAACACTGGAAGGGGACTCTTCATAACACCTTCGGTAAGCACATCATAGCCCTTCTCAAGTAATACCGCTCTGTCTGCGTGCACTACTTCAGTTACTTGGTGTTCAGCCTTCTCTGCTCCCTCTATGGGGATTGAACCTCCAGATCAGAGCACTTATCCCATGGAAGGCTTCCTCATTAGGGCTCTGCCACTAGCTCTAAACCACAGGGTTTAAAGTTATGGCAGGTCTATCATATTCAGTGTAAGCTAGGAATAGAGTTTGGGGGAAAATAAGCCTGTGTCTAATATAAACAGTTTGGGGCTTTTTTTCTTCTTATTATTATATCAGGGATCTATAGAACACAAGAAAATTATTCCCAACATTTCTGGAAAAATACTTATGACTAAATTGGACCTGCCAAGGGAAAAATGCTTTTATTGAGAAAGGTATAAGGATAAGTTTATTAACTATTTCCATAAGACTAAGCAATTAGTATAATAAATTATCAGTCACATCATACAATAAAATAGCCCAATATTTTGGTACTGAATGAATATTAAATGGTATTTTTAAAAGACATGTATAAAAAAGAAGCTAGCAACAATATTTATGTAATACAATGTAGCAATTCAATATTAATCAATTTGTTAAAAATATAACCGCCTCATTAAAGTATAGAATTCTTATAAGAAAATTTTTGTTGTGTTAGAAAAATTAAGTTTTTGTTCAATGTCATATAAGTTGCCTGATTGATGCTAACATTAGTCAATGATTATCAGCAGTTTTTCCATGACAGATAAAGATAGGGATGAAGATTCTTCAGATATTGCAGGAGTTTTGTAAGTCACGTTCTTAACACTGAGTTTCTGAGTACAGCCTGTTCAAACAACCACTTTGGATATACTCTAAAATGGAATTCGACCAATGCAGAACAAAAAGCCAATTTGTCCCTCCCTTCTGCATTCTTTCTTCATCTTGAGAGCAAGTGTTATGGGACATCTTTGACAGTATGTACGTCAACTTTATACGTCAAGGTCAGTTTCATTGTTTGTGGCAGATTGCAAAGAAGTCAAATGTTCGTCAATTAAACAAAATATTGTTACAATATATATATGTATAAATTAGGCAAAATACTGAATAGTTTTAATTATATCTAAAACTAGAACAGATGATTTCATTTAGGACATGGATGGTAAGTCAATTTTGTGTATGGGTCTCCTGGGAAAAATTGGGGTTAGCAATTTTCCAGACCTACTGTCCTCAGACAATCCAAAGAAAACTTATTTTCCCTTTAGGAACAATATCTCATTCAGGAAATCGCTCAGTAGACAGAGGCAGCCTCTTGGTGTGCAAATCAGCTTATAGAGACAGTTACTGTCCTAATGCAACAGAGACACATTAACTAGTCTTCCACTTTTAAAACTTTTTCCATTTTATAAATGTTGTGTTCCTATCTTTATAATTAAGGTGTGTATTTGGACTCTCATTCAAAGAAGTGACTCTAGAAAAAGAAGGAAATTCACCACTGCAATGATTTTAGAAGAACGCTTGTCTCATTAAGCAAGTGACCAAGTCATTTGTATTGTAATCAAAAATAATTGTAGTTTGACTGCTTAGAACTGGAACCATATCGTAAAAGTCATGCTATAGAAATTGTGGTTTGTTACTTAAGTAACCCCATAAAATCCTTCTAATCCATATGATAATATGCTCAATGGTTTTCAGCTGAATTCTAACAGAACTGCCGATGTCAGGAAATCATCTTCTGTACTATGGCCTTGGCTGCTTCCATTTAAAAAAAAAGTACCCTTGACTTTACCAGCTGCAGCAGATAATGACTGTCCAATGAAAGAGAAGCACCCATCCTCCAGCTATGACGTCTGCTTACCAGCTAATGCTAATACATCCTACCGCCAGTCAGCCTCTGCCCGGTTTTTAGCAATGAAAGAACTACCTATTCAGTAATGAGGCTCTTTGACTTTCTCGCATGAAGCAAAGCAACCCTTCTGATCCTACCTAAAACAAAAAAATATTCTGACAGTAATAACATTGACTCTCTCTCTTACTAATGGAAACCTCCCGTTTCTCAAAACAAACAAAAGGGTGCTAAGAGGCGCGTCTCTTCCAGATGTAATGACGTCATACAGGAGACACAACTCAGAAGGCACAACTCATTTATGTATTTCATAAATGAAAGACTGCTGACAAAACTAACTCGAATAATTTAGTTATTTGCATACAGACATTTTGCAGAGTGAAAATAGCTTCAAAACTTTTCACAAAGCATTTAATTATGAGAATCCAACTTTAGACGTAAAGGCATTTCCCTTATTTTCCTCTGCTAAGTGTTTGCTATTATGGAGACATGACCCTAATTATGTACCAGGATTTTCTCCTCTTTTTAGGAGGTAGAATCTATAAAGATTCTTTCATCAAAATAATTTACTGCCACTGTGGCTTAAGTCATGGCTTTAAAGGCATCAAACATCTAAATAAAAAATGAAAATTTCAGTTGATGCAAATACTTTAAAATATTTTGGTACCACCTATTATCTTTCCTAAAACCCTGCCTCTCCTCTGTGTCAGTACCATATCTCACAGCTATCACTATCAAAAACTTCAAGAGAAAAATTTCCACTCACAGCCTTCACTTACTGGCTTCTTACTCCTGTATCAGCTTGCTGCAGAAACCGCTAAGGCTGCACTGATACTGCTCTCACGAGAAGGACAAGTTCTCCTCATTTCCCCCAGATAGTGGCTTTTGGTCTCTTTAGAGAGTTTCTCAACTTCAGCACTATTGATTTCTGCTGTTGTTTTTGGACTGGAGAATTATTTGGTGTAGGGAGAATTCTGTTTGGGGATATTTAGCAGCATCCTTGGCCTTGACCCATGAGTTAGTACGAGTGTGATCATGCTCAGTCATGTCTGACTCTTTGCGACCCCATAGGCTGCACCCCACCAGGCTCCTCTGTCCATGGGATTTTCCAGGCAAGTCTACTGAATTGGGTTGCCATCTCCTCCTCCAGGGGATCTTCCTGACCCAGGGATCAAACCCATGTCTCTTGCGTCTCCTGTATTGGCAGGTGGGTTCTTTACCACGGCACCACCTAGGAAGCTGCCATATAGTAAGTACATTTTCCTAGTGAAATAGACAAAACTTGATAAGCAATGCCCCAGCATTGAAAGCGGATGCTATAAATTCTTAATTTCTAAGTTTTGGATAACTTTTTCTTAAAAGCATGGACCATTCCTTATTCGTTTTTCTACCCTCAATACCTGATGTTCAGTGATATAGATTGCAAATGAATAAATAGATTGATGGGTAAATGAAAATATCTAGGTATCTAAAATTTTCACTTTTCAACCAGAAATTTTGGCAAGTTTGAACGTCTGTGATCACCCTATGTGATTGCTTTTAAAAAATTATTTTAATTGGCTAATTCCAAGTAAGGTAACGTAAAGGGAGAAAGTCCCCTCGGCCGTGGAACATGGAAATGTAAGGAAGCTGAAAAAGGAAATTTCCAAAATTAAATAGAAATTTTTGATTTCACCTCAGATACGTAAATCTTGCCTAAAGTCCGCTCTGTTTATCAAAAAGACTTTTCTCATGAGAATTATACTATAGAGAGTTTGGAATTCTTTCAAAATATATGTACTCTTTGAAATGTTTTAGTTTCACTGGTTTCTGGTTTGCAAAGTGCACTAGGTCTTTTAGCTAGCATCTATAACGAAGAAGACAAACTGAAAGACCAGGATATGTAGGTGCGTACAAATCAACTCAACTGCTTGCTGATTATGTACAGTCTCTGAGGACCAAAGCTTCCGATTCATATTTCCGAGATGGGATCCAGAAATTTGTATTTCAAAATATTATCCTGAGTTGATGTTGCATAGACCACCCCTCAAGAAACATAGCGTGTAGCCAAATTTCTAAAGTGAAAACAGGATCAGGCAGCCTTATTCTAGAAGAACAACTGTTGAATCTGGTTTTTATTCATTTTTGTTCTTTTATGCAAAAAGGGGTTCAAAGACCACGTTGAAAGGAACCAAATGAAATTCTGGTTTTGGAAACTAAGTATTTCATTAGGAGTGTTCTTTACTATTTCTCCTGCCAGAGGGAGAATGGTAAGAAAATAGTCCTCTTTCCTTCAGCAGGAGACTAAACGGTCCCTGCTTCTCCAGCCTCTTCTGACAGGTGCACAGCCCTGGCTCGGGGCCTGTGGGGCAGCTCTCGGCCATGTGTCCTAGCATGCCTGCAGGAGATGAGATGCGGCAACCCTCACGTGAGCAGCAGCTGCCCTTTCATTCTTGGCCAGCACGTTTAGAGCTATCATCTGGATCAATCATTTATGTCACAATCGTTCTCTGCTCACCAAATTCCTTTGCTCCCACCATTTAATTCCCAGAATGTGTATAACCTGTGAACACAGTCAAAGATTTCACACAAGAGGTGTGAGAATGCTTTCTGCCTCCTTTATCAGACACAGGACGCTTCACAATCGTGGGGGCACTTGGGAGCATTCAAAGCTTCTACATGTTAGTGTTTGATGGTCATCCCAGCCTCTGAGATGGACGGAGCAGGGGTTTTCATTTTCACTTCGCAGATGAGGAATCAGCCTCTCAGCGGCATTTCTCTAGAATAAGGCTGCCCCGATCTCATCTTCACTTTAGAAATTCGGCTACATGTGATGTTTCTCAAAGGGTGGCCCATGCAACATCAACTCACGACCTTATTTTAAAATGCAAACTCCTGGACCCCATCTCAGAACTAAGAATCTGAAGGTTTGGCGCTCAGAGAACCTATGTAATCAGCAAGTAACCTCATTGATTTATATGCACATAAATTTAAAAAGCTCAGTCCTCTCGACTTACTATGAAGGGTGCTTTCTTGCCTCTCCTGCTGAAGCCTAGTTGCTAATGTGCGTTTCTGCTCCTTGTTGGCTGAATTGGGGGCGCAAGTTTAGGCCCAGATGATGAGTGAGCAGAAAGGTAAAACTGCAGTAGTTACTTTTTCAGCACAAAGTCTGAAGTTCATTAACGTTTCCCACTTGTGCATTACTTATTTTAATCAGCAGGTAAAGAAAACTTTAAAGTGTTAAAGAGTATAAATAGTACCCTTTATTGCTGAGAGACTAGCAATATACTATTTGTTGTTTCATAAAGTTTTTATGAAATGTCTTTCAAATCTTGATCTTAGAGATGATAAAGCATGTTCATTATCTTCATCTCGCACTGATTTCCCATTTCCTTAAGATTATTTCCAGGCCAGTGCTTTTGTGGAAAACACAACTTGTTCAGATCTTTGCTACAAGGTTTCATAGTATGTTTGTAAATTCCTAGACTCAGAATTAGAAGGCACTTAGGGAGAGAATCCCAGGGACAGAGGAGCCTGGTAGGAGGTCGACTATGGGGTCACACAGAGTTGGATACGACTGAAGCGACTTAGCAGCAGCAGCAGCAGGGAGGTCACTTAGGTGACATCTAAAGGAATATTTCTAGGCTTCTGCATATAAAATCAGAGGCCTTGTTGGGGATGACACAAGGTCTTGTGACCTTTACTAGTGTAGCTTGGGGGAAAATCTGTTGCACTTTACTCAGAAGGAGTAAGCAAGTAAACACACTTTCAAACGAAAGCTTGGAATAACTGACAAGGACAACTTAAATCTGCAGGTTCAAAACACTTGAGCAGTTGGAAATTTGCTTTTCCAAATAGAGCCTCAGTTTCTAACAACCATCGTCACAAAAATAAGAGCCTCCTGAAGTATATCTCAGGAATAAAAGAGTGATAAAATTTGGCAGCTTTTGAACTCATGCAGTAACCAGCGAAGATAACACAGACTCACATTCATTATTATGAATTGCTGAAAAATCATTCTTGTGATTCCAGGGAAATGGTGTCTCTCAGTACTTTTGGTTAATCCTAAACATTATGCTTTTATGAGACTTACTAGATTGGGTTCTAGGGATCATCACTTAGATCATTGAAAGTAAACAGGGAATAAGTTCATGAAGAGTTGTGGTAGGAAGAGGGAAAAGGTAAAGAATGAAAATCTAGAAGAAGACGGGGTCACAAAATAACAGTACAGAGGCCATATCCTTTGTCCACATGTATACTTACTTACAATATCTAAATATTCATGGTAGGAAGTCTTTTATTTGATCTGTCATGGTATTATGCAAAGCCACCTAAAACACTGAAGACAGAAACCCACATCAGGAGCAGAACTAGAATTAGAAGCAAGGGACTAAGAGGATGGTTCCGAGAGGACATAGCCTTCTGTTGGATGTAAACATCTCACGGAACATCCAACTCAGACACAGATACACAACAAAAAGGCCAAACACGTGCCCCTCTTGCTAAATGAGGGACTTCAAGTTCTTCACTGGTTACAGTTTTCTCTTACCTCTAGTCTGCTCTCCTTATACATAAGATTTGTTGATACCCTTCAGGAAGCTCCCCTGGAGAAGGAAATGGCAACCCACTTTAGTATTCTTGCCTGGAGAAGCCCATGGACAGAGGAGCCTGGTGGGCTACAGTCCATGGGGTCACAAAGGGTCGGACACGACTGAGCACATTCACTTCCTAGAATTGCTCCCTGTTTCTGACAATGCCCACTTTAGAGCATTCCTTATATCCTCCCCAAAACTACCCAACCCAAACTCAAATCCTGTAGGTGCATTCTAATACTCTTTTTATGAAACATCTCACTGTCAATTGCAAGTGTGCTCCTGGTGGTCTTTGGCTGGAGCGTATTGACAGTTACCGTATTCCTTAAATAGGTAGGTAAATTTGTTTGAATTGGAACTCTGAGATCAAAGGGACTAATGTTTGAAACTGTGATCAATATTGCCTAATTGCCCTCAAAATAATATTCGTTTCAAATGCTCATCAGCAGTTTTTCTACTGGTTGTTAGTCTTTTCTTATGCTTGTGCAAGATTTTCTTTGTTATAATGATAACATCGGTTACAATAAAACAAACACTCTTCTAAGTGTTTTCCATGCTACAAACTCTTGTTAATCCTCATACCAAACCTGTGATGTAAGTTCTATTATTCCCATCGTACAAATTAGAAAACTGCAGTAATTAGAGATTATGCAGTTTGTGCATGGACACGTGGCTGGGAAGTACTGGAGCTGGGATTTGGATAGCCCCTGCCTATAGTCACAATATCATGGTGCTTTACTGCAACAATGGAGAATAAGCAGCGCTCACATGAAGAAGCTAAAGCCCTAGAGAGACATAAAAATAGGCTGGAATAAATGAAAAGCCATGCTTCATTCCTAAAGATTTACTATTTTAAGAATGCTATGTGTTCTCATTTCAATCCACACAATTTCATCTCAAAACAGGCCATTCTGGGGTGCTTTACAAGCATTATTTTCATGTTCAACTGGAAAAATAAACTGTATGAATAATAAAAAACAACTCTGAACAATAATAATGAAATTAGACCAGCTCTACCAATTATTAACATTTACTATAAAATAGATACTATAGCACAGAACTGGTACAGGAATAACATAATTAGTCCTGACTGTGGGTTTTTCACCTTAATAAGTCCTAGTGACAGTTTGACCTCGGGAGGAAATTTGGCTATTTCTGGAGACACTTGGGTTGTCACCACCAGGGAGAAGCTATTAATATCTAGGGGACACAGGGCAGGGAAGCTGTCAAATGTCTTTCCATGTCCAAGACAGCCCTGTATAGCGAACAATGATCAATTCTAAGTGTCATAGTGCTGAGGCAGGAATTCTGCCCGAGATGAACTTTGGAGTAGAAGGTGGTATCATAACCCCTTAAATCACATCATTTAGGCACCTTAAAATTTTTTTTAATTTTACTTCTAGAGTGACTTACTATTGGATCTTTTTCATGAAAATCATTTCCTGATTTTTTTTTGTGAAAACCTAAGAGTGAAAAAGTTGGCTTAAAGCTCAACATTCAGAAAACAAAGATCATGGCATCTGGTCCCATCACTTCATGGGAAATAGATGGGGAAACAGTGGAAACAGTGTCAGACTTTATTTTTGGGGGCTCCAAAATCACTGCAGATGGTGACTGCAGCCATGAAATTAAAAGACGCTTACTCCTTGGAAGAAAAGTTATGACCAACCTAGACAGCATATTGAAAAGCAGAGACATTACTTTGCCAACAAAGGTCCATCTAGTCAAGGCTATGGTTTTTCCAGTGGTCATGTATGGATGTGAGAGTTGGACTGTGAAGAAGGCTGAGCGCCGAAGAATTGAAGCTTTTGAACTGTGGTGTTGGAGAAGAGTCCTGAGAGGCCCTTGGACTGCAAGGAGGTCTAATCAGTCCATTCTGAAGGAGATCAGCCCTGGGATTTCTTTGGAAGGACTGATGCTAAAGCTGAAACTCCAGTACTCTGGCCACCTCATGTGAAGAGTTGACTCATTGGAAAAGACTCTGATGCTGGGAGG
Organism: Redunca redunca; assembly: GCA_006410935.1. Classification (NCBI taxonomy): domain Eukaryota; kingdom Metazoa; phylum Chordata; class Mammalia; order Artiodactyla; family Bovidae; genus Redunca; species Redunca redunca. The sequence continues at coordinate 464,887 of SJYQ01008251.1, forward strand.
GATTGGGGGCAGGAGAAGAAGGGGATGACAGAGGATGAGATGGCTGGATGGCATCACTGACTCGATGGACGTGAGTCTGAGCGAGCTCCGGGAGCTGGCGATGAACAGGGAGGCCTGGCGTGCTGCAGTCCATGGGGTCACAAAGAGTGAGTGAGTGAACTGAACTGCAACACATTCCATAGTATGCATTTTGGAGCTTTGGTAGGAAAGGTCTATATGAGTAAAAAGGTTTTGCTGCGAGTCTATAACTAAGGCTGCATATTTACAACCCAGGCTATATCCAAGGGCCCACCGTGCACCTTCTGTCTGTCTGGCGTGGTTGGGAGCCTGAGAACGCAGCGAACAAGACAGTCAGGGCGACACAGGGTTGGGGGAGACCACAAACAAATCACCAACTCTAAAGCATGCTGGCAGAGCTAAGGGCTATGGTAAGTTGAAATGGGGGAACACGGACTTCCCTGCTTGTCCAGTGCTTAAGACTCCATGCTCTTATTGCAGGGGGCATGGGTTTGATCCCCAGCGGGGGAAGATCCCACATGCCACGTGCGCTAAGTTGCTTCAGTTGTGTCCGACTCTTTGCGACCCTATGGGCTGTAGCCTACCAGGCTCCTCTGTTCATGGGATTCTCCAGGTAAGAGTACTGGAGTGGGTTGTCATGCCCTCCTCCAGAGGATCTTCTCCACCCAGGGATGGAATCCCTGTCTCTTACGTCTCCTGCATTGGCAGGTGGGTTCTTTACCACTAGCACCACCTGGGAAGCCCTTTGGCGGTGGCCAAAAAGAAAAAAAGAAAGAAATAGGGGAACATGACAGAGGGGCAAGTTTAGACTGGACAGCCAGAGAAAATCTTGTGGCGAAGAGTGCTCTAAGACTCTAAGCTGAGATTCAAGTGAAGGACGATACAAACAGAGGGATGAGCTGGGCAAAAGCGTTAAGCTAGGGGTGAGCTTGGCCACTAGATGAATGAGAAGATGGCTGGTATAGCTGCACCATAGTGATGGAGAGACAGTGGGTACAGGATGAGGCTGGAGGTGTAGGCAGGACCACATGACGGACACCATGTAAGAAGTGTGGATTTCATTCTAAGTAAAATAGGGAGTGGGAGGGTGTAAGGATTTGGTTTTCATTTTTAAAGGACTGCCCTGGATACTCTGGGCATGAAGTAGAGGACAAATGTAGAAACAGAGAGTCCAGCCGGGAGGGATGATAGTTCATCCAGTGGAGAGGCAGTGGTGGTGTGGACAAGGGAAATAACAGGTGACATGGAGAGAGAGTGTCTTGGGATTTGCGTGTGGCTTGGCTCATTTTGTGAACTCATAGGGCAGGCCCTGAATAGCTTACTTATAGTGATAATAAAATTCTGTTCATATAAAGTAGGAGTGGTGAGGTTAGGGACCTAGAGAGAGAAAACGAGATGGAGAGCAGGATCTAATGTCCCAATAAGATCTCTCTAGTGGAGGGCTTCACATGAGAGGTGTAAGCAACATTCTTTTGTCCTGGTTGACAAGCAAGATACAGGATGAAGGGTATGAAGGTGCCTTTGCCACTGGGAAGACTCTAATATATGTAATGTAAGGTCTGAAAAACCAGGGCTGAGTCCTGGGGAAGCCATGGTGTCCACTGGAAAACATCAGATGGCCAGTGGATACAGTCATACACAGAGGAGGATTTTTCTAAAAGCAGAACCAATGTGTTTGTGAGGACATAGAAGATGCTTGCTGGGGACTTCTGAAAATGCATGAGGCATCCTCATTTTGGGGAATCAAGATACTATATCAGTGATTAGGGACAGTGAGTCATCAAATATGAGCTAATATTAATGTGATGTTACATATACTCACCCTCTGGGGCATCTTGGTGAAATGTGGGTTATGTTTAGGCTGTTAGGTTGAGTCAACAGATCTACTTCATTGTCTGTATGGAATAACCAGCTCTGCCAAGTGTCTTAAAATTCAGATAATGATGTGTTTTCCCTAGCATGTGGAACTTACTGCTACTAAGTTCAGCGGTTAAAGTACTTTTTCTTCCACCTTTAAATTTTATGTATGCAGAAAATATCACTGGTTAAAGTCACATACTCACCATTAGCAGTTATAAATATCAAGATAAAGGATGATAAGACTAGAAGGAATGGAGCATAGGAAGGGGTGCATAAAGTGAAAGTTAATATATTTGATACTTTTGTGTGTTTGATTGACCACAAGCTCTAAATGTGATGAGCTCTAAGAAATTTTGCCTATGCCTGGAAAATCCCATGAACAGGGGAGCCTGGTAGGCTGCAGTCCACGGGGTCGCACAGAGTCAGACACAACTGAAGTGACTTAGCAGCAGCAGCAGCAGCATGCAGTTACAAGCATAATGTAGATGGATCCTAAACTACATATCGTGTGTAATTCATAAATGAGATTGTGCTTACATAAAGAAATGATCCTCTTAAGTAGAATTAATGGACTTTTAGATATGCAGATGACACCACCCTTACGGCAGAAGTGAAGAGGAACTAAAAAGCCTCTTGATGAAAGTGAAAGAGGAGAGTGAAAAAGTTGGCTTAAAGCTCAACATTCAGAAAACTAAGATCATGGCATCTGGTCCCGTCACTTCATGGGAAATAGATGGGGAAACAGTGGAAACAGTGTCAGACTTTATTTTGGGGGGCTCCAAAATCACTGCAGATGGTGANAGTTGGTGATGAACAGGGAGGCCTGGCGTGCTGCGATTCATGGAGTCACAAAGAGTCGGACACGACTGAGCGACTGAACTGAACTGAACTGACACAATATCCTTTCTGTGTTGGTGTTTGTATTTAAGACTGTAAATCTCATCAGCTTTTGCACAGTTAATGTCTCTATTAGATTCTTTAGAAAAGTATCTTTTATGGTTAATAAAATGTAAAAACTGCAAAAAAAAAAAAAAA
>SJYQ01008251.1:476288-489257 GCA_006410935.1 Redunca redunca
TTATGATTATACAGTGGAAGTGAGAAATAGATTTAAGGGACTGGATCTGATAGATAGAGTGCCTGATGAACTATGGAATGAGGTTCATGACATTGTACAGGAGACAGGGATCAAGACCATCCCCATGGAAAAGAAATGCAAAAAAGCAAAATGGCCATATGAGGAGGCCTTACAAATAGCTGTGAAAAGAATAGAGGCAAAAAGCCAAGGAGAAAAGGAAAGATATAAGCATCTGAATGCAGAGTTCCAAAGAATAGCAAGAAGAGATAAGAAAGCCTTCTTCAGTGATCAATGCAAAGAAATAGAGGAAAACAACAGAATGGGAAAGACTAGAGATCTCTTCAAGAAAATTAGAGATACCAAGGGAACATTTCATGCAAAGATGGGCTCAATAAAGGACAGACCATTCAGGCATGATCTAAATCATATCCCTTATGGTTATACAGTGGAAGTGACAAATATATTCAAGGGGTTAGATCTGATAGAGTACCTGAAGAACTATGGACAGAGGTTTGTGACATTTTACAGAAGGCACTAATCAAGACTACCCCAAGAAAAAGAAATGTAAAAAGGCAAAATGATTGTCTGAGGAGGCCTTACAAATAGCTGAGCAAAGAAGAGATCAGTTCAGTTCATTTCGCTTCAGTCACTCAGTTGTGTCCGATTCTTTGCGACCCCGAGTATAGCAGCACGCCAGGCCTCCCTGTCCATCACCAACTCCTAGAGTTCACTCAGACTCACATCCATTGAGTCAGTGATGCCATCCAGCCATCTCATCCTCTGTTGTCCCCTTCTCTTCCTTCCCCCAATCCCTCCCAGAATCAGGGTCTTTTCAATGAGTCAACACTTAGCATGACGTGGCCAAAGTATTGGAGTTTCAGCCTCAGCATCAATCTTTCCAATGAACCCAGGACTGATCTCCTTTAGAATGGACTGGTTGGACCTCCTTGCAGTCCAAGGGACTCTCAAGAGTCTTCTCCAACACCACAGTTCAAAAGCATCAATTCTTCAGCGCTCAGCTTTCTTCACAGTCCAACTCTCACATCCATACATGACCACTGGAAAAAAAATAGCTTGACTAGACGGACCTTTGTTGGCAAAGTAATGTCTCTGCTTTTGAATATGCTGTCTTGGTTGGTCATAACTTTTCTTCCAAGGAGTAAGCGTCTTTTAATTTCATGGCTGCAGTCACCATCTGCAGTGATTTTGGAGCCCAAAAAAATAAAGTCTGACACTGTTTCTAATGTTTCCCCATCTATTTCCCATGAAGTGTTGAGACCAGATGCCATGATCTTTGTTTTCTGAATGTTGAGCTTTAAGCCAACTTTTTCACTCTCCTCCTTCACTTTCATCAAGAGGCTTTTGAGTTCCTCTTCACTTTCTGCCATAAGGGTGGTGTCATCTGCATATCTGAGGTTATTGATGTTTCTCCCAGCAATCTTGATTCCAGGTTGTGCTTTCTCCAGTCCAGCATTTCTCATGATGTACTCTGCAAATAAGTTAAATAAGCAGGGTGACAATATACAGCCTTGACATACTCCTTTTCCTATTCGGAACCAGTCTGGTTTTCCATGTCCAGTTCTAACTGTTGCTTCCTGACCTGCATATAGGTTTCTGAAGAGGTAGGTCAGGTGGTCTGGTATTCCCGTCTCTTGAAGAATTTTCCAGTTTATTGTGATCCACACAGTCAAAGGCTTTGGCATAGTCAATAAAGCAGAAATAGATGTTTTTCTGGAACTCTCTTGCTTTTTCGATGATCCAGTGGATGTTGGCAATTTGATCTCTGGTTCCTCTGCCTTTTCTAAAACCAGCTTGAACATCAGGGAGTTCATGGTTCACGTATTGCTAAAGTCTGGCTTGGAGAATTTTGAACATTACTTTACTAGCATGTGAGATGAATGCAATTGTGTGGTAGTTTGAGCATTCTTTGGCATTGCCTTTCTTTGGGATTGGAATGAAAACTGACCTTTTCCAGTCCTGTGGCCACTGCTGAGTTTTCCAAATTTGCTGTCATATTGAGTGCAGCACTTTCACAGCATCATCTTTCAGGATTTGAAATAGCTCAACTGGAATTCCATCACCTCCACTATCTTTGTTCACAGTGATGCTTTCTAAGGTCCGTTTGACTTCACACTCCTGGGTATCTGGCTCTGGATGAGTGATCACACCATTGTGATTATCCAGGTCATAAAGATCTTTTTTGTATAGTTCTGTGTATTCTTGCCACCTCTTCTTAATATCATCTGCTTCTGTTAGGTCCATACTGTTTCTGTCCTTTATCGAGCCCATCTTTGCATGAGATGTTCCCTCGGTATCTCTAATTTTCTTGAACAGATCTCTAGTCTTTCCCATTCTGTTGTTTTCCTCTATTTCTTTGCATTGATCACTGAAGAAGGCTTTCTTCTCTTCTTGCTGTTCTTTGGAACTCTGCATTCAGATGCTTATATCTTTACTTTTCTCCTTTGCTTTTTGCTTCCCTTGTTTTCATAGCTATTTGTAAGGCCTCCCCAGACAGCCATTTTGCTTTTTTGCATTTCTTTTCCATGGGGATGGTCTTGATCCCTGTCTCCTGTATAATGTCATGAATCTCCGTCCATAGTTCATCAGGCACTCTATCTATCAGATCTAGTCCCTTAAATCTATTTCTCACTTCCACTGTATAATCATAAGGGATTTGATTTAGGTCATACCTGAATGGTCTAGCGGTTTTCCCTACTTTCTTCAATTTAAGTCTGAATTTGGCAATGAGGAGTTCATGATCTGAGCCACAGTCAGCTCCCAGTCTTGTTTTTGCTGACTGTATGGAGCGTCTCCAGCTTTGGCTGCAAAGAACATAATCAATCTGATTTTGGTGTTGACCATCTGGTGATGTCCATGTGTAGAGTCTTCTCTTGTGTTGTTGGAAGAGGGTGTTTACTATGACCAGTGCATTCTCTTGGCAGAACTCTGTTAGCCTTTGCCCTGCTTCATTCTGTACTCCATGGCCAAATTTGCCTGTTACTCCAGGTGTTTCTTGACTTCCTACTTTTGCATTCCAGTCCACTATAATGAACGGGATATCTTTTATGGGTGTTAGTTTTAAAAGGTCTTGTAGGTCTTAATAGAACCATTCAACTTCAGCTTCTTCAATATTACTGGTTGGGGCATAGGCTTGGGTTACCATGATATTGAATTGTTTGCCTTGGAAACGAATAGAGGTCATTCTGTCGTTTTTGAGATTGCATCCAAGTACTGCGTTTCGGACTCTTTTGTTGACCATGATGGCTATTCCATTTCTTCTAAGGGATTCCTGCCCACAGTAGTAGATATAATGGTCATCTGAGTTAAATTCACCCATTCCAGTCCATTTTAGTTCGCTGATTCCTAGAATGTCGACGTTCACTCTTGCCATCTCCTGTTTGACCACTTCCAATTTACCTTGATACATGGACCTGACATTCCAGGTTCCTATGCAATATTGCTCTTTACAGCATCAGAACTTGCTTCTATCACTGGTCACATCCACAACTGGGAATTGTTTTTGCTTTGGCTCCATCTCTTCATTCTTTCTGGAGTTATTTCTCCACTTATGTCCAGTAGCATATTGGGCACCTAATGACCTGGGGAGTTCCTCGTTCAGTATCCTATTATTTTGCCTTTTCATACTGTTCATGGGGTTCTCAAGGCAAGAATACTGAAGTGGTTTGCCATTCCCTTCTCCAGTGGACCACATTCTGTCAGACCTCTCCACCATGACCCGCCCATCTTGGGTGGCCCCACACGGCATGGCTTAGTTTCACTGAGTTAGACAAGAATGTGGTCCATGTGAATAGATTGGCTAGTTTTCTGTGATTATGGTTTCAGTGTGTCTCCCCTCTGATACTCTCTTGCAACACCTACTGTCTTACCTGGGTTTCTCTTACCTTGGACATGGGGTATCTCTTCATGGTTGCTCCAGCAAAGCGCAGCCACTGCTCCTTACCTTGGACGAGGGGTTCTCCTCACAGCCACCCTTCCTGACCTTGAATGTGGAGTAGCTCCTCTCTGCCCTCCTGAGCCCATGCAGCCGCCACTACTTGGACGTGGAGTTGCTCCTCTCGGCCACTGCCCCTGACCTCAGGCGTGGGGTAGCTTCTCTCCTCCCTGGTCTTAATGGTCCTGTGATATCCTCCAGCTGCTGAGGGCTCCAGGGACCACAGCAGGGATGGAGGTGAGGTTCCCAGCTGCTTCCAGGCCTGGACCGGGCTGGTGGGCAGTATGAGGGGTGCTGCGAAGTGAAAAGCAAAGGGGAAAAGGAAAGGTATACCCATTTGAATGCAGAGTTCCAAAGAATAGCAAGGAGAGATAAGAAAGCCTTCCTCAGTGATCAGTGTACAGAAATAGAGGAAAGAAATAGAATGGGAAAGACTAGAAAATTAGAGATACCAAGGGAACATTTCATGGAAAGATAGGCACAATAAAGGGCATAAATGGTTTGGACTTAACAGAAGCAGAAGATATTAGGAAGAGGAAGCAAGAATACACAGAAGAATTGTACAAAAAATCTTCATGACCCAGATAATCACAATGGTGTGATCACTTACCCAGAGCCAGACATCCTGGAATGCGAAGTCAAGTGGGTCTTAGGAAGCACAACTATGAACAAAGCTAGTAGAGGTGATGGAATTCCAGTGGAGCTATTTCAAATCCTAAAAGATGATGCTGTGAAAGTGCTGCACTCAATATGCCAGCAAATTTGGAAAACTCAGCCGTGGCCACAGGACTGGAAAAGGTCAGTTTTCATTCCAATTCCAAAGAAAGGCAATGCCAATGAATGTTCAAACTACTGCACAATTGCACTCATCTCACACGCTAGTAAAGCAATGCTCAAAATTCTCCAAGTTNGCTGCATATTGTCACCCTGCTTATTTAACTTATTTGCAGAGTACATCATGAGAAATGCTGGACTGGAAGAAGCACAAGCTGGAATTAAGATTGCCGGGAGAAATATCAATAACCTCAGATATGCAGATGACACCACCCTTATGGCAGAAAGTGAAGAGGATCTAAAAAACCTCTTGATGAAAGTGAAGGAGGAGAGCGAAAAAGTTGGCTTAAAGCTCAACATTCAGAAAACGAAGATCATGGCATCTGATCCCATCACTTCATGGGAAATAGATGGGGAAACAGTAGAAACAGTGTCAGACTTTATTTTTTTGGGCTCCAAAATCACTGCAGATGGTGACTGCAGCCATGAAATTAAAAGACGCTTACTCCTTGGAAGAAAAGTTATAACCAACCTAGATGGTATGTTCAAAAGCAGAGACATTACTTTGCCGACTAAGCTCCGGCTAGTCAAGGCTATGGCTTTTCCTGTGGTCATGTATGGATGTGAGTTGGACTGTGAAGAAGGCTGAGCACTGAAGAATTGATGCTTTTGAACTGTGGTGTTGGAGAAGACTCTTGTGAGTCCCTTGGACTGCAAGGAGATCCAACCAATCCATTTTGAAGATCAACCCTGGGATTTCTTTGGAAGGAATGATGCTAAAGCTGAAGCTCCAGTAATATGGCCACCTCATGTGAAGAGCTGACTCATTGGAAAAGACTCTGATGCTAGGAGGGATTGGGGGCAGGAGGAGAAGGGGATGACAGAGGATGAGATGGCTGGATGGCATCACGGACTCAATGGATGTGTCTGAGTGAACTCCCGGAGTTGGTGATGGACAGGGAGGCCTGGCATGCTGCGATTCATGGGGTCGCAAAGAGTCGGACATGAGTGAGCGACTGAACTAAACTGAACGGAACTGAAGCTTCAACAGTATGTGAACCATGAACTTCCAGATGTTCAAGCTGGTTTCATCCCTGGTTCAAGCAGAGGAACAACAGATCAAATTGCCAACATCTGCTAGATCAATGAAAAAGCAAGAGAGCTCTAGAAAAACATCTACTTTATTGACTATGCCAAAGCCTTTGACTGTGTGGATCACAACAAACTGTGGATAATTCTGAAAGAGTTGGGAATACCAGACCATCTGACCTGCCTCTTGAGAAATCTGTATCCAGGTCAGGAAGCAACAGTTAGAACTGGACATGGAACAACAGACTGGTTCCAAATTAGGAAAGGAGTACCTCAAGGCTATATATTCTTACCCTGCTTATTTAACTTATGTGTAGAGTACATTATGTGAAATGCTGGGCTGGATGAAGCACAACATGGAATCAAGATTGTTGGGAGAAATATCAATAAATTCAGATATGCAGAGGACACCACCCTTATGGCAGAAAGTGAAGAGGAACTCAAAAGCCTCTTGATGAGAGTGAAGGAGGAGAGTGAAAAAGTTGGCTTAAAGCTCAACATTCAGAAAACAAAGATCATGGCATCTGGTCCCATCACTTCATGGGAAGTAGATGGGGAAACAGTAGAAACAGTGTCAGACTTTATTTTGGGGGGGGGCTCCAAAATCACTGCTGGTAGTGATTGCAGCCTTGAAATTTAAAGATGCTTAGTCCTTGGAAGAAAAGCTATGACCAACCTAGACAGCATATTAAAATGCAGAGACATTACTTTGCCAACAAAGGTCTGTCTAGTCAAGGTATGGTTTATCCAGTAGTCATGTATGGATGTGAGAGTTGGACTGTGAAGAAGGCTGAGCGCTGAAGAATTGATGCTTTTGAACTGTGGTGTTGGAGAAGACTCTTGTGAGTCCCTTGGACTGCAAGGAGATCCAACCAATCCATCCTAAAGAAGATCAGCCCTGGGTGTTCACTGGAAGGACTGATGCTAAGGCTGAAACTCCAATACTTTGGCTACCTGATGTGAAGGACTTGCTCATTTGAAAAGACCCTTGTTCTGGGAAAGATTGAAGGTGGGAGAAGGGGATGACAGAGGATGAGATGGTTGGATGACATCACCAACTCAATGGACATGAGTTTGAGTAAGCTCTGGGAGTTGGTGATGAACAGGGAGGCCTGGTGTGCTGCAGTCCATTGGGTCACAAAGAATCGGAAATGACTGAGTGACTGAACTGAACTGAACTGAGTCAAGGACCTATCCTTGACATTCACTGAGAAATGAAGCAGACAGATATGTTGACTCAACACCTGGAGTTTCTCAGAAGGGGACCACTCCACGAAGCGTTCATATGACTTTCCTGTGCAACAGTGAACCTGGTTTTGACCCATCAGAGCTGGAAGAGATCTGTTAGACCATCCAGTTCAGTCTTATCCACAGGTGAAGCACCTATAGGGGAGAAAATAATCCTTAGCAAGATCACGAAGCCAATGAGGGCAGAGTTGGGCTCATAACTTGGGCCTTATGGTTACTGTGAGGTTTTCATTTTCCCCAGTGTCTAATTATGAATAAAGAGTTTGTTTTATGGTTAAATGCATGGCGAGTGAGGTCACAGTACTGTCAGTAACACTCCAGGTTCTATGTCTTGGAAAATAGAGGGTTGGCTTAAGGGAACGTCCCCAATGAATCAGGCAGAAGTTGCTTTGGGCACGAATTCTAGTCAATGCCACAGTCCGTAGGAATGAGCTGTTGAGGTGGCCCTGGGGCTGCTGTGTCTTCAAGCAGGAGGTAACAGGGAGTGGTCTGTGCTCCCCACCACTGAGACTTGACCAGCTAGGACAGCGTTGAGTGAGTAAGTCAAAGTTGAGGGTAGGGCCAGAAGCCTGGGGTAGGTGGGTGGGGATGGAACACAGGAATAGAGCAATATCAAATCTAAGCTGGGGACAAAAGGGGAACAAAATTAGTGGGAACTCCACACACATAAAATCTTCCCTTGGTGTCTGGTCCACGATCCTCGTGTGACTTATTCCAACTCCACGATTTTTTTTCTGAGCCAACCTGCCCATTCCAAGCTCAATGTCAGGAATCAGAAACTCTGACCATTTGAGGAAGGAAGAGAGAAAAAGGAGGAGGAAGGATGTTGGAGGTGGGAGAAGCAGCAGGCACTGGGCATGTTCATTTCAGCCTCAGAGGCTTCCTCTGCCTCAGGGCTGAAGTTCTCTGTGGCTTTAAGACAGATGTAACATAAGACAGATGTGTGTGTGAAAGGTGGGTCCAGGTGGGAGGCAGGATCAAGAATCAGAGCATAGGGCAGGAGTGTCAGGAGCCAGGTAGGAAGAGTCTGCGGGGCCCTGAGATAATCACTGTCAGAAGGAGAGCACAGATAAGATTCAGGGGAGGAAGTCGGGCGAGAGCACTTAAGGCTTCAACATAAATACTAGACAAGCTTGTGGGTTCTAGGTGCCGTGTTTTGGCATCTAGTCCAACTGTGCAAAGTTCCCAGAGCCACCACCTGGGTCAGAACACTGACCCAGGCAGAAGTGGTCCCTTGCTCATTGTGGCTGGCTCCTCTGTTCAGGTTGGGTGGGAAAACTGGCCACAAGAGGGCAGTAGGGAGCCATAGACACCCTTAGGTTTGGCAGAGGACTAATAGATGGGGAAACAGTGGAAACAGTGTCAGCCTTCATTTTTTGGGGCTCCAAAATCACTGCAGATGGTGATTGCAGCCATGAAATTAAAAGACGCTTACTCCTTGGAAGAAAAGTTATAACCAACCTAGATAGCATATTTATAAGCAGAGACATTACTTTGCAGACTAAGGTCCATCTAGTCAAGCTATGGTTTTTTTCCTGTGATCATGTATGGATGTGAGAGTTGGACTGTGAAGAAACCTGAGCACTGAAGAATTGATGCTTTTGAACTGAGGTGTTGGAGAAGACTCTTGAGAGTCCCTTGGACTGCAAGGAGATCCAACCAGTCCATCCTAAAGGAGATCAGTCCTGGGTGTTCATTGGAAGGACTGATGCTGAGGCTGAAACTCCAATACTTTGGCCACCTCATGTGAAGAGTTGACTCATTGGAAAAAGACTCTGATGCTGGGAGGGATTGGGGGCAGGAGGAGAAGGGGACAACAGAGGATGAGATGGCTGGATGGCATCACTGACTCGATGGACCTGAGTCTGGGTGAACTCTGGGAGTTGGTGATGGACAGGGAGGCCTGGCGTGCTATGATTCATGGGGTCGCACAGAGTCGGACACGACTGAGCGACTGAACTGAACTGAACTGAAGACTAGTACCTCAGATATGCAGATGACACCACCCTTATGGCAGAAAGTGAAGAGGAACTCAAAAGCCTCTTGATGAAAGTGAAAGGGGAGAGTGAAAAAGTTGGCTTAAAGCTCAACATTCAGAAAACGAAGATCATGGCATCTGGTCCCATCACTTCATGGGAAATAGATGGGGAAACAGTGGAAACAGTGTCAGACTTTATTTTGGGAGGCTCCAAAATCACTGCAGATGGTGACTGCAGCCATGAAATTAAAAGACACTTGCTCCTTGGAAGGAAAGTTATGACCAACCTAGACAGCATATTAAAAAGCAGAGACATTACTTTGCCAACAAAGGTCCATCTAGTCGAAGATATGTTTTTTCCATTAGTCATGTATGGATGTGAGAGTTGGACTATAAAGAAACCTGAGCACTGCAGAATTGATGCTTTTGAACTGTGGTGTTGGGGAAGACACTTGAGAGTCCCTTGGACTGCAAGGAGATCCAACTAGTCAATCCTAAAGGAAATCAGTCCTGAATATTCATTGGAAGGACTGATGTTGAAGCTGAAACTCCAATACTTGGTCCACCTGATCCGAAGAACTGACTCATTGGAAAAGACCCTGATGCCAGGAAAGATTGAAGGCAGGAGAAGAAGGGGATGACAGAGGATGAGATGGCTGGATGGCATCACTGACTCAATGGACGTGAGTCTGAGTGAACTCCGGGAATTGGTGATGGACAGGGAGGCCTGGTGTGCTGTGAATCATGGGGTTGCAAAGAGTTGGACACAACTGAGTGACTGAACTGAACTGAGTACTGTGTGGATCACAATAAACTGTGGAAAATTCTGAAAGAGATGGGAATACCAGACTACCTGACCTGCCTCTTGAGAAACCTATATGCAGGTCAGGAAGCAACAGTTAGAACTGGACATGGAACAACAGACTGGTTCCAAATAGGAAAAGGAGTACGTCAGGGTTGTATATTGTCACCCTGCTTATTTAACTTCTATGCAGAGTACATCATGAGAAACGCTGGGCTGGAAGAAACACAAGCTGGAATCAAGATTGCCAGGAGACATACCAATAACTTCAGATATGCAGATGACACCACCCTTATGGCAGAAAGTGAAGAGGAACTCAAAAGCGTCTTGATGAAAGTGAAGGAGGAGAGTGAAAAAGTTGGCTTAAAGCTCAACATTCAGAAAAGGAAGATCATGGCATCTGGTCCCATCACTTCATGGGAAATAGATCGGGAACCATTGGAAACAGTGTCAGACTTTATTTTGGGAGGCTCCAAAATCACTGCAGATGGTGACTGCAGCCATGAAATTAAAAGACACTTACTCTTTGAAAGGAAAGTTATGACCAATCTAGACAGTATATTCAAAAGCAGAGACATTACTTTGCCAACAAAGGTCCGTCTAGTCAAGGCTATGGTTTTTCCTGTGATCATGTATGGATGTGAGAGTTGGACTGTGAAGAAGGCTGAGCGCCGAAGAATTGATGGTTTTGACTGTGGTATTGGAGAAGACTCTTGAGAGTCCCTTGGACTGCAAGGAGATCCAACCAGTCCATCCTAAAGGAGATTAGTCCTGGGTATTCACTGGAAGGACTGATGCTGAGGCTGAAACTCCAATACTTTGGCCACCTCATGCGAAGAGTTGACTCATTGAAAAGACCCTGATGCTGGGAGGGATTGGGGGCAGGAAGAGAAGGGGACAACAGAGGATGAGATGGCTGGATGGCATCACCGACTCGATGGACATGGGTTTGGGTGAACTCCGGGAGTTGGTGATGGACAGGGAGGCCTGGCGTGCTGCTATTCTTGGGGTCACAAAAAGTTGGATATGACTGAGCAACTGAACTGAACTGAACTGAACTGCCTGAAGGAAATCAGTCCTGAATAGCATTGGAAGGACTGATACTAAAGTTGAAACTCCAATCCTTGTCCACCTGATGCAAAGAACTGACTCATTGGAAAAGACCTTGATGCTGGGAAAGATTGAAGGCAGGAGAAGAAAGGGATGATAGATGATGAGACGGTTGTATGGCATCACTGACTTGATGCAGATGAGTGTGAGCAATCTTAGGGAGTTGGTGATGAACAGGAAGCCTGGCGTGCTGCAGTCCATGGGGTCGCAAAGAGTAGGGCACGACTGAATGACTGAACTGAAGTGCTCTGGGGTGGCTCAACACAACATTACCTGGTCAAAATGACACTCATTCTCAGCCCCACCCCGGACATTCAGATTCTGTCACCTAAGTGGGGGCTGGCAGTCTGTAGTTTTCATTCACACCCCACAAGATTCTGATATAACAGCCCCACAGCTGGCTTTTGGGAATTTCTCCCTTAAAATATTCAGAATCTTCTATTCAGCTCCCTTAAAGCAAATGACAAATACAATTGTTAGGAGAATAATATCTGTTGAAGTATTTCATTGGAAAAGTAGGTCTTATAACAAGAAGCACGTAAAACAGATTCTCATTTCGAAGAGGATCATAAAGCAAAGAGCTATGCAAGCATTTCTTAGGATAAAAAGAACTTCAGAAGCCCCAGCAATTAGATGCCCCCTGTGTGCCCCTCTCATCTCACATTTCCTCCTTCTCCCCAGAGGTTACCTTAATCCTGAGGTTTGGGAAAACAGCCCCCTTCCTCTTCTTTAAAGCTTAACATGTCTGTTTTACCCCCAAACAATATATTTTTTAACATGGGCTGATTTTGAATTTTAATGATTATTTTTTTCAGTTAATGGTATATTGTTGTTGCTCAGTTGCCAAGTCACACCCAACTCTTCATGACCCCATGGGCTGTAGCATGCCGGGTTTCCCTGTCCCTTACCGTCTCCTGGAGTTTGCTCAAGTTCATGTTCATTGAAATAAATCCACATGGATGCATGCATTTGTAGTTCATTACCTTGTATGGATATGCCTACATGGATTTATCTCATTTCTTGATGGACATTTAGGGAGCATCTGAGTTTGGGTTTTTTGTTTTTTTTTCCCTATTAGTAACAATGCCACTATGAATGTTTTTACCCCTAGAGAATTTTGCACAAGTTTTTCTAGGGCGCATATCTAAGAGTAGAATTAGTTTTAGTGTATGTACTAAAACTTCAGTTCAGTTCAGTTGCTAAGTCGTGTCTGACTCTGCGACCCCATGAATCACAGCTCCCCAGGCCTCCCTGTCCATCACCAACTCCCGGAGTTCACCCAAACCCATGTCCATCGAGTCGGAGATGCCATCCAGCCATCTCATCCTCTGTCGTCCCCTTCTCCTCCTGCCCCTCAATCCCTCCCAGCATCAGGGTCTTTTCCAATGAGTCAACTCTGCCTTCGCATGAGGTGGCCAAAGTATTGGAGTTTCAGCCTCAGCATCAGTCCCTCCAATGAACACCCAGGACTGATCTCCTTTAGGATGAACTGGTTGGAGCTCCTTGCAGTCCAAGGGACTCTCAAGAGTATTCTCCAACACCACAGTTCAAAAGCATCAATTCTTCAGCACTGAGGTTTCTTCACAGTCCAACTCTCACATCCATACATGACCACAGTAAAAACCATAGCCTTGACTAGACGGACCTTAGTTGGCAAAGTAATGTCTCTGCTTTTGAATATGCTGTCTAGGTTGGTCATAACTTTCCTTCCAAGGAGTAAGCGTCTTTTAATTTCATGGCTGCAGTCACCATCTGCAGTGATTTTGGAGCCCCCAAGAATAAAGTCAGCCACTGTTTCCCCATCTATTTCCCATGAAGTGATGGGATCAGATGCCATGATCTTCATTTTCTGAATGTTGAGCTTTAAGCCAAATTTTTCACTCTCCTCCTTCACTTTCATCAAGAGGCTTTTTAGTTCCTCTTCACTTTCTGCCATAAGGGTGGTGTCATCTGCATATCTGAGGTTATTGATATTTCTCCCGGCAATCTTAATTCCAGCTTGTGCTTCTTTCAGCC
>SJYQ01008255.1:0-21356 GCA_006410935.1 Redunca redunca
TTTGCTTTATTTACTTGTGTTTGGAGTTTCCTTTCTGTAGGCTGGAAGGCCATAGTTCCTCATTTTGTGGAGTTTACTCACCATGGGTGTGGGTAGACCAGTGCCTTGTGAAGTTTTCCTGGTTGGGAGGATTTGTGCCTATCCTCTGGAGGATGGAGCTGGATCTTGTCCCTCTGAAGGGTAGTGCCATGTACAGTAGTGTCTTTTGGGGTGTCTGTCACTTTGCTATTGCTTTAGGCAGTCTTTCTACTAATAGGCAGAGTTGTGTTTCTGGTTTGCTAATGATTTGGCATGAGGTGTCTAGCACTGGAGCTTTCTGGACATTCAGTGTGGCTTGGTCTTAGTGTTGAGTTGGAGACCTCTCAGAGAGCTCCCATTGATTAAAGTTTCATGGAGTTGGGAGTTCTCCGATAGTCCGAAGTCCTGGACTTGGGTCTCTCACCTCTAGGGCTCAGGCCTGACCCCTTACTATAGCACCAAGATTTCACAGGCCTCACAGCACAGAAGACAAAACCCAAAGACTAATGATGGAAGCAACTCTCAATAGCCAAGAGCACACAAAGAAACTCACACACTTACAAAGAGAAAAGAAGAGGAGAAAAAGGATAAAAACAGTAGTCAAAGAAGAAAAGAACTATCGGAATTCGGCATTGTATGTAGCTTCTGCACACATCCCCACAGAGGTGAGGTGCCCGTGCAGCCATTTGGCACCATAAACTCTGGTCTGAAGTTCAGGGTTAAGGTTTCTGCATGCTGCACTTGATCAAACTAGACTTGATGAAACTAGACAGGGTACAAAGGAAAAGAAGAAAGAAAGACTGGGAGAGAAGAAGATGGTGGAGGAGTAGGTGGACATGGAGTACATCTCTCTCCACAGATACATTAGGAATACACCTTCAGACAAAGAAGTGCATGCAGAACACTAGCTGAGAGCGGACAGGAGTACCTGAGCAGCAGAAAATAATATATAGAACCACGCAAAACTCAAGATCAAGCCCTGAGCCTTTGGAGTGGGAGCACTGACTCCAAGACCCTAGACTACCAGAGAACTACCCCTAGGGAGTATCAAATAGTGAGAACTCACACAAAGGAAACCGCTTGAATATAAGACCCAGCATCACCCAACCAATAGTGCAGAATGCCTCATCTAAACAAAAAGCACAAAAATAAAAACAAAATCTTCAGCAGACAGGATTACCACCCCTCACTCAGCCTTGCCCATCACAAGAAAAACAAAACAAACAAACAAACAAAAATCAGCACAAATCTCACCCTGTACAAAGCTTACACAAACCACTGGACCAGGCTTAGGAGGGCAGAAACCAAAAGGAAAAAAGAACTCAACCTTGAAGCCTGGGAAAAGGAGACTTCCACCACAATAATTTAAAAGAAAATAATGAAAAAGCAGGGAAATACTACACAAATGAAGGAATAAGCTAGAAAAACACTAAGTCCAAATAAATGAAGAGGAAATAGGCAAACTACCTGAAAAATAATTCAGAATATGATAATAAACATGTTCAAAAACCTTGAAAACAAAATGGAGAAAATGCAAGAATCAATTAACAAAGATCTGGTAGAATTAAAGGATAAACATACAGAGACAAACAACACCAAAATTAAAAATACTATACAAAGAATCAATAGCAGAATATCTGAAGCAGAAGAATGAATCAGTGAGCTGGAAGATAAAATGGTGGAAATAACTTCTGAAGAGCAGAATAAAGTAAAAGGCATGAAAAGAACTGTGGATAGTTTCAGAGACCTCTGGGACAATATCAAACACACCAACATAAGAATTATAGGGGTATTTCCTCAACATGGAAAAAGAATGTCAATCAAGTCCAAGAAGTGCAAAGAGCCCCATACAGGATAAACCCAAGGAGAAACACACGAAGATACATACTAATCAAACTAACAAAGACTAAACACAAAGAAAGAATATTAAAAGCAGCAAGAGAAAAGCAATAAGTAACACACAAGTGAAATCCCATACATTTAACAGCTGATCATTCATCAGAAACTGCAGGCCAGAAGGGAATGACAGGATATATTTAAAGTGTTCAAAGGGAAAAATCTACAACCAAGATTACTGTACCTGGCCGGGATCTCATTCAAAATTGATGGAGAAATAGAAGCTTTTCAGACAAACAAAAGTTAAGAGAATTCAGTACCACCAAACCAGCTTTACAACAAATGTTAAAGGGACTTATATAGTCAAGAAATACAAGAGAAGAAAAAAGATCTACAAAATCAACACCAGTTACGAAAATGCAATAGGAACATATATATCAATAATTACTTTAAATGGAAATGGATTAAATGCTCCAACCAAACGACCCAGACTGGCTGAATGGATACAAAACCAAGACCCATATACATGCTGTCTACAAGAAACCCACTTCAGACCTAAAGACACATATAGACTGAAAGTGAAAGGATGGAAAAATGTCTTCCAGGCAAACAGGAAGCCAAAGAAAGCTGGAATAGCAATCCTCATATCAGACAAAATAGACCTTAAAATAAAGATAACAAGAGATAAGCAAGGACATTACATAATGATCAAGGGATCAATCCAAGAGGAAGACATAACAATTGTAAATATCTATGCACCCAACATAGGAGCACCCCAATACATAAGACAAACACTAACAGACATAAAAGGAGAAATTGACAATAACACAATAATAGTCAGTTCAGTTCAGTTCAGTTCAGTTGCTCAGTCGTGTCCGACTCTTTGCTGCTCCATGAACTGCAGCACTCCAGACCTCCCTGTTCATCACCAACTCCCAGAGTTTACCCAAACTCATGTCCATTGAGTCAGTGATGCCATCTAACCATCTCATCATCTGTTGTCCCCTTCTCCTCCTGCTTTCAATCTTTCCCAACATCAAGGTCTTTTCCAATCAGTCAGCTCTTTGCATCATGTGGCCAAAATATTGGAACTCAGCTTCAACATCAGTCTTTCCAATGAACACTCAGGACTGATTTCCTTTAGGATGGGCTGGTTGGATCTCCTTGTAGTGCAAGGGACTCTCAAGAGTCTTCTCCAACACCACAGTTCAAAAGCATCAATTCTTCTGCACTCAGCTTTCTTTATAGTCCAACTCTCACATCCATACATGAGTACTGGAAAAACCATAGCCTTGACTAGATGGACCTTTGTTGACAAGGTAATATCTCTGCTTTTTAATATGCTTTCTAGGTTGGTCATAACTTTCCTTCCAAGGAGTAAGCATCTTTTAATTTCATGGCTGCAATCATCATCTGCAGTGATTTTGCAGCCCCTCAAAATAAAAGAAGACTTTAACACCCCACTCACACCAATGGACAGATCATCAAAACAGAAAATTAATAAGGAAACACAAGTCTTAAATGATACATTAGATGAGATGGATCTTACTGATATCTTCAGGATATTCCATCCAAATGCAGAAGAATAAACCTTCTTCTCAAGTGCACATGGATCATTCTCCAGGATAGACCACATCTTGGGTCACAAATCAAACCTCAGTAAATTTAAGGAAATTTAAATCATATCAAGTATCTTCTCTGGCCACAACGCTATGAGACTAGATATCAATTACAAGAAGAAAAACTGTCAATGTTTGGCAAAACCAATACAGTATTGTAAAGTAAACTAAAGTTAAAATAAAAATTAAAAAAAAAACTGTAAGAAACACAAACACATGGAATTAAACANAGTATGATACTGGCACAAAAACAGAAATATAGTATATAAACCAGTGGAACAGGATAGAAAGCCCAGAGGTAAACCCGTGCACCTATGGGCACCTTATCTTTGACAAAGGAGGAAAGACTATACAATGGAAAAAAAAGGACAGGCTCTTCAACAAGTGGTGCTGGGAAAAATGGACAGCTATGTGTAAAAGAATGAAATTAGAACACTTCTTAACATCATATACAAAGATAAACTCAAAGTGGATTATAGACCTAAATGTAAGATCAGAAACTATAAAACTCTTAGAACACTCTTTGACATAAATCAGAGCAAGATTCTCTATGACCCACCTTGAGAATAATGGAAATAAAAGCAATAAACAAATGGGACCTAGTTAAACCTAAAAGCTTTTGCACAGTGAAGGAAACTGTAAATAAGGTGAAAAGACAAGCCTCAGAATGAGCAAAATAATAGCAAACAAGACAATTGACAAAAGATTAATCTCCAAAATCTACAAGCAGCTCATTCAGCTCAATACCAGAAAAACAAAAAACCCAATCAAAAAGTGGATAGAAGACCAAAACAGACATTTTTCCAAAGATGACATATAGATGGCTAATAAACATATGGATGCTAAATATCGCTCATTATTAGAGCAATACAAAGCAAAACTGCAGTGAAATAACACCTCACACTGGTCAGAATGGCCATCATCAAAACATATACAAACAATAATTGCTGGAGAGGGTATAGAAAAAAGGGAATCGTCTTGCACTGTTGGTTGGTGTGTAAATTGATACAGCCACTATGGAAGATGGTATAGAGATTCCTGAAAAAGCTAGAAATAAAACTACCATATGACCCAGCAATCCCACTATTGGGGATATACCCTGAGGAAACCATAATTGAAAAAGACACATGTACCCCAATGTTTATTGCAGAACTATTTACAATAGCTAGGACATGAAAGCATCCTAGATCTCCTTTGACAGATGAATGGATAAAGAATATATGCTATATTTATACAATGGAATATTACTCAGCCATAAAAAGGAATGCATTTGACTCAGTTCTATTAGGATGGGTGAGCCTAGAGCCTATTATACAGAGCAAGTCATGAAGAGAAAGACAAATATCTTATGTTAACACATACATATGTAATCTTGAAATATGGTACTGAAGAACCTATCTGTAGGGCAACAGTGGAGATAGACATAGAGAACAGACTTGTGGACAGAGTTGGGGAAAGAGAGGGTGGAACGAAGTAAGAGAAGAGCATTGAAACATATAACTTATCATATGTAACATTAATTATACAGCTCATGAAAATTAACTGTATAATGGAGGGAGCCCAAATCTGGTGTTCTGTGATAAACTAGAGAGGTGGGATGGGGTGGGAAGTATGGGCAAGAGAGAGGGACATACATATACCTATGGCTGATTCATGCTGATATATGGTAGAAATCAATACAGCATTGTAAAGCAATTATCTTCCAATTGAAAATAATTTAAAAAATCATGAAATTATTGGTTCCAGTTGAATTCTTTCCTAAGTAGGAGAAATCTGAGACTGATGACTTTCAAGGATGAAAACGCTGCAGTCCTGGTTGACAGAGACTTGTTGAGATCTCCTAGGTGCTGTTGCCTTCTTCATAAAAAGTCCATGATATCACCAGGGTGGGGATTATTATCCTCTTTTGAACAGAGGAAGAAACTAAAGTTAAATACTTTTCTTTTCTAGGTTACATAGCCAGTTAATAGGAATGTGAGAACTTGAACCTAGTTCTGTCTGCCAGTGCATTACTGTTTTTGAAGAGTTCATCAATAGATTCATCTCAATTCATGAATCTGGGACACAGCTAGAACTTGGAAGGCAGTTTTGGAAATGCTTACTGAGGGCCTCACATTCAACACATTGGAGTTTGGACTATTCCTGGTAGATGGTGGGAAGTCATAGAAAGATTTTACAGTGGAAGTGACTGTGCCTGTTGATCGTTCTTCCTTGCCACTCACTGTTTGGCACTTAAAACCAAGCTGACAAGTTATTTTTACACTCCTATCAGCAAGTCAGAGCCTGGTAGTTTGTGGTCAAGCTGTTTATGTACTTTCTTTTAACAGCTTTCTCTCAGTTGCTTTCTGCCTTACTTAAGGGCACTCCAGTCATTTCCATCTGTCCTCTATTAGTGGCCAAACTTAAGCCCTTGTCTGTCCCTGCCCCCTCCTCTGCCTCTTCCTGACTTAATGAAAAAGCTGGTTTCTTTAAGTCTGAAATCAGACCCAGCCAAACAAGCAAAGACAATCTCTTTGGACATGGAACACTGAAATGGTGATTAATCTTCTTCCTGAATATTCTTGTCAAACGCTTACTTCACCTCACACTTTTTTCATTTCTCAAAAAACATCTGGTTTGCAGCTTTTTTTTCCCTCTTCTTTTCTATGTGTTGCCTAATTTCTACCCTCCTCCCCTCATCTATTTTTGCTACTTAGGGAAGAATATTCTAAAAGTAAGATGAGGATATCAATGAGCCATAAGCCTGGTATTATCCTAGATCCCCACTACAGCTTTATGAGGGAAGGAGGTTAGAGATCATAAATGTTTCAGAAACTGCCTAGAATTCAATAGAGCAAAGATCCAGAGACCTCGATGTGTGCCATGCTTTTTTAAGGATGTAGACATTGAGGCTCAGAAAGCTTAGGTGAGTTGGTGAAGTTTGCAGTGTTAGCACACATTGTGAAACCAGTCTTGGTTCCTTACTGTGTGGAAAGTCAAGTACTCCTGTACACTGCAAGTTTTTATTTCGTTTGTTGTTTGCAACTTGTTTTTTTGAAATAATTTGACTCATTAGAAGTTGCAAAAATAGTACAGAAAGTTGCTGTGTATGCTTCACCCAGATTCCTCCAGTGATAATATCATTTTATATGTCCATGGTACTTTTTCAAAAGCAGAAATTGACATTGGTTCAATAATATGAACTACACCACATACCTTTGTTGTGGTGTAAATTGTGCCCCTCCTCACCCCTAAATTCACATGTTGAAATTCAATCCCCCAATGTGATTTGGAAGTATGGCTTTTAGGGAGATAATTAAGGTTAAATGAAGTCATAAGGGTGGGGTCCTAATCCAATAGAACTGGCATCTTTATAAGAAGAAAAAACTTCAAAGATCTCTCTTTTCTTCATGAGTACACAGAGGAAAAGTGATATGAGGACACAGAGAAAAGGTGGTTGTCTACAAGTGAGGAAGAGAGGTCTCAAAAGAAACCAATCTTGGCACCTTGATCTTAGAATTCTAACCTCCAGAAATGTGAATAAATAAATTTATTCACCTTTTGGAGGCTAGAGGTACCAAAATCAAGGTGTTGGTAGGGTTGATTTTGTTCTGATGCCTCTCTCCTTGCTTGCAGACAGCTGTCCTTTTGTTGACTTTTCACATGGCTGTCCCTTTATGCACATGTGCTCCTGGTGCCTGTGTATGTCTTAATCTCCTCTTATAAAAACACCAGTCAGATTGGTTTTGGTGTACCTTAGTAGCTTCATTTTAACTTAGTGACCTCTTTAAAGGCCCTATCTCCAAATAGTCACATTCTGAGGCACTGAGGTTTAAGGGTTCAACATATGAGACTTGAGCCATAATTCAGTTCGTAACAAGTGTTATGACATTACCTGCCTCCTGAGAAGCTTGTATGCAGGTCAAGAAACAACAGTTAGAACCAGAAATGGAACAATGGACTTGTTCAAAATTGGGAAAGGAGTACATCAAGGCTGTATATTATCACCATGCTTATTTAACTTATATGAAGAGTGAAGTGAAGTGAAGTGAAGTGAAAGTCACTCAGTCATTTCCGACTCTTTGTAACCCCATGGATTTCATAGTCCATGGAATTCTCCAGGCCAGAATACTGGAGTGGGTAGACTTTCCCTCCTCCAATGGATCGTCCCAACCCAGGGATCAAACCAAGGTCTTCTGCATTGCAGGCGGATTCTTTACTAGCTGAGCCATAAGGGAAGCCCGAGAATACTGGAGTGGGTAGCCTATTCCTTCTCCAATGGATCTTCCCGACCCAGGAATCAAACCAGGGTCTCCTGCATCACAGGCTGATTCTTTACCAACTGAGCTATGAGGGAAGCCCTAAATGCAGAGTATACCATGTGAAATGCTGGGCTGGATGAAGCACAAGATGGAAGCAAGATTGCTGGGAGAAATATCAATAACCTCAGATATGCAGATGACATCACCCTTATGGCAGAAAGTGAAGAAGAACTAAAGAGCCTTTTGATGAAGGTGGAAGAGAGTGAAAAAGCTAGCTTAAAACTCAACATTCAAAAAATGAAGATCATGGCATCCAGTCCCATCACTTCATGGCAAATAGATGGGGAAACAATGGAAACAGTGACAGATTTTCTTTTCTTGGTATCCAAAACCACTGTAGATGGTGACTGCAGCCATGAAATTAAAAGACACTTGCTCCTTGGTAGAAAAGCTATGACAAACTTAGATAGCATATTAAAAAGCAGAGACATTACTTTGCTGACAAAGGTCCATCTAGTCAAAGCCATGGTTTTTCTTGTAGTCATGTATGGATGTGAGAGTTGGACCATAAAGAAGGCTGAATGCGAAAGAACTGATGCTTTTGAGCTGTGATGTTGGAGAAGACTCTTGAGAGTCCCTTGGACTGCAAGGAGATCAAACCAGTGAGCCCTAAAGGAAATCAATCCTGAATATTCATTGGAAGGACTGATGCTGAAGCTGAAGCTCTAATACTTTGGCTACCTGATGTACAGGACTGACACATTTGAAAAGACCCTGATACTGAGAAAGGTTGAAGGCAGGAGGAGAAGGGGAAGACAAGACGAGATGTTTGGATGGCATCACCGACTCAATGGACAGGAGTTTGAGCAAGCTCCTGGAGATGGTGAAGGACAGGGAAGCCTGGTGTGCTGCAGTCCATGGGGTCGCAAAGGGTCAGAAATGACTGAGTGACTGAACAACAAAGAAATGACTGAGTGACTGAACAACAACAATAAATTTATTAACAAACACCATAGTTAGGAGAAAGAACTGTTCCACCAACACAAAGCAATTCTGTAGTGCTTTTATCATTACACCCTCCCCCAGTCCTTGATAACTGGTACCACTGATCTTTTCTCCATCATTATTATTTTGTCATTTTTATTTTAAGAATGCTATGCAAATGCAATCATACAATATGTGACCTACTGAGATTTGTTTGTTTTTTCTTTCCCACTCAGAATAGTGACTCTGAGATCCACCCAAGTTATTGTATGTGTTAATAGTTTGCTCCTTTTTACTGCTAAGTGGTATTCCATGGTATGGGTGTACCATGGTTTGCTTATCCATTGAACTATTGAAGGATATTCGGGTTGTTTCCAGTTTTAGTGTGTTAGTGTTAGTTACTCAGTCATATCCAACACTTTGCAACCCCATAGACTGTAGCTTGCCAGGCTCCCCTGTCCTTGGAATTCTCCAGGCAAGAATACTGGAGTTGGTAGCCATTCCCTTCTCCAGGGGATTTTCTCAAACCAGAGATCAAACCCAGGTCTCCCACATTCCAGGCAGGTTGTTTTCAGTTTGAGGCTATTACAAATAAAGCTTATATGAGCATTCATGTACATATTTTTGTGTAAATGTAGTGTTACTTATCTCTAGAATAACTCCCCAGAAGTGCAATTGCTGTGTTGTATGATAATTGCATATTTAGTTTTTTAAGAAGCTGCCAAACTATTTTTCAAAGTAGCTACACACCTAAAATGATGTATGAAAGATCCAGTCCCTCCACATCTTCACCAACATTTGGTGTTGTCACTTAGTTACTCTGATATATGAAGTGGTATCTCATTGTGGTTTTAGTTTCCATTTTCCCAGTGGCTAGTGATGTTGACCAAGCATCTCTTCATATTCTTTACCCATTTTCTAAGTGAATATTTTTTGTGTGTTTGAGTGTTTTACCATTGAGTTTGTGAGTTTTTTTTTTTACATATGCTAAATATAATCCTTTGTCAGATATATGGTTTGCAAATGTCCCCAGTTTGTGTTCTTTTTTTCTTCTCATTTTCTTAATAAGATCTGTCAAAGAGTGAAAGTTTTTATTTGATGAATTTATCAAAGTTTTTATGGCTTATGCTTTGGTGTCATACCTAGGAATCCTTCACTGATCTCAAAGTCTGAATATTTTATTTTCTAAAATTTTCATATTTTTATTTAGTTTTATATTATTGTATCTCTAATTATTTGAATTGAACAAGTACATGCATTTGCAAGAGTTCAGCAAATATTCTCTAAATACTTGTCTTTAAATGCATGTAAATTTACCTTAGAATAACTATAAAGATATATTGAACTTTATTTTAATAACTTGCATGTTTACATTTATTATGTGTGATCCATTTTGAGTTGATTTTCATATAAAGTATGAAGTTTAGGTCAAGGTTCATCCTATACTCAAAAACCTCTCTTTCCCATGACTTAAAGGATAATCTAAGTTCCTTATTCTGGCATTCAAGGTCCTCTGTAATCAGGGCCCTCCTCACCATCCCATCTTTTCTCCTTTGATTTCCTACCCCAAGCAGCATGGTTCAGTTCTGTTCAGTTCAGTTCAGTCGCTCAGTTGTGTCTGACTCTTTGTGACCCCATGGACTGTAGCATGCTAGGCCTCCCAGTCTATCACCAACTCCTGGAGTTTACCCAAACTCATGTTCATTGAGTAAGTGATGCCATCCAACCATCTCATCCTCTGTTGTCCCCTTCTCCTCCCACCTTCAATCTTTCCCAACATCAGGGTCTTTTCAAATGAGTCAGCGCTTCGCATCAGGTGGCCAAAGTATTGGAGTTTTGGCTTCAACATCAGTCCTATTGATGAACACGCAGGACTGATTTCTTTTAGGATGGACTGGTGGAATATCTTTGCAGTCCAAGGGGCTCTCAAGAGTCTTATCCAACCACAGTTCAAAAGCATCAATTCTTCTGCACTCAGCTTTCTTTACAGTCCAACTCTCACATCCATACATGACTACTGGAAAAACCATAGCTTTGACTAGATGGACCTTTGTTGGCAAAGTAATATCTCTGCTTTTTAATATGCTGTCTAGGTTGGTCATAACATTTCTTCCAAGGAGCAAGTGTCTTTTAATTTCATGGCTGCAGTCACCATCTGCAGTGATTTTGGAGCCCCCCAAAGTAAAGTCTGCCACTGTGTCCACTGTTTCCCCATTTATTTGCCCTGAAGTGATGGGACCGGATGCCATGATCTTAGTTTTCTGAATGTTGAGCTTTAAGCCAACTTTTTCACTCTCTTTCACTTTCATCAAGAAGCTCTTTAGTTTTTCTTCACTTTCTGCCATAAGGGTGGTGTCATCTGCATATATGCTATCTATATCATGGGCTCTAGAGTCACACCATCTACATTCAAATCCTGAGCTGCCATTTATTGACTGTTTTCTGTGACTCAGTTCTCTTGTTTGTAAAATGGGATATTAATAATAGTTACATTATAGGGTTCTTATAAAGATAAAAAATTGATTAAATTCATATAAGTAGCACAACGCCAGGCAAATAGTGTTCAATAAATGGTAGCTCTTACCATGATTACACAAAATGTTTACCTCAGATGAGATTTCCATCTGCTGGCCTCATATTCCTATTTTCTCATTTTCTTTGATTGTTTTAGTCTTGATCTATCAAATTTCTGCTTGTTTTTGTAGTTACCTCTGATGGTGGTATGGCAGTCACAATTTACCGGAAACAGGAGATTTCTGGGATGTTGGTAAGGTTCTATATTCAATAATTATTTGAATTAAACATGTGTATGCATTTGTCAGAACTCAGCAGCAAATATCCTTTTACTATTTGATTTTAAATGTATATAAGCTTACCTCAGAATAACTGTAAACATATAGTGAACTTTAGTTTAATAACATGTATGGTGAAGTGTTTATAATGCTGAAGAGTATGAATGTCTGATACTTTAAATAGCTTAATGGATGGATAGAAGGATGGATAGGTAGATGGATATATGATAAAACTATTTAAGTAAAATGTAAGTAGTAGAATCTAGGTGGTGGGCATATGGGTGTTCACAATAAAATTCTTTTTATTCTGTTTTATGCAGGGTCAATTCCATAGATGTGTGATCTGTGCAGTCACACAGGGTATTATGCTCAGAAGGGCACTGTGCTTGGTTTAATGTTCTACTGTCACTCTTCTGAAATTCTTAATAATTTAATCTTTGAACTTTTGTTTTGTAAGTGAAGTCCAATGGGACAATGGAACATGCACATAAGCTTAAGTGTGTCTACTGTTCCTTGCCACCCCATCTGTATATAGTGTTTGTGATGCTGCATGAACATAGAGTTCTAGAGGACCCACAATATGTGGGAGTTCAGCAAGACTCAAAATGAGTACAAGGTAAACAAGTTACCTATATAACTCAGCAAGTGGGAACACTGACAATCCCAAAAGGCTATGCTTTTCATGCAAGCTAAGAGCTTGCTTCAAATGTAAAAAGAAGGCAATGAAATTCTAAGAAACATGAACAGCCAAGGAACCGTATCATTTTTTCTTACTCACATTACTTCCCTATATTACCTAACCATTATTGCTGGACATGATGATATAGAAATAAAGAGAAAGATAAGGCAATCCATAGTTCCTTTTCATTTTACTTCTTTATTATTCAATCACTTAATCAAAGAATGTTGGTAGAATGTGTGCATATAAAAAAGTGAAATAAAAGTATCTGTGCTGTATTTCCACTGTTCTGGTAAGAGTGAAACACATGTGCATGTGAGAGCTCTGAAATATGAATCGTTTAATTTTGGTGATTCTGCATGTGAATTAGATAAATGTTCTTGTATTTGCATTTAAAACATACTGCAATGACACCCCACTCCAATACTCTTGCTTGGCAAATCCCATGGATGGAGGAGTCTGGTGGGCTGCCATCCATGGGGTTCCGAAGAGTCGGACATGACTGAGCGACTTCACTTTCACGTTTCACTTTCATGCATTGGAGAAGGAAATGTCAACCCACTCCAGTGTTCTTGCTTGGAGAATCCCAGGGGCGGCGGAGCCTGGTGGGCTGCCGCCTATGGGGTCGCACAGAGTCGGAAACGACTGAAACGACTCAGCAGCAGCAGCATAATATAAACAGGAACAGTAAAATTCATGCTAATAATTTAAGTTTTAAGTTATTCTTTACTTAGAACAATATAAAATAACAAATAGAAAACACGACAAGTTGAGAGAGAGCAAGTGAGTGAAAGAGCATGCACACATGCCCAGAAAAATGAAAAATGCTTTTTATTTTAGTGCCTTTAGCTTGATTTTCCCTTGTATTTTGACTGAGAGAGCCTTTGCACTCAGCCCCACAAATTAGGTAGCTGACCCTCGTTATCTATTTAAAGTTTCTCATAGTGCAATATTAGGGGGAAAAACCTACTTGTTCTTTAGATTTGAACTCAGAACTTCTGTGAAACTTTGTTTTGCAAATTAAACCAAGGCAACTTTTGAGTTTTTTTAATTCCTAGTGTAAATAATCAACTCTGTTATTAGCTGGCAATGTAACCCTGAAAAATTTTTTGTCCTCTCTGAATATCCTTACTTGTGCAGAGAAGAGGTTTAACTACATGGTCCTTTCTAAAGATCCTTCAAATTGGAAGACTACTTTTCTCTTTTATAGCATTCAAAATTCTTTTCCAAGTACAACTGAGTGATGTTTGGGAATGTGTATAGGCCATGTCCCCCTAGTGAGTGTAAACTTTTAGAGAATGAGCCTCTGCTTTGTGTATTTCATGATACATAGTTGATACATAGTAACTGTTGTCTTATTAAGCAAATGAATGAGTGAGTGAGTGAATGAGGTCAGCATTATTTGTATTCAGAAAGGAACCATTTTCTCCATTTTATTGTAGGAAGGTTTTGTACCAAGCTTATGCAGTGGAAAATATGAATGTGATATAAGGTGACACTAATACTGCCCTGGGACATCAACCAGCCTCTTGGGACCATTCTCCCCTCTGCCCGGAAAAAGTTTCCCTATTTCCCCACCTTATCTTCTGTGCCAAAGTCTTGGACCTCTATCTCACACCCTCAGGGAAAGGTAAGCCCACCTTACCTCACTAGGCTCAGTGTTGTGTGCCCAGTTCAGAGGCCCATAAAGGAATTGGGTAATGAATAGAGTGCCTCATGTGGGTTGAAAACTCAGCACCACAAGAGCCTTTTTAAACTTTCATCTATACTGGAGCCTTTTGTTTCCCACACCCATTGAGAGGGTGGAGTAAGAAGTGGGGTAGGGAGAATGATTTTGTGAAATCCATATCAACAGAAGAGGGACCTGGGACTTTGGAGAATCTAGGCTGTCCATCTGCTTGCCGCTAGCCAGCACACATTGGTGGCATTATAATAAACCAGGCTAACCCCAGTATCTCCAGAGCCCACTGCCCAATCCTATTTTCCATTTTCACAAGCTCTACTCAATACTTCTCAATGAATCATGCAGAATTTTCCATCTGGGCTTAGTATTAGTTTCTCTGAATGACCCTTCAAATTCAGATTTGAATCCATGGATCAGTCTGAGCATCAAGCAGGCCTCATACATCATTGAACACTCACCTACTTAGAAGGTCGGGACCTTGTCATGGCTGGGTGTTGATGTTTTTATGGATGGAAAATGTTGGCTTGCATTCTATCAGTAGCCCCCACAGAGGTGATATTAAGATTTAAGGATCTAATCATTTGAAAAATGCTTGATTGAAGCCAGCTCTAGTCTCATTTATATTTTGGAAAAGGAAGGCAATGGTGTGTACTATAGAAATGACTGCCCCTCCACTCCTGTTGGACAGGGTTAAAGGATGACCACTTTGGCAACATCAGCAAGTAGGAAATTCAAGTAAGAGACCCAATAAAAGATCAGGAGCAGCAGTGGAAAGAGCCTTAGCTGGGAGTCGGTGGATCTGGGCTCTGGCTCTGCTTTGCTATACTCTCACTTGCTCACTGTGTGACATTTGACAAGCTTCTTTCTCAGGGTTATGTATACCTATGGCTGATTCATATTGATATATGGCAGAAACCAACACAATATTGTAAAGCAATTGCCCTTCAATTAAAAATAAATAAAATTAAAAAAGGATGGCTTTTTGTGGTCCCAAAAGGATCATCCCAAGTCTGTGACATTGGAGAGAATAAATATTGTGACTTTGGAGAGAATAAGCCTTCCTTCCTTTAGTTGATTTAAGAGTGTAAAACTTGGAGCCAGACTGCCTGCGTTTATATCTTGGACCCACTCTTTCCTGGTTACGTGAACTTAAGGAAATCATTTAAACTCTTTGTGCTTTAGTATTTTCATTTATAAAATGGGGATAATAATAGTACTTGTATAAGATTGTTATAATGATTAATTGTTTCAATTTATATGAACCATTTAGAATATTACCTGGCACACAGTAAGTGCTAAAACAAAATGTTAGCTCTCATTATTATTATAGGAATCCTTCCCTGGGCTATCATATGAAATAAGGGTAGAGTATCTGGGATTCCATGCTTTTACCTTTTCATCCTCTCTGAGAAGAGAGATCACATAGTGATTGCTTCCTTAGGCCTCTGGAAACATACCTCATCTCTCTTTGGGGAAGACCACTTTCTGCCCCTCAATGTATAGTGGTTGCCACATAGAGGCCTCAATCTGACCTCTTTAGAAAACCATTATTCTGGGATTTTGTCATGCTTCCTCAATCCGGAAGGTCCTGCCCATTTTTCTCTACCATCAACCTGGCTTTTACCTTCTCCCAGCTGAGATGGTCAGTGGTGGGGAGTAGAGGGGAGCAAGGTGGGGATGAGACAATTAGGAAAGAAAGGATTTGTTTCCATGAAGGGTTTATGTGTCTTTGGGACATCTATGTGATCTATCCATGTCCTTGGCTGTTCCTTTTTCCAGTGACTATCTAGTTTATTCAAATAAATGGATCAATGAATACTAGCAAATTAAGTAATAGCCCCTGTAAAGTAACATTTGAGTTTGAACTTGGGTTAAAGTAATATGGAATGTTATGGTCAGAAGGGGCCTTAGAAATGATGTAATCTAATTCCCTCCTTATGTAGTATATTGAGGAAACTGAGGCCCAGAAAAGACTTGCCCAGGATCATAAGGCAGAAATGGGACTAGAATCTAGGGAATTTGATACTTAGCTATAGGCCCCTTTCCTATATCAATTTGCCTCTGGAGGTAAAATTACTTAACCAAAAGAAGTGACTGTAAGCATATTGGAGTGTAGGTAGGTGAATGGAGATGTTTTGGGATAGAGAGTCCTTTTGGTTCTCTCCCAGATCGCTCATAGGGTGTTTTCTATTTTGCCTTCAAACAGGATCAGGCTTGCTGATGCTCAAAACAGTCTAGAAGAGCCAGCATTTCAGAGTTCCACATTCCCAACTCTACTGCCATTGCTGGGTAGAACCAGTAGGAGAAGTCTTGCAGCTGGATTTCCTGTCTCCAGGACCTGGGAGGAGCTTGTCATTCTGGAGTAGTACACAAAACTCTTGGCAACTGCTTTGAGGTGCTTGGTCACGTCATCCAAAGACAACAAAGATATATGAATAGAATTAGCAGAAGAGTGAATCAGGGGTCACTGTCTGGTTTTCCTCTGCAGCTAATCTATGGGAGTGACAGAGCAATAAGAACAAAGCACAATGTGAGCCCTTGGCCAACAAAATAACCTAATAAATAGAGGTTGCACACCCCAGGGAGCACAGTAGAATTTCTGGCAGGATAGGGCAGTAGTCATTCTGAACAAACAAATATTAATTTATGTCTAAGCAGAGCAAGGTTAGAAATCTACTTCACATTCCTCTTGGAGAATATTTCAAAAAATCAATGAAGTAAATTTCTTCCATGTGGAGACAAGGCAGAAAAGCCATACACATGGCCTTTCGTATATAGATCCTAGGCCACTGCACTGGCAGCCCCAGGCAAAAACCCTAAGGTAGCAGTGTCTGGTGCTGACATGCCATACCAGATCAACTGTAGAAACAGTATTTTCTGGATCAACACCAAAATCTAGATTGCTTGGATGGAGCTTTGTGTATCTGCACCAATGTGACATTCCAGCTTTATCAGAAAAGCTTAAACCTATTTTTTCTTGCCTTAAACCTATTCTCTTCCTGTCTAGAATAGCCTTTCATCTGTAACCTATTAAATTGTCATTTTCATTCCATTTAGTTTTTCCCCCAAATCTTACCACTTCCACCTCAAAGATTTCCTCCAAAGGAAGAGCAATAGAAGAGGAACCATCATGGATTCTTGATCCTGGAGCTGGAGGATTTTACAAAGAACATCTAGTATATTCTCTTGAAGCACCTACTCTTCAAGTTTCAACTAATATTTATTTTCTTGTCACCCCCAATTATATATGCTTATTCTCATCTCCAAGCTACAAATAAGTATATCAAGCTGTCTGCCACTTGGATGTATACTATAGGTACCATAAACTCACCATGTCCAAGGTGGAACACATCATATTACCTCTTAAACATGATTGTACTGGTGAGGTTTCGGTTTCATTTGATGGCACCATTATCTACCCAATCACTTAACCTAGGAAACTACAGAATTGTCCTTGAACAGCCTCCTTCCCTTATCTATCAGATCCAAGTACATTGGCAAATTCTCTTTTTATCTCCCGATTATATCTCAAACCCATCTACTTTGTATTTTCACTGTCTTAATTCAAACACTGACCACTTCATATATGAACTACTGAGACAGTCTCCTAACTAATGTCCTTGTCTCCAACTTGGTCTCCCTCCACTTAATCCTTCACACTGCCAAAATAATTTTAAATCTGATATGGTATTCTGGGTACTTAAAATCCTTTTGTAGGCTATCCATCACCATTAAGATAAAGTTGAACTTCTTTCACAACCTGCAAGGCCCTTCATGATCCTGCCTGTGCTTATTTCATAAGGTTTTTTTTTCTTTTCTTTTGCCATCTTCTGACTTGCTCTGTAAGCTTAAGCAACACTGAACTTCCGGAAGTCCCCTATAGGCACTATTTTGCTTAAAACATCTATAAGTCTATTTGTACTGTTTTTATCTTCTTGAATCAGGTCTTCTCAACCCATTATTTTGACTGGATAATTTTTCATTACTTAAATCCGGGAGATTTTCCAGACTAAGTGAGATGGTATTCCTGTGTGATCCCATAGCATCCCATTAAATTCTATATTATATCTCTTTACCACACTCTGTTTGCCTGTCTTCCCCACCAGATTAGATGGCTCTTGAGAAAATAATGTCTTATTTTTCTGTGTATCCTCAATGTCTAACACACTATTTGACATAAAATAGATATTTAATAATTGCTTTCTGAACAAATGAAAATGGCAGGTATAGATTTATTTTTAAATTTGCCTAGCCTTTTAACTTCAACTGATTTGTCACTCATTGATTCGTTCTGTTTCTCCCCCAAAGTCCATGAGGATGGGTGGGTATGTTTGTGTGCATCCATGTTTTATAGAACTGTTTTTTTTTTTTTTGGTGACTCTTCTGAGCCTTTAAATGATAAGAGCAGCAAATTTGAGACATCCTATTTTGCAAATGCAAAAATTGATATACAAACATGCTATATAGCTTGCCTCAGATCATGCAGCTAATAAATAGTGGAACCAAAATCCTGATTTCTAGACTCTCATCCTGGTAATCTCACCCACCACATCCCCTTCCAGTCTTCTCAAATCATTATCTTTCAGCAGTTGGACACATCAGAGAGAGGTTTTAAAGATGACTGAGTTTATTTTGCACTTTGTTTTTCTGCTGATTTTCTTTTTAAAATTAAAGCAAAATTCTTGTGACATAAAATTAACCATTTTAAAGTGTACAATTTGTGGTATTTTGTATACTTGCAATATTGTGCAAACATTACTTCTATCTGGTTTCAAAATATTTTCGTCATCCTATGAGGAAACTCCATACCCATTAAGCAGTCACTCTGATTCCTCCTTCCCTTCAGCCTCTGGCAACAACTAATTTGCTTTCTGTCTCTGTGGATTTATTTATTCTAAATTTCTAATACAAATGGAATCGTACAATATGTGACCTTTTGAATATGGTTTATTTTATTGAGAAAAAATGCTTTGAGGTTCATTCATGTTGTAACAGGTACAGAAGCTTCATTCTTTTTACATCTGAATAATATATATGTGGCATGTATATACTACATTTTGTTTATGTACTCACTGATGGACACGTATGAATTGTTTTCAACTTTGGACTATCATTAATAGTGTTACTATGAACATTCATGTACAAACGTTTGTTTGAAGACCTGTTTTCAATTCTTTTCTGTTTGTGCCTACAAATAGGTTTGCTAGCTCACATGGTAATTCTGTGTTTGTTTTTTGAGGAAATTTCAAATGGTTTTCCATAGTGGCTGTACCATTTTAGATTCCTACTAGCAAGTAGCAATGTTTTAAATCTTTCACATCCTCATCAACACTTCACATCTCATTTTGGTTTTGTTTTGCACTTTCTTGATGGCTAGTGATGTTCAGCATCACTTCATGTGCTTATTGACCATCAGTATCAGTTCAGTTCAGTCACTCAGTTGTGTCTGACTTTTTGTGACCCCATGGGCTGCAGCACAACAGGCTTCCCTGCCCAATACCAAGTTCCTGAGCTTGCTCCAACTCATGTCCATCAAGTAAGAGATGCCTTCCAACCATCTCGTCCTCTGTCATCCCCTTCTCCTCCTGCCTTCAATCTTCCCCAGCATCAGGGTCTTTTCCAATGAGTCAGTTCTTCACATCAGGTGGCCAAAGTATTGGAGCTTCAGCATCAGTCCTTTCAATGAATATTCAGGAATGATTTCCTTTAGGATGGACTGGTTGGATCTCCTTGCAGTCCAAGGGACTCTCAAGAGTCTTCTCCAATACCACGGTTCAAAAGCAACAGTTCTTCAGTGCTCAGTCTTCTTTATGGTCCAATTCTCACATCCATACATGACTACTGGAAAAACCACAGCTTTGACTAAAGGAACCTTTTTCAGCAAAGTAATGTCTCTGCTTTTTAATATGCTGTGTAGGTTGGTTAAAGATTTTCTTCCAAGGAGCAAGCATCTTTTAATTTCCTGGCTGCAGTGATTTTGGAGCCCAAGAAAATAAAGTCTGTCATTGTTTCTATTGTTTCCCCATTTATTTGCCATGAAGTGATGAGACAAGATGCCACAATCTTAGTTTTTTGAATTTTGAATTTTAAGCCAGCTTTTTCACTCTCTTCTTTCACTTTCATCAAGAGGCTTTTTAGTTCCTCTTCACTTTCTGCCGTAAGGGTGGTGTCATCTGCATATCTGAGGTTATTGATATTTCTCCCAGCAATCTTGATTCCAGTTGTGCTTCATCCAGCCCAGCATTTTGCATGATGTACACTGCAGAGAAGTTAAATAAGCAGGGTGACAATATATAGCCTTGATGTACTCCATCTGTGGAGAAGGCAATGGCACCCCACTCCAGTACTCTTGCCTGGAAAATCCCATGGATGGAGGACCCTGGTAGGCTGCAGTCCATGGGGTCGCTAAGAGTCAGGCACGACTGAGTGACTTCACTTTCGCTTTTCGCGTTCATGCATTGGAGAAGGAAATGGTAACCCACTCCAGTATTCTTGCCTGGAGAATCCCAGAGACAGAGGAGCCTGGTGGGCTGCTGTCTATGGGGTCGCACTGAGTCGGACATGACTGAAGCGACTTAGCAGCACTCCATCTGTATATCTTTCCTGAAAATATGTCTATTTAAGTCCTTTGTACATATTTAACTAGATTGTTTATATTTTTTGTTAAGCTAGAAATGCTTTTTATACTAGACCTTTATAAGTTAGATGGTTTGCAAACATTTTCTCCCATTCTGTGGTTTGTCTTTTGACTTTTCAGTAGTCTCTTAGTGGGCAAAAAGTTGTTTTTTTTTTTTTTTAATTTTTGAATAAGTCCAATTTGTCTATTTTTTCTTTTTTAATATTTCTTATACTTTTGCTATCGTGTATATCTAAGAATCCATTGTCAAACCCAAGGTCATGGAAATTTACCTCATGTTTTCTTCAAGTAGTTTTATGGGTTTAGCACTTACATTTAGTTCTATGATCCATTTTGGGTTAATTTTTGCATATGGTATGAGGTAAGGGTACAGCTTTATTCTTTTGCATGTGACTATCCAGTTTTCTTAGTATCACTTATTTAAGAGACTGTTCTTTCCCTATTGAATGGTCTTGGCACCCTTTTAAAAAATCACCTGAATCTATTCAGCCATAGACAAGAAGGAAATCCTACCATTTGCAACAACGTGGATGAAACTTGAGGACATTAGGCTAAGTGAAATAAGTCAGATCCCTTATGATCTCACTTACATGTAAAATCTTAAAAAAAAATGAATTCATAGATAGAGAGAATAGATTGGCAGCTACCAGAGGAAAGGGGTGAAGGGTGTGTAAAATGACTGAAAGGGATCAAAAAGGTACAAACTTCTTGTTACAAAAGAAATAAGTCTTGAGGATTTACTATACAGCATAATGATTAGAGTTAATAAAAATGTATTATATATTTGAAAGTTATGAAAAAGGAGATCTAAAAAGTTCTCATCACAAGAAAAAGAAAGAAAGTGAATGTTGACAAAGATTAACCAG
>SJYQ01008255.1:45190-55824 GCA_006410935.1 Redunca redunca
ACCCTGAGCCTCATAAACAACCAACCTAAACAAAATACTCACCATAGCCCTCTTCCTGATCCTTCTACTGGCTGTAAGCCTAGCCTATGAATGAACTCAAAAATGACTAGACTGAACCGAGTATGGTATTTAGTTTAAAACAAAATGAATGATTTTGACTCATTAGATTATGATTAAATTCATATTACCAAATGTCCTTAGTATACATAAACATAATAGTATTCATAGTATCTCTTGAAGGACTATTAATATACCGATCCCACCTAATATCATCTCTTCTATGCCTAGAAGGAATAATATTATCTCTATTCGTTATAGCCACCCTAATAATCTTAAACTCACATTTTACCCTAGCTAGTATAATACCTTGGAGAAGGTGATGTTACCCCACTCCAGTACTCTTGCCTGGAAAATCCCATGGACAGAGGAGCCTGGTAGGCTGCAGTCCATGGGGTCGCGAAGAGTCAGACGTGACTGAGTGACTTCCGTTTCACTTTTCACTTTCATGCATTGGAGAAGGAAATGGCAACCCACTCCAGTGTTTTTGCCTGGAGAATCCCAGGCACGGGGGAGCCTGGTAGGCTGCCATCTATGGGGTCACACAGAGTCGGACACGACTGAAGTGACTTAGCAGCAGCAGCAGTATAATACCTATTATCTTGCTAGTCTTCATGGCCTGTGAAGCATCACTAGGCTTATCCCTACTAGTAATAGTATCAAACACATATGGTACTGATTATGTACAAAACCTTAATCTACTCCAATGTTAAAATATATTATTCCCACAGTAATACTCATATCCCTAACCTGATTATCAAAAAGCAATATAATCTGGATCAATTCTACAACCCATAGCCTGCTAATCAGCCTCACAAGCCTGCTCCTCATAAATCAGTTTAGTGATAACAGCTTCAACTTTTCACTAATTTTCTTTTCCGATTCTTTATCAACATCACTATTAATCCTAACCATGTGACTTCTTCCCCTAATATTAATAGTTAGCCAACATCACCTATCAAAAGAAAATTTAGCCCGAAAAAAACTATTTGTCACTGTACTAATCTTACTACAACTATTCCTAATCATGACCTTTACCGCCATAGAGCTGATCCTTTTTTATATTCTATTCGAAGCAATGCTAGTCCCAATGCTTATTATTATCACCCAATGAGGAAACCAAACAGAGTGCCTAAATGCTGGCCTCTACTTCCTATTTTATACACTAGCAGGTTCCCTCCCACTGCTGGTTACATTAGTTTACATCCAAAACACGGTAGGATCCCTAAACTTCTTAATACTTCAATACTGAGTACAACCAATATCTAATTCCTGGTCAAATGTCTTTATGTGATTAGCATGCATAATAGCTTTCATAGTAAAAATACCACTATATGGCCTGCACCTTTGACTACCCAAAGCCCATGTAGAAGCCC
Organism: Redunca redunca; assembly: GCA_006410935.1. Lineage (NCBI taxonomy): Eukaryota > Metazoa > Chordata > Mammalia > Artiodactyla > Bovidae > Redunca > Redunca redunca. The sequence continues at coordinate 46,624 of SJYQ01008255.1, forward strand.
CCATTGCAGGCTCTATAGTTCTTGCAGCAGTCCTACTAAAACTAGGGGGGATATGGCATACTATGAATTACATTTCTCCTAAACCCAGTAACTGACTTTATAGCACACCCATTTATCATACTATCCCTATGGGGTATAATCATAACTAGCTCAATTTGTCTTTGCCAAACGGACTTAAAATCACTTATTGCATACTCCTCTGTCAGCCACATAGCACTTGTTATTGTAGCCATTCTTATCCAAACACCTTGAAGCTATATAGGAGCTACAGCCCTAATAATTGCCCACGGTCTTACATCCTCCATACTTTTCTGCCTAGCAACTATGAATGAATTTACAACTGAACAATAATCCTAGCCCAAGGCCTACAGACATTCCACTAATGGCCACCTGATGACTCTTAGGAAGCTTAACTAATCTGGCTCCACCCCCAACAATTAACCTGACTGGGAGCTATTTATAGTGATATCAACTTTTTAATGATCCAACATCTCAATTATTTTAATAGGAGCAAATACAGTAATTATTGCCCTATACTCCCTGTACATGCTAGTCACAACACAACGAGGCAAATACACCCACCATATCAACAATATTACACTGTCCTTCATGCGAGAAAATGCTCTCATGTCATTACACATTTTACCCCTATCACTACTATCCCTAAACCCCAAAATTATTCTAGGACCTTTGTACTGTAAATATAATTTAAAAAAACATTAGAGAGAGGGAGAGGGTGGGATGAGATGGGAGAATGGCATTGAAACATGTAAAAAAAAAAAATTAAAAAAAAAAATAAACCAAAAAAAAAAACAAAAACATTAGATTGTGAATCTAATAATAGAAGTAAAGTAAGAATACCTTCTTATCTACCAAAAAAGTATGCAAGGACTGCTAATTCTATGCCCCCATGTCTAACAACATGGCTTTTATGAACTTTTAAAGGATGGTAGTTATGCATTGGTCTTAGGAACCAAAAAATTGGTGCAACTCCAGATAAAAGTAATAAACCTATTCTCTTCCTTTACATCGACCACTCTATTTTTACTAACCATACCCATTATAATAACAAGCTCCGACACCTACAAACCTCCAATTACCCACTTTACGTAAAAACAACCATCTCATGTGCCTTCGTTACTAGTATAATTCCCACAATAATATTTATCCACACAGGCCAAGAGATAATCATTTCAAACTGACACTAATTGTCCAAATCCTTAAATTATCACTTAGCTTCAAAGTAGATTATTTCTCAATAATATTTGTCCCAGTAGCTTTGTTACATGATACATTATAGAGGTCTCAATGTGATATATACACTCAGACCCCAACATTAACCAATTCTTTAAATACCTACTCTTATTCCTCATCACCATACTTATCTTTGTTACTGCAAACAACCTATTTCAATTATTCATTGGCTGAGAAGGTGTTGGAATTATATCATTCTTGCTCATCGGATGATGATACGGACAAGCAGATGCAAACACAGCAGCCCTACAAGCAATCCTGTATAACAGCTTTGGTTACATCGGATTTATTCTAGCAATAGCATGATTCCTAACGAAATTTAACAGTTTGGGACCTCCAATAAATTTTCATATTAAACCCAGACAACTCCAACCTGCCTCTAATAGGCCTTGTACTGGCTGCAACTGGAAAATCCGCCCAATTTTGCTTACATCCATGACTACCTTCCACAGTAGAAGGCCCCACCCCCGTCTCAGCACTACTCCACTCAAGCACAATAGTAGAAGCAGGCATTTTCTTACTATTCCGCTTTTACCCACTAACAGAGAACAACAAATTTGCCCAGTCCATTATACTATGCCTGGGGGCTATCACCACACTATTCACAGAAATATGTGCCCTCACCCAAAATGACATCAAGAAAATTGTTGCTTTCTCTATATCCAGCCAACTAGGCCTTATAATAGTAACAATTGGTATTAACCAGCCCTACCTAGCATTTCTCCATATTTGTACCCATGCCTTCTTCAAAGCCATGTTATTCATATGCTCTGGTCCTTTTATTCACAGTCTAATTGACAAACAAGATATCCAAAAAATAGGAGACCTATTCAAAGCTGTACCATTCACCACAACAGCCCTCATCATTGGCAGTCTCTCACTAACAGGAATACCTTTCCTTACTGGATTTTACTCCAAAGATCTAATCACTGAAGCTGCCAACATGTCACATACCAACGCCTGAGCCCTTTTAGTAACACTAATTGCCACCTCTTTCACAGCCATCTACAGTACTTGTATTATCTTCTTTGCACTTCTAGGACAACCCCGATTCCCAACCCTAGTCATTATCAATGAAAACAATCCCCTTTTAATTAACTCCATCAAACGCCTACTAATTGGAAGCCTTTTCACAGGATTTATTATCTCTAACAATATTCCTCCAACAACAGTCCCTCAAATAACCATACCTTACTATCTAAAAATAATAGCTCTAGCAGTAACAATCCTAGGCTTTATTCTAGCACTAAAAATTAGCAACACAACCCAAAACCTAAAATTTAATTATCCAACAAGTTCTGATTAGAAAATATATTACCAAAAACTACCTCACTAATTCAAATAAAAATATCCACCATGGTTACAAGCCAAAAGGGCCTAATCAAACTATATTTCCTCTCCTTCCTAGTTACAATCTTCACCAGCATAATCCTATTTAATTTCCATGAGTAATTTTCATAATAACTGCAACACCAATTAACAAAGATCAACCAGTTACAATAATTAGCCAAGTACCATAACTATATAAAGCCACAATTCCCATGGCCTCCTCACTAAAAAACCCAGAATCCCCTGTATCATAAATTATTCAATCCCCTAAACCATTAAATTTGAATACAATTTCCACCTCTTCGTCTTTCAACACATAATAAACTATCAAAAATTCCATTAACAAACCAGTAATAAATGCCCCTGAAACAGTCTTATTAGAGACCCAAATCTCTACTGTTCAGTAGCCATAGCTGATGTATAACCAAAAACCACTATTATGCGCCCCAAATAAATTAAGAAAACCATTAAACCCACCAAAATTTAATACGATACCACAACCAACTCCACCACTCACAATCAACCCTAGCCCCCCATAAATAGGTGAAGGTTTTGAGGAAAACCCTACAAAACCAATCACAAAAATAATACTAAAATAAATAAAATGTATGTTATCATTATTCTTGCATGGAATCTGACCTTGACTAATGATATGAAAAACCATCGTCATTCAACTACAAGAACACTAATGACCAACATTCGAAAATCCCACCCATTAATAAAAATTGTAAACAATACATTTGTTGATCTCCCAGCCCCATCAAATATCTCATGATGAAACTTTGGCTCCCTGCTAGGTATCTATCTGCCTAGTCCTAGAAATCCCAACAGGCTTATTCCTAGCAATGCACTACACCTCTTACACAGAAACAGCATTCTCTTCTGTCACCCACATTTGCCGAGACGTCAACTATGGCTGAATTATCTGATATATACACGCAAATGGCAGAAAGTGAAGAGGAGCTAAAAAGCCTCTTGATGAAAGTGAAAGAGGAGAGTGAAAAAGTTGGCTTAAATCTCAACATTCAGAAAACGAAGATCATGGCATCTGGTCCCATCACTTCATGGGAAGTAAATGGGGAAACAGTGTCAGACTTTATTTTTGGGGGCTCCAAAATCACTGCAGATGGTGACTTCAGCCATGAAATGAAAAGACGCTTACTCCTTGGAAGAAAAGTTATGACCAACCTAGATAGTATATTTAAAAGCAGAGACATTGCTTTGCCAACTAAGGTCCATCTAGTCAAGGCTATGGTTTTTCCTGTGGTCATGTATGGATGTGAGAGTTGGACTGTGAAGAAGGCTGAGTGCTGAAGAATTGATGCTTTTGAACTGTGGTGTTGGAGAAGACTCTTGAGGGTCCCTTGGACTGCAAGGAGATCCAACCAGTCCATTCTGAAGGAGATCAGCCCTGGGATTTCTTTGGAAGGAATGATGCTAAAGCTGAAGCTCCAGTACTTTGGACACCTCATGAGAAGAGTTGACTCATTGGAAAAGACTGATGCTGAGAGAGATTGGGGGCAGGAGGAGAAGGGGACGACCCAGGATGAGATGGCTGGATGGCATCACAGACTTGATGGACGTGAGTCTGAGTGAACTCCAGGAGATGGTGATGGACAGGGAGGCCTGGCGTGCTGCGATTCATGGGGTCGCAAAGAGTCGGACACGACTGAGTGACTGAACTGAACTGAACATACAAATGGAGCATCAATGTTTTTTATCTGCCTATTTATACATGTAGGATGAGGCCTAGAAATGTGAAACATCGGAGTAATTCTCCTATTAGCAGTGATAGCCACAGCATTTATAGGATACATCCTATCGTGAGGACAAATATCATTCTGAGGAGCAACAGTCATCACCGACCTCCTCTCAGCAATTTCATATATTGGTACAAGCTTAATTCAATGAATCTGTGGGGGATTTTCAGTAGACAAAGCAACCCTTACTTGATTCTTTGCCTTCCACTTCATCCTCCCATTCATCATCGCAGCACTCACCATAGTCTACCTACTCTTTCTCCATGAAACAGGATCTAACAACCCAACAGGAATTTCATCAGATGACAAAATCCCATTCCACCCCTACTATACCATTAAAGATATCTTAGGTGCCTTACTACTGAACTGAGGTGCCTTACTACTAATCTTAGCCCTAGTACTATTAGTATTCACGCCCGACCTACTTGGAGACCCAGACAACTATACCCCAGCAAATCCATTTAACACACGCCCTCACATCAAACCCAAATGATACTTCCTATTCGCATATGCAATTCTACGATCAATCCATAACAAACTAGGAGGGGTCTTAGCCCTAGTTCTCTCCATCCTAATCCTAATCTTTACACCCCTACTCCACATATCTAAACAATGAAGTATGATATTCTGACCACTTAGTCAATGTTTATTCTGAATTTTAGTGACAGACCTACTAACACTCACATGAATTGGAGGACAGCCAGTCGAACACCCATACATCATCATTGGACAACTAGCATCTATTATATATTTCCTCCTTATCCTAGTACTAATACCAGTAGCTAACATAATTGAAAACAGTCTCTTAAAATGAATACAAGTCTTTGTAGTATACTAAATACACCAGTCTTGTAAACCAGAAAAGGAGAACAACTAACCTCCTTAAGACTCAAGGAAGAAGCTATAGCCCCACTATCAACACCCAAAGCTGAAGTTCTATTTAAACTATTCCCTGAAACACTATTAATATAGCCCCACAAATACCAAGAATCTCATTGGTATTAAAATTTCCAAAACCTTCAACAACCCAACACAAATTTCGCACTTCACAGCCACACGTGTTATAGTCCTGCTACCATTAATAGCACGTACATATTTTCAGGTATGTTAGTGCATGAAATGCCACTTTGCACATGAGCAGGTACATAATATTAATGTAATAGCACATAACTATGTATATAGTACATTATATTATATGCCCCATGCGTATAAGCAAGTACATTCTATTGTTAATAGCACATGGTACATATAGTCATTGATCATACATAGCACATTAAGTCAAATCCGTCCTTGTCAACATGCGTATCCTGCCCCCTAGATCACGAGCTTGGTCACCACACCACGTGAAACCAGCAACCCACTTGGCAGGGATCCCTCTTTTCACTCTGGGCCCATGAATTGCGGGAGTTGCTATCTAATGAACTTTATCAGACATCTGGTTCTTTCTTCAGGGCCATCTCACCTAGAATCGCCCATTCTTTCCCCCTAAATAAGACATCTCAATGGACTAATGGCTAATCAGCCCATGCTCACACATAACTGTGATGTCATGCATTTGGTATTTTTTAATTTTGGGGAATGCTTGGACTCAGCTATGGCCGTCTGAGGCCCTGACCTGGAGGATATATTGTAGCTGGACTTTGTTTGTAATGATGCTTCCTAAGGCCCACTTGACTTTGCATTCCAGGATGTCTGGCTCTTGGTGAGTGATCATACCATTGTGATTACCTGGGTCATGAGGATCTTTTTTGCATAGTTCTTCTGTGTATTCTTGCCATCTCTTCTTAATATCTTCTGCTTCTTTTAGGTCCATACCATTTCTGTCCTTTATTGTGCCCATCTTTGCATGAAATATTCCCTTGGTATCTCTAATTTTCTTCAAGAGATCTCTAGTCTTTCCTATTCTATTGTTTTTCTCTATTTCTTTGCATTGATCACTAAGGAAGGCTCTCTTATCTCTCCTTGCTATTCTTTAAAATTCTGCCTTCAAATGGGTATATCTTTCCTTTTCTCTGCCTTTTGCTTCTCTTCTTTTCACAGCTATTTGTTAGGGCTCCTCAGACAACCATTTTGCCTTTTTGCATTTATTTTCTTGGGGATAGTCTTGATACCTGCCTCCTGTACAATGTCACAGACCTCCATCCATAATTCTTCAGGTACTCTGTGTATCAGATCTAATCCCTGGAATCTGTCACTTCCAGTGTATAATCATAAGGGATTTGATTTAGGTCATACCTGAATGGTCTAGTGGTTTTCCCTACTTTCTTCAATTTAAGTCTGAATTTGGCAATAAGAGTTAATTATCTGAGCCACAGTCAGTTCCTGGTCTTATTTTGCTGACTGTATTGAGCTTCTCCGTCTTTGGCTGCAAAGAATATAATCAATTTGATTTTGATATTGACCGTCTGGTGATGTCCATGTGTAGAGCCTTCTCTTGTGTTTTTGGAAGAGGGTGTTTGATATGACCAGTGCATTCTCTTGGCAAAACTCTATTAACCTTTGCCCTGCTTCATTATGTACTCCAAGGCCAAATTTGCCTGTTACTCCAGCTATCTCTTGACTTCCTACATTTGCATTCCAGTACCCTATAATGAAAGGGACATCTTTTTTGGGGTGTTAGTTCTAGAAGGTCTTGTAGGTCTTCATAGACCGTTTAACTTGAGCTTCTTCAGCATTATTGGTCAGGGCATAGACTTGGATTACTGTGATATTGAATGGTTTGCCTTGGAAAGGAACAGAGTTTATTCTGTCGTTTTTGACATTGCATCCAAGTACTGCATTTCAGACTCTTTTGTTGATTATGGTGGCCACTCCATTTCTTCTAAGGGATTCTTGCCCACGGTAGTAGGTATAATGGTCATCTGAGTTAAATTCACCCATTCCAATCCATTTTAGTTTGCTGATTCCTAGAATGTCGAAGTTCACTCTTTCCATCTCCTGTTTGACCACTTCCAATTTGCCTTGATTCATGGAACTAACATTCTAGGTTTCTATGCAATATTGCTCTTTACAGCATTGGGCCTTGCTTCCATCACCAGTCACATCCACAACTGGGTGTTGTTTTTGCTTTGGCTCCATCTCGTCATTCTTTCTGGAGTTATTTCTCCACTCATCTCAAGTAACACATTGGGCACCTACTGACCTGGTGAGTTCATCTTTCAGTGTCGTATCTTTTTGCCTTTTCGTACTGTTCATGGGCTTCTCAATACAAGAATAGTGAAGTGGTTTTCCATTCCCTTCTCCAGTGGACTACATTTTGTCAGAACTCTCTACCACGTCCCGTCCGTCTTGGGTTGCTCTACATGGCATGGCTCATAATTTCGTTGATTTAGACAAGGCTGTGGTCTATGTGATCAGATTGGCTAGTTTTCTGTGATTGTGGTTTTCAGTCTGTCTGCCCTCTGATGGAGAAGGATAAGAGGCTTATGGAAGCTTCCTGATGGGAGAAACTGACTTGAGGGGAAAACTGGGTCTTATTCCGATGGGCAAGTCTGTGCTCAGTAAATCTTTAATCCAATTTTCTTTTGATGGGTGGGGCTGTGCTCCCTCCCTGTATTTACCTGGGACCAAACTTGGATCCTTCCCTGGTGGCTCAGATAGTAAAGCCTCTACCTGCAATGCAAGAGACCTGTGTTCAATCCCTGGGTCAGGAAGATCCCCTGGAGAAGGAAATGGCAACCCACTCCTGTACTCATGCCTGGAAAATTCCATGAACTGAGGAGCCTGGTAGACTACAGTCCATGGGGTTGCAAAGAGTCAGACACGACTGAGCAACTTCACTTCAAACTATGGTGGAGGTGATGAAAATATTTGCAACCCTGCTGTGTGACCCCCGACCCTGCAGCATGCCACCACTGACCGACACCTCTGCTGGAGACTCCTGGACATACTCGGGCAAGTCTGGGTTACTCTTTTGTGGGGTCACTGCTCCTTTCTCCTGGGTCCTGGTGCGCACAAGGGTCTGTGCTCTGTGTTGTCTAAGTTCTGGTGGCTCTGCTGCTGCTGCTAAGTCACTTCAGTAGTGTCCAACTCTGTGTGACCCCATAGACGGCAGCCCACCAGGTTTGATTCTAAATGTGATTTTGCCACTCTATCATCTTGCTAGGACTCCTCCTTTGCCCTTGAACTTTGGATATCTCCTCAAAGTCTCTTCAGCACCTCAAAGCCACTGCTCCAGCGCCTACCATCTTGTTGGAGCTTCTCTGCCCTTGGACGTGGGGTATCTCCTCACAGCCACTCCAGCACATTTTCTCCAGTCCTATGACATCTTTCCAACAACAAATACCTATCCAGGCACTGATAGGAGTGGCAGGGATAGGGCATTCAATGTAATTGCACAAACCGCAGGGACATTCAGTATTCTGGCTCCGAATTTCCTCTCCAAGTTTTCAGTGTCATTCCTGGTATGGTATTATTTCATTCAAGGCTGTTCTTGCTTCATTCTGGTAGGTTCTCTTGAGTTGAGCTATCTTGGCAATTTGGGGCTCCCCAGATATCTTTTAGAAAAAGTGTTTTCATTTCCTTTTACTGTATTAACAGAAGTGGTATTTCTGGATCATATGGTAATTCCATTTTTAATTTTTTTTTTTAAAGAACCTCCACACTATTTTCCATATTGGCTGTATCAGTTCTACCAGTAATGCACAAGTGTTTTCTTCACATTCTCACCAATAATTGTTTTCTTTATTTTAAGTAAAAAAAATCATCATTCTGACAGGTGTTAGGTAGTATTGGATTGTGGTTTTGACTTGCATTTCTTTTATGATTAATGACACTGAGTATTTTTTCATCTACTTTTAGACATTTATGTATCTTTGAGAAAATAACTATACATGTCTTTTGGGCATATTTCACAGTG
>SJYQ01008255.1:55962-68835 GCA_006410935.1 Redunca redunca
CATCACTTCATGGCAAATAGATGGGGAAACAGTGGAAACAGTGTCAGACTTTATTTTTTTGGGCTCCAAAATCACTGCAGATGGTGACTGCAGCCATGAAATTAAAAGACGCTTACTCCTTGGAAGAAAAGTTATGGCCAACCTAGATAGCATATTCAAAAGCAGAGACATTACCAACAAAGGTCCGTCTAGTCAAGGCTATGGTTTTTCCAGTGTTCATGTATGGATGAGAGAGTTGGACTGTGAAGAAAGCTGAGTGCCAAAGAATTGATGCTTTTGGACTGTGGTGTTGGAGAAGACCCTTGGACTGCAAGGACTCCATTCTAAAGGAGATCAGTCCTGGGTGTTCTTTGGAAGGAATGATGCTAAAGCTGAAACTCTAGTACTTTGGCCACCTCATACAAAGAGTTGACTCACTAGAAAAGACTCTGATGATGGGAGGGATTGGGGGAAGTAGGAAAAGGGGATGACAGAGGATGAGATGGCTGGATGGCATCACCGACTCGATGGACGTGAGTTTGAGTGAACTCCAGGAGATGATGGTGGACAGGGAGGCCTAGCGTGCTGTGATTTATGGGGTCGCAAAGAGTAGGACATGACTATGTGACTGAACTGAACTGAACTGATGGTAATTTTATTCCTAGGTTTTAAAGGAATCTCCATAGTGTCCTTCATAGTGACTGTACCAATTTACATTCCCACCAACAGTGCAAGAAGGTTGTCTTTTCTCTACACTCTCTTCAGTATTTATTGTTTGTAGATTTTTTGATGATGGCCATTCTGAGTGGTGTGAGGTGGTAGCTCATTGTAGTTTTGATATGCATTTCTCTAGTAATTAGTGATGTTGAGCATCTTTTCATGTGCTTTTTGGCCACCTGCATCTTCTTTGGAGAAATGCTTATTTAAATCTATTTGTTTTATTTTGATATTCAGCTGTGTGAGCTGTTTATTTATTTTGGAGATTAATACCTTGCCAGTTGCTTCACTTGCAAATATTTTCTCTCATTCCAAGGGTTGTCTTTTCATTTTGTTAATGATTTTCTTTGCTGTGCAAAAGCTTTTAAGATTAATTAGGTCCCATTTGTTTAGCTTTGTCTTTATTTTCATTACTCTAGATGGTGGATCAAAAAAGATATTGCTGCAATTTATGTCAAAGTGTGTTCTGCCTGTTTTCCTCAGTGTTTAATAACATCCAGTTTTACCTTTAGATCTTTAATCCATTATGATTTTATTTCTGTGATCATGTTATGAAGTGTTCTAATTTCATTCTTTTACATATAGATGTCCAGATTTCCCAGCACCACTTATTGAAGAAACTGTTTTTTCCTCCATTGCATATTCTTGCATCCTTCATCATAGATTAGATGACCATAGGTGTGTTAGTTTATCTCTGGGCTCTCTATCTTGTTTCATTGATTTATATTTCTGTTTCTGTGCCAGCAGCATAATGTTTTGACTTAGTCATTTTGTAGTGCAGTCTGAAGTCAGGGAACCTGATTGCTCCAGCTCTATTTTTCTTTCTCAAGATTGCTTTGAGTACTTGTGGTCTTTAGTGTTTCTATTTGAATTGTAAAATGCTTTCTTCTAATTCTGTGAAAAACATCATTGGTAATTTGATAGGGATTGCATTGAATCTGTAGGTTGTTTTGGGTAGTATAGTCAGTTTCATAATATTGATTCTTCTAATTTAAGAACATGGCATATCTCTCCATCAGTTTGTGTCATCTTTGATTTCTTTAATCAATGTCTTATGGTTTTCTGAGTACAGGTCTTTTGCCTCCTTAGGTAGGTTTATTCCTAAGTATTTTATTCTTTTTGATGCAATGGTAAATGGGATTGTTTCCTCACTTTCTTTCTGATCTTTCATTGTTAGTGTATAGCAGTACAAGAGATTTCTGTGCATTAATTTTGCATTCTGCAACTTTATCAAATTAATTGATGAGCTTTTGTAGAATTCTGATAAAATCTTTAGGATTTTCTATGTATAGTAACATGTCATCTGCAAACAGTGACAATTTTACTTATTTTTTTCCAATTCAGGTTCCTTTTATTTTTTTTTTTTTATTCTGATTGCCGTGGCTAACACTTACAAAATTATGTTGAATAATAATGACTAGAGTGGACATCCTTGTCTTGCTCCTGATCTTAGAGGAAATACTTTCAGCTTTTAACCACTAAGAATAATATTTTTTTTTTCTGGGTTTGTCATATATGATCTTTACTGTGTTGATGTAAGTTCCCTTTATGCTGACTTTCTGGAGAGGTTTTATTATAAATGGGTATTGAGTCTTGTCAAAAGCTTTTTCTGTATCTCTTGAGATCATTATACGGTTTTAATTCTTCAATCTGTTAGTGTAGTATATCACATTGATTGATTTGCATATATTAAAGGAACTTTGCATTCTTGGGGTAAATCTTACTCTTGGGGGAAGATCTTTTTAGTGTATTGTTGGATTTGGTTTGCTGTATTTTGTTTACAAATTTTGCATTTATGTTTGTCAGAAATATTGGCTTGCAATTTTATTTTGTGTGTGTGTGTGTGTGATGTCTTTGTTTCGTTTCGGTATCAGGGTGATGGTGGCTTTGTAGAACGAACTTGGTTGTGTTTCTTCCTCCACAATATTTTGGAAGAATTTGAGAGGGATAGGTGTTAGTTCTTTGCCTATTGTTTGATAGAACTCACCTGTGAAACTAGCTGGTCCTAGGATTTTCTTTGTTGGGAGCTTTTAAATCACACTTTCATTATTTGTGATTGGTTTGTTCATATTTTCTATTTCTTCCTGGTTCAGTGTTGGAAGGTTTCACTTTTCTAAGAATTTGGCCATTTCTTCTGGGTTGTCCATTTTATTGCCCTATGGTTGCTTATAGTAGTCTTTTATGGTCCTTTGTGGGCTTCCTTGGTTGCTCAGTGGTAAAGAATGTGCCTGAAATGCAGGAGACACTGGTTTGATCCCTGGGTCAGGAAGATCCTCTGGAGGAGGAAATGGCAATACACTCTGGAATTCTTGTCTGGAGAATCCCACGGACAGAAGAGCCTGGTGGGCCACAGTCCATAGGGTTGCAAAGAGTCAGACGTGACTGAAGCAACTGAGCACACATGATTATCTTTTGTATTTCTGTGTTATCAGTTTCAACTTCTCCCTTTTTATTTCTAGTTTTATTGATTTGAATTCTCTTCAGTTTTTTACTTGCTGGGTCTGGCTAAAAGTTTGTCAGTTTTGTTTATCTACTCAAAGAACAAGTTTTCAGTTTCATATATCTTTGCTATTATTTTCTTCATCTCCATTTCATTTATTTCTGCCCAAATTTTTATGATTTCTTTCCTTCTGTTAAGTTTGAGTTTTCTTTGTTCCTCTTTCTCTAGTTCTTTTAGGTTGTTCATTCCCAAATAAATTTGTTTTGTGAAGTAAGATTTCATTGCTATAAACTTCCTTTTTGCTGCACCCCATAGGTTTTGGATCATCATGTTTTCACTGTCACTTGTCTGCAGCTATTGTTTAATTTCCTCTTTGATTTCTTCGGTGATCCATCCATTAGTTAGCAACATGTTCTTTAGCTTACATGTGTTTGTGATTTTCAGATTTTTTTTATTCCTGTAATTGATGTTTAATCCAATAGTGTCTTGGTCAAAAAAGATGCTTGATATGATTTCAATTTTCTTAACTTTACTGAGACTTGATTTGTGACCCATGACGTGTTCTATCCTGGAGAATGTTCCATGTGCATTTGGGAAGAAAATGTATTCTGTTGCTTCTGGATGGAATGTCCTAAAATTGTGAATTAAGTTTNTCTAATGTGTCATTTAAGGCTTGTGTTTTCTTATTAATTTTCTCTCTGAATGATCTGCCCAGTGGTGTAAATGGGGTGTTAAAGTCCACCAGTATTATTGTATTACTGTCAATTTCCCCTTTTGTGGCTGTTAGTATTTGCCTTATGTATTGAGATTCTCCTATGTTGGATGCATATATATTTACAATTGTTGTATTTTCTTCTTGCATTGATCTCTTGATCATTATGCAGTGTCCTTCACTATCTCTTATAATAATCTTTTTTTAAAATATAAATTTATTTATTTGGAGGCTAATTACTTTAAAATATTGTATTGGTTTTGTCATACAATGACATGAGTCTGCCATGGGTGTACATGTGTTCCCCATCCTGAACCCCCCTCCCACCTCCCTCTCCATACCATCCCTCTGTGTCATCCCAGTGCACCAGCCCCGAGCATCCTGTATCATACATCGGACCTGGACTGGCGATTTGTTTCACATATGATAATATACATGTTTCAATGCCATTCTCCCAAATCATCCCACCCTTGCCCTCTCCCCACAGAGTCCAAAAGACTGTTCTATACATCTGTGTCTCTTTTGCTGTCTTGCATACAGGGTTATCGTTACGATCTTTCTAAATTCCATATATATGCATTAGTATACCATATTGGTGTTTTTCTTTCTGGCTTACTTCACTCTGTATAATAGGCTCCAGTTTCATCCACCTCATTAGAACTGATTCAAATGTATTCTTTTTAATGGCTGAGTAATACTCCATTGTGTATATGTACCACAGCTTTCTTATCCATTCATCTGCTGAAAGAGACACGTGTACCCCAATGTTCATCACAGCTCTGTTTACAATAGTCTTTATTTTAACATCTATCTTATCTGATATGAGTATGTATTGTCACCCTGCTTATTTAATTTATATGCAGAGTACATCATGTGAAATGCTGGGCTGGATGAAGCACAAGTTGGAATCAAGATTGCTGGGAGAAATATCAATAACCTCAGACCTGCAGATGACACGACCCTTAGGGCAGAAAGCAAAGAAGGGCTAAAGAGAAAGTGAAAGAGGAGAGTGAAAAAGCTGGCTTAAAATTCAACATTCAAAAAACAAAGATTATGGCATCTGGTCCCATCGTAATTCATGGCAAATAGATGGGGAAACAATGGAAACAGTGACAGACTTTATTTTTGGGGGCTCCAAAATCACTGCAGATGGTGACTGCAGCCATAAAATTAAAAGATGCTTGCTCCTTGGAAGAAAAGCTATGACCAACTTACACAGCATATTGAAAAGCAGAGACGTTACTTTGTCAACAAAGGTCTGTCTAGTCAAAGCTATTGTTTTTCCAGTAGTCATGCCTGTATGTGAAAGTTGGACTGTAAGGAAAGCGGAGTGCTGAAGAATTGGCTTGTGAACTGTGGTGTTGGGGAAGACTCTTGAAAGTACCTTGGACTGCAAGGGGATCAAACCAGTGAATCCCAAAGAAAATTAGTCCTGGATGTTCATTGGAAGGACCATTGCTGAAGCTGAAACTCCAATACTCTGGCTACCTGATGCGAAGAACTGAAAAGACCCTGATGTTAGGGGAAGACTGACGGCAGGTGGAGAAGGAGATGACAGAGGATGAGATGGTTGGATGGCATCACTGACTCGATAGACATGAATTTGAGCAAGCTCCAGGAGTTGGTGATAGATAGGGAGGCCTGGTGTGCTGCAGACCATGGGGTCACAAAGAGTCAGACACGACTGAGCAACTGAACTGAACTGATTCCAGATTTCTTTTCATTTCCATTTGCATGGAATATCTTCTCCTATTGACTTACTTTCAGTGTGTATGTATCTCTATGTTTGAGGTGGATCTTTTATAAACAGCATATATACAGGTCTTGTTTTTGTATCCATTCAGCCAGCCTGTGTTTTGATTGGAGCATTTATATCATTTAAATTTTAGGTAATTATTGGTATGTATATTCCTATTGCCGTTTTCTCATTGTTTTGGGTTTGTTTTGTAGGTTTTATTTCTTCCTTTCCTTTTTTTTCCTTCTCTTGATTTTCTTGCCTCAAACTCTTGCTTTAATATTTATTGTAAACCTGGTTTGGTGGTGCTGAATTCCTTTAGCTTTTGCTTGTCTGTAAAGGTTTTGATTTCTCCACTGAATCTGAATGAGAGCCTTGCTGGGTAGAGCAGCCTTGATTGTAGGTTTTTCCCCGTTATCACTTTTAATATATCCTACCAGTCCCTTCTGGCCTTCATAGCTTCTGCTGAAATATCAGCTGATAACTTTATGGATGTTCCCTTGTATGTTATGTGTTGCTTTTTCTTTGATGATTTTAGTGTTTTTTCTTTGTATTAAATTTTTGTTAGTTTGATTAATATGTGTCTCAGTGTGTTCCTTTTGGGTTTATCCTGTAATTTCTTTCTGCACTTCCTGGAATTAGTGAGTATTTTATTTCCCATGTTAGGGATGTTTTTGCCTATAATCTCTTAATATATTTTTTCAAGTCTTTTCTCTTTTTTTTCTTCTTCTGGGACCCGTGTCACTTGCATGTTGTCCCTGAGATCTCTGAAACTGTCTTCATTTCTTGTCATTCTTATTTTTTTGTTGTCGTTCTGTGGCAGAGATTTCTGCCATTGTCTTCCTGGTCACTTGTTCATTCTTTGGCTCAGGTGATGTGCTATTAATTCCTTCTAATGTATTTTCATTTCAATTACTGTCTTTTTCAGCTCTTTTTTTGGTTTGTTTTTTAGCTCTTCTAGATCTTTGCTGAATNTGGTTTGTTTTTTAGCTCTTCTAGATCTTTGCTGAATTTTTTTGTATCTTTTGATCTGTGCCTGTATTCTTTTTCTTAGATCTTGGATCATCTTTTCTATTATTACTCTGAATTCTTTTTCAGATAGATTACTTTTCATCTTGCTCCTTCATCTGCTACATATTTCTTTGTCATCCCATTTTGTCTAACTTACTGTATTTGTGGTCTCCTTTCCACAGGCTGCATGATCATAGCTCCTCCTTATTCTGGTGTCTGCCCCACGGTAGGTGAGATTGGTCCAGAGGCTTGTATCTTTATCCCCTTGAGAGGAAATTTGATTAATATTGTGGTGATCAACTCCTGCCCTAGATATTCAGCAAGGCTTCCTCTTTGCTCTATTGTTGTCACTGCCCCATTGGGGGCTGGGCCTGCTCCCTAGTTGTTAAAGTAGAGGCCCCAGATATGTTTTTTTTTTTAAATCTTTTTATTTTTTATTAGAGTATAGCCTATTAACAATTTTGTGATGGTTGCAGGTGAACAGTGAAGGAACTCAGTGATATATATACATGTATCCATTGTGTTTCAAACTCTCTTCTCTTCTAGGCTGCCACATAACATTGAACAGAGTTCCATTTGCTATACAGTAGGTCTTTGTTGGCTATTTATTTTAAATATAGCACTGTGTTCATCCCAAACTCCCTAACTATCCCTTACCCCCATCCTTCCCCTTGGTAACCATAAGTTTGGTCTCAAGTCTGTAAGTCTCTTTCTGTTTTGTAATGTAAGTTCATTTGTATCATTACTTTTTAGATTTCAAATATAAAGGATAGCATATGATATTTCTCCTTCTCAGTCTGATTTATTTCAGTCAGTATGACAATCCCTATTTCCATCCATGTTGCTGTAAATGGCATTATTTCATTTTTAATGGCTGAGTAATATTCTATTGTGTACATGCACAACATCTTCTTTATCCATTCCTCTGTTGATGGGCATTTAGGTTGCTTCCATGTCTTGGCTACTGTAAACAGTGCTGCAATGAACATTGAGGTGCATGTATCCTTTCGGATCATGTTTCTCTCCAGATATATGCCTAGGAGTGGGATTACAGGGTCATACGGTAGGTTTATTTTTAGTTTTTTAAGGAACCTTCATACTGTTCTCCTTAGAGACTGTACCAATTTACATTCCCTCCAATAATGTAGGAGAGTTCTCTTCTCTTCACCCCCTCTCCAGCATTTATTGTTTGTGTATATTTTGATGATAGCCATTTTGGCAGGTGTGAGGTGATATCTCATTGTAGTTTTGATATGCATTTCTCTAATAATTAGTGATGTTGAACATCTTTTCATGTGCTTCTTGGCCATCTATGTGTCTTCTTTGGAGAAATGTCTATTTAGATCTTCTGACCATTTGACAACTGGGTTATTTGTTTTTTTAAAATTAATTTATTTATTAGTTGAAAGATAATTGCTTTATAGAATTTTGCTGGTTTCTGCCAAACATCAACATGAACCAGCCATAGGTATACATATGTCCCTTTCCTCTTGAACTTCCCTTACATCTCCCTCCTTATCTCACCCCTCTATGTTGTTACAGATCCCCTATTTGAGTTCCCTGAGTCATACAGCAAATTAATATTGGTTCTCTATTGTACATATGGTAATGTAAGTTTCCATGTTATTCTCTCCATATATCTCATCCTCTCCTTCCCCTTACCCTGTGTCCATAAGTCTTTTTCTATGTCTGTGTCTCTATTGCTGTCCTGAAGAAAATTTCATCAGTACCATCTTTCTAGATTCCATATATGGGGGCATGCCTGGGGGCTCAGACGAGGAGATCCAGGTTTGACTTTTGGTCAGGACGATCCCCTGGAGAAGGGAATGGCAACCCACTCCAGTATTGTTGCCTGGAGAATTCCATGGACAGAGAAGCCTGGTGGGCTATAGTCCATGGGGTCACCAGTACCATCCTTCTAGATTCCATATATATGTGTTAATATATGCTACTTATCTTTCTCTTTCTGACTTGCTCCATTCTGTATAATAGGCTCTAGGTTCATCCACATCATTGGAAATGACTCAAATACATTCCTTTTCAGGCTGAGTAATATTCCATTGTATATATGTACCACGGCTTCTTTATCCATTCATCTGTCAATGGACATCCAGGTTGCTTCCATGTTCTAGCTATTGTAAATAGTGCTGCAGTTAACATTGGGGTACATGTGTCTTTTTCAATTTTGGTTTCCTCAGGGTATACGCCTAGTAGTGGGATTGCTGGATCATATGGTAGTTTTATTCCTAGTTTTTTTAAAGAATCTCCACAGTGTCTTCCATAGTGGCTGTATCAATTTACATTCCCACCAATAGTGCAAGAAGATTTCCTTTTCTCCACACCCTCTCCAGCATTTATTATTTGTAAACTTTTTGAGGATGGTCATTCTGACTGCTATGAGGTGATATCTCATTGTAATTTTGATTTGCATTTCTCTAATAATGAGTGATGTTGAGCATTTTTTATGTGTTTTTTAGCCATCTGTATGTCTTCTTTGGAGAAATGTCTGTTTAGGTCCTTTTCCCACTTTTTGATTGGGTTGTTTTTCTGGTATTGACTTGTATGAGCTGCTTGTATAGTTTGGAAATTAACCCTTTGTCAGCTGTTTCATTTGGTATTATTTTCTCCCATTCTAAGGGTTGTCATTTCATCTTGAATATAGTTTCCTTTGCTGTGCAAAAACTTTTAAATTTAATTAGGCCCCACTTGTTTATTTTTGCTCTTATTTCCATTACTCTGGGAAGTGAGTTATAGAGGATCTTGCTTTGATTTATGTCATTGAGTGCTCTGCCTATGTTTTCCTCTAAGAGTTTTATAGATTCTGGTCTTACATTTAGGTCTTTAATCCATTTTATCTTTGTGAATGGTGTTAGGAAGTGTTCTAATTTCACTCTTTTATACGTAGGTGTCCAGTTTTCCCAGAACCACTTATTGAAGAGGCTCTCTTTGCCCAATTGTATATTCTTGCCTCCTTTGTCAAAAATAAGGTGTCCATAGGTGTGTGGGTTTATGTCTGGACTTTCTATCTTGTTCCATTTGTTTATATTTCTGTTTTTGTGCCTGTACCATACTGTCTTGATGACTGTAGCTTTTTAGTATAGTCTGAAGTCAGAAAGCTTGATTCCTCCAGATCCATTCTTCTTCCTCAAGATTGCTTTGGTTATTCAGGGTCTTTTTTGTTTTCATATGAATTGTGAAATTTTTTGTTCTAGTTCTGTGCCAAATGCCATGGGTAATTTGATAGGGGTCACATTGAATCTATAGATTGCATTTGGTAGTATAGTCATTTTCACAATATTGATTCTTCCAACCCAGGAACATGGAATATCTCTCCATCTGTTTATGTCATCTTTGATTTCTTTCATTAGCATCTTGTAATTTTCTGGATACAGTTGTTTTGTCTCCTTATGTAGGTTTATTCCTAGGTATTTTATTCTTTTTTTGCAATGTTGAATGGGATTGATTCCTTAATTTCTCTCTCTGATTTTTTATTGTCAGTATATAGGAATGCAAGTGATTTCTGTGTATTGATTTTGTATCCTATGACTTTGCTAAATTCACTGAGTAGCTCTAGTAAATTTCTGATAGTATCTTTAGGGTTTTATATGTATAATATCATGTCTTCTGCAAACAGTGACAATTTTACTTCTTTTCTGATCTGGATTTCTTTTATTTCTTTTTCTTCTCTGATTGGCATAGCTAAGACTTCCAGAACTATGTTGAATAATAAGGATGAGAGTGGGAACCCTTGTTTTATTCCTGATCTTAGAGGGAATGCTTGCAGTTTTTCACCACTGAAAATAATGATTGCTGTGGGTTTGCCATATGTGACCTTTACTATGTTGAGGTAGGCTCCTTCTTTACCATTTTTATAACAGCTTTTATCATAAATGGATGCTGAATTTTGTCAAAGGCTTTTTCTGCATCTTTTGAGATTGTCATATGGGTTTTAGTTTTCAATTTGTTAATATGATATATCACATTAATTGATTTGCTTATACTGAAGAATCTTTGCATCCCTGGGTTAAACCCAATTTGATCATGATATATGAGCTTTTTAATGTGTTGTTGAATACTGTTTGCTAGAATTTTGTTGAGGATTTTTGTGTCTATGTTCATCAGTGATATTGGCCTGTCATTTTCTTTTTGTGTGTTGTCTTTGCCTGGTTTTGGGTTGTTTTAATGCTGTTAAGCATCACAAGCTGTTTGTAAAATTTGGAGACTAATCTCTTGTTGGTCACNATCTGTGGATTGTTTCTTCATTTTGTTTATTTGTTATTTTCTTTGCTGTGCAAAAGCTTCTGAATTTAAGCAGGTCCCATTTGTTTATTTTTTTATTTACAAGTGAATGTAAAAAGATATTGCTGCCGTTTGTATCAGAGTGTGTTCCGCCTATGTTTTCCTCTAGGAGTTTTATACTGTTCAGTGTCACATTTAGTTCTTTAATTTATTTGGAGTTCATTTTTGTGTATAATATTGAAAAATGATTTAATTTCATTTTTTTTACACATAGCTATTTAGTTTTCCCAGCACCATTTGTTGACGAGACTGTCTTTCCAATATTGTATAGTCTTACCTCTTTTGTAACAGATTAATTGACCACAGGTGCGTGAGCTTATTTCTGGGTTTTCTACCCAGATCTGTTTCTTATCTGTGATTTTTATTTTCATTGCGAGGTAGAAGGGATTGAAGCACTCCCATTGGGAGAGAAACCTCTCTCCTCCTTTGGAGCTGTTCACCTGTGAATGTGCTCTCTTGTGTCCCCTTTTACCCTTTGTGTGGACTCACAAAGTATACTCTTGTTGGCACTTCTCTTGGTCCTGCCGCAACTGTGGATATGCTGGAAATTGGCCCTGTTGACTGTCACACATAGATTTCATCTGGCTACTGGTGCAGATCCACTGAAAGCAGGTCCCAGTACTGCAGTAGTCATGCATCTGGACCCAAGGCAGGATCTATGGAGGCAGTTTGGACTCTGATCTGGCCCAATCCCTGCATGTAAGTGCCCACAGAGCCCACAGCTGCTGAAGTCAGACCTGTCCTAGCTGTAAGAGCACTTGTCCTTTTGGATGTTTCACAGGTGCTGGATTTAGGAAGCCACTAGCAGAGGTGTCATTCTGCAGTTGTGCAGCTGTGAAGAGTGATTTCAGTTCAGCTTTCTTAGTCTCACAGCTTCTGGGGCTCAGCCATGGTTTCAGCCCCTCCTTTGGGTGTATTTCCTAGTCCTTCCTGGGACAGGGGGATAAGTTTGCCACATGCCAAGTGGGAAATTTCCTAGTGGAGTTATCTGCATCATTCTGGGACAGAAGGATGTGTTTTGGAACCCACTGATGGATTTTCTAGTCGCTGAAGCAATACGCACCCTTTTTAGGATGGCAGGGCTCATCCTGGCACCCACAGGTGGAGTTCCTATATGCAGAAGCTATTCACACCCTCCCAGGACAGTGTGGGCAGGTCCTGTGGGCTGATGGTGGAATTCTTAGTGGCTGGATCTGTCTGTATTCTTCCCCATCAGCAGGGGTGGGTCCTGTGAGCGACTGGTGGAATTCTTCGTGTGGGGAACTGTCTGCGCCCTTCTAGGTCAGCAGGGGCAGGGCCTGGCCTCTGCCCGTAGGTCTTGAAGAGGTGGCCAGTGCCTGCCTATGGAATCCAAGACAGTGACAGTAACTTGTTTCTGCCCCTGGAGTTCCCATAGGCAGTGTCCTGTTGCTTGGGAGCACAGATAGGGAAAGTAGTTGCTATGTTGGTCCCACCCCTCTTTTAGTGCGACTCCTAATAATGGTGCCTTGCTTCTCTGGTGTGCCCAAGCTTCTTCCTAGTACACTTTCAGTTGCCACGGCCCAACCTCCCCAGGCAGTTTCTGCACCTAATCCTTGTCCTCTTCCTGGCACTGAACTTTGGAGCCTGAGCTTCAGCACCCAACCCCCACTCTCACTAACAGAGGAGTGTCTCAGGTTGGGCAGCACAGATGTAGTGGTGCCAATCTTCTGTGCAGGTTACTCTCCATTTGCCTTACACAAACTGGATCCTGCTCTCTACTCTGACACTCCAAAACTCCCCCTTCCATCCAGTCTAATTTCTCCACTGATAACAAGCCTTCCCAAAGATGTGGGAACCTTTCCTTCTTCACAGGTCCTTCTCCAGGGCTCAGGCCCTGTCCTGATACCTTCTTTTTCTTTTTTCCTTTATTCTATCTGGTTATGTGAAGGTTTTCTTGTCTCTTTGGACCTCTGAGGTCCTCTGTTGGTACTCAGTAGCAGTTCTGTGTGAACCATTCCA
>SJYQ01008255.1:77237-91684 GCA_006410935.1 Redunca redunca
TTCTAGTTATTTATTATGAACAAAGATGCTATGATTAGAAATAAAAATGTTATGGGTTTTTCTGTGGATATAATTTTCATTTCTCTGGGATAAAACACCAAGAGTGCAATTGCTAGGTTGTATGGTACTTGCACATTTAGTTTTAAAAGAAACTATCAAATTTTTCCATACTGTACTATTTTATATTCACATCAGCATTGTATACATCATCCAGTTTCTCTATATCCTTGCCAGCATTTGGTGTCATCATTATTTTTTAGTTTAGCCATTCTGATAAATATATAGTGATATCTCATGATGATCTTAATTTGCATTTCTGGATATGGAACGACAGACTGGTTCCAAATAGGGAAAGGAGTACGTCAAGGCTGTATATTGTCACCCTGCTTATTTAACTTCTATGCAGAGCACATCATGAGGAACGCTGGGCTGGAAGAAGCACAAGCTGGAATCAAGATTGCCAGGAGAAATATCAATAACCTCAGATATGCAGATGACACCACCCTTATGGCAGAAAGTGAAAAGGAACTCAATAGCCTGTTGATGAAAGTGAAAGAGGAGAGTGAAAAAGTTGGCTTAAAGCTCAACATTCAGAAAACGAAGATCATGGCATCCAGTCCCACCACTTCATGGCAAATAGATGGGGAAATAGTGGAAACAGTGGCTGACTATCTTTCTGGGCTCAAAAGTCACCGCAGATGGTGATTGCAGCCGTGAAATTAAAAGATGCTTACTCCTTGGAAGGAAAGTTGTGACCAACCTAGATAGCATATTCAAAAACAGAGACATTACTTTACCAACAAAGGTCCATCTAGTCAAGGCTATGGTTTTTCCAGCGGTCATGTATGGATGTGAGAGTTGGACTGTGAAGAAAGCTGAGCACCAAAGAATTGATGCTTTTGAACTGTGGTGTTGGAGAAGACTCTTGAGAGTCCCTTGGACTGCAAGGACATCCAACAAGTCCATTCTGAAGGAGATCAGTCCTGGGTGTTCATTGGAGGGACTGATGCTGAAGCTGAAACTCCAATACTCTGGCCACCTGATGCGAAGAGTTGACTCGTTGGAAAAGACCCTGATGCTGGGAGGGATTGGGGGCAGGAGGAGAAGGAGACAACAGAGGATGAGATGGCTGGATGGCATCACTAACTCAATGGACGTGAGTCTGAGTGAACTCCAGGAGTTGGTGATGGACAGGGAGGCCTGGTTTGCTGCGATTCAGGAGGTCGCAAAGAGTCAGACACGACTGAGTGACTGAACTGAACTTAACTGATCCCACAGTTTGGGTTGCTATCTCAGATTAGATCCTTCAGATTGTCCTCAGGGCATGCAGGCCTGGTCTGCACCCTAAGCCTGCATTCAGCGCCTCTCTGTTCAGACCCTGCTTGCTGCTGGCAGACTCAAGTGTCCAGGCTACCTCTCCACTGGAAGTCGTGGCTAGGCGCATAATCTGTGGGTTCTTTTTTTTTTTTTTTCTCCTCCCGGTTATGTTGCTTTTCGAGATTCCAAAACTTCCCACAGGGCCGCTGGTGAGAGGGTTTCCTGGTGTTTGGAAACTTCTCCTCCTTCATGACTCTCTCTCCAGGACAGGTCTCTGTCCCTAACTCTTTGGTCTCTCTTCATATCTTTTACATTTTGTCCTACTTCCTTTTGAAGAGAATAGGCTGCTTTTCTGGGTGCCTGGTGTCCTCTGCCAGCATTCAGAAGTTGTTTTGTGGAATTTTCTCAGTGCTGAAATGATCTTTCAATGATTTTGTGGGGGAGAAAGTGGTTTCCCCATCCTATTCCTCCACCATCTTCTGCACTCCCCGCAAAAGTCTGTTCTTTACATCTGTGTCTCTTCTTTTGCCCTGGTTGATTCTATCCTCAGCCACTGTGAGCTGGGTGACCTCCAGTCCCTTGTCTCCAGGCTTGAGAGTCTTTGGGCAGACCAAATGGAACATTCATGTATAAGGTTGCTGATATAAATCAAGTAGGGGGGAAAAAATTCATTTTGGTGTGGTCATCATGTCAACTCTTAGTATTTCAGTTCAGCATGACCACATATATAAATCTCCTTTAAGGAACCAGAAAAGGGATATATGAAATAACATTTCTAAGAGGCATGGTCACTTGCTTTTATTAATAATTACTACTTGCAAAGCCTGGAAGTGCTTAAGATGTTCATATTTTTTGAACCATCGACTGGCTCCTTTATTTATACATATAAGAAAAAAAGCCAAGTGGGGAGAGGAAATCGTCTGTTGCTGCAGAAACGTGAAAGTCACATTTTTGGCACTGTTCCTTGGTTGATGTCATTCTGGGGAATGTGCTAAAGGCCATGATTTTCCAGAGGGAGCAGATATTCTTTTCATAGAAGGCTGTTTGTGGGCACTTATTGTCCTCTCTGAAGTCAGACGAAAACCAAGTTAGGCCTTTTTCTGCCATGTTTGGCAGTACCAAGTCAGGCCCACTTTGAAACAAGAGTCAAAAATCTTTGCTGGTCACTGTGCCCAGCCACTCCCTGAACCTTCTTATACCTTCAGACTATTCTCTTTAGGGGCCTCTTAGCTGCTTGGCCTTTGTTCAGGCTGCTGGTAAGGTTGATTTTCCCCTGCTGTGTGAAAGCACTAAGGGCTGCCAGGGGTGTTGTGTGTATTTAAGGGCCGTCCCTGAGCTGACTCCTGAGGTAGATCACAATGCCGCAGGTAGTGTGTTGGCTTGGGACTTGAACCCAGCTGTTTTCATTCCCTCTTACATCCTAAATGGTCTCAAAGCAAGATGGGTTTACAGACACTACCCCTTCCTTCCTTGCTGAACCTGATCTTCATCGTCTGATATGAAGCTACCCAGAGACCCTTTAGAAACTACTCGTCATGGTCTAGAAGACTTTACTTGGGTCCATCTATCATCAAAGAAAGATTTTAGCATTACAAAATTGGCTAGGAGTTTATTGTGAGCCCCACAAGGTCAGACCTCAGTTCTTACTATTTCTATCACCCCCTTAGCACATAGGCAGACATTTGAACTTCAGGATCATTCCCATCTTCTTACCTTATGAAAACCTTATGTTCTTACCTTATGAAAACCTATTTTACTATATGCCTTGCACAAAACTACTCATACCTGGCTCACTTTTGTAGTCTCATCTGGTTCAGGCCCTTCTGCTTAGCTCTTAAGGTCCGTTAACATTTAACTCCAACTTTTATTTCCTGTTTCCTAGTACTCATTCTTTACAATATTTGTAGCCATTTATTCCTTTCATAAATGAAAAGCTAATTAAGAAAAATTAATGCTCTAATGGAGGCATTAAAACAAAGCACAGGGATAGCCCCCAAACAGCTGAGATCAGTTCTGTTCCAGGAAGTTAGAAAGAAAGTCTCACAGATGAGATGATGCTTAAAGCTGGGTCTCTAACATTCAGAAAGAGCCCACCAAGAAAATATATTTCAGTGAGAAGTAAAAGAACAGTTTTCTTGGAGTCTGTGGGGCCCTGATCCTTTTCTTGGAAGTGGTAGCTAGAGTTTTTCTCACAGCCTTATCCTTGCACCCTGCTATAAGCTTCCTTGGAGCCAAGGAATCATATCTTATAGAGTATCAACAACAGGGTATAGGTTCTTAGGTAATGTCTAGCTCAATTTATTTTACTGATGAGGAATCTAAAAACAAAAAAAAGGAAAGGTTAGTTACCTTTTAACACACAGCTAGTTAGTGGCAGAGGTAGAACTAGAGGTAGAAGGACTCCTGGACTCTCATTACAGGGCTCTTTCCACTAGATTGCTTTGTGGTGTTAGCATGTCCCAATTGTGCCTTTGATCTCCCCCTGTGAGAGCTCCCATCAGCCTCAGTTCACTCAAGGCTGGTTCCCTTTCAAGACCAGACAGAAATGTTTGTTGCCACTAACTCCTTATATTACTTTAGGAAAACTATATTCCTTCTTTTGACCTTAGTCTTTAGTTTCCTCATCTAAACATGAATGATGGTTAACTAATAGATTTTTATAGCTAGGTCTTATTTAGAGCAGCAGAGAGCCAGTAGTTTGTACAGGAGCTTGACTTTTTGTGTGTGTATTTGCTGGAGTGGAGTATAGGGATCTGAATGGGGCTGAATGAAAGGAGTGAAAAAATGTAGTGGGGACTGAGACACTGAAGGCTTCCCACTGGCTTAAAAACAGATACATAATCCAAGTGTAGTTCTCTTATTTTTAATATGGTAAACATGAGGCCCAAGTTGGAGTAGGGGAAGTTCTCATAGGAATTAATGAGGATATGGGCCTGAAATCCAGGTCTTCTGACTCCAGATACAATACTTTCTACCAGCCCATACTGCTCCATTGACATGATTATGTCCTGTCCAGTGAAGGGTTTCCCTGGTGGCTTAAACAGTAAAGAATCTGCCCCCAATACGGGAGACCCAGGTTCAATCCCGGGGTCAGGAAGATCCCATGGAGAAAGGAATGGCAATCTACTCCAGTATTTTTGCCTGGAGAATTCCATGGACAGAGGAGCCTGGCAGGCTATATAGTTCATGGGGTTGCAAAGAGTCGGACGTGACTGATCAACTAACAAGAACTCAGGCATCTGTTACAGGGTTTAGTTTCAATGTGTACAGATTGTTTGCAGCTGGCCATTGTGAAGGGAGATAGTCCAGAGTTTGAGGGTGGGGAACAGTGTACTTACCTCTTCAGACCCCATTTGGGGTTTTGAAGACTTCATTTGACTTAAACCCCAAGATGTATGGGGCTCAGGGCTTGGTTATCCTTTTTATCTTCTCTTCTAATCGCTTCCTATTCACACTGTCTCTCCTCTCATCTCCTTTAGTTTCCATATGACTACACTCTTCTAGTCATAAACAGAAATTATCAATCACTGGGTTAGTTTACCTCTATTTTCCCACTATCCCTCAAAGGAACAGAATATCCCACAAACCACTTTTGCCTTTGCTTTTAATTTCATGTTGCTTAAGATTAATTGATTTTGTGCTTTCCTAGAATGCTCTGGTAGAAAAAGGAGACAAACTGAGACTTCTTCCTTTTGGAAAATAACTTGGCTTATATTGTATAGGTAATGTCTCATTCATCACAATACTTCCCTGCACTTTTATTCTTTGGATTGTTTCAAGTGGTCTCCAAGCCATTAGTACTTTTTTCTGGTAGGTGAAGCATGTGCATCTGCTTTTCCTTTTTTTTTTTTTTTGGAAGGTGGGGGAGATCAGGAGTTTAGTTCTGAACATGTTGAGTTTGAGAGGTCTATTTTGACATCTGAGTAGATATGTTGAATAAGCAAATGGATTTATGAGTCTGGAATTTGATAAACACTTTTGGTTGGAGATATAATTTAGGAGTCATTGGCAAACAGGTGACATTTTAAGCCATCAGAACTGATGAGATAAACCAGGGAGAGAAACGTAGAAAGAAAAAGAGTTCCATGAAAGTTCTCAGCCCATCATTTATCAAGGAACTGGGAAGCAGTGGAAGCTAATCCTCTTGGAGGAAGTAGTTTTTATTTTCCCCAGATTGGTAATATTTGATTTCTAAGTGTGGTGCCATAGAAAGAGTGAGGCCACTGGTTTAATGTATACCTTGTGTAAGTAACCCACATGTTCTGGATCTCAGTTTTCTCACCTGTATAATGAGAGGATTAAATGTGATGATCTGATGTTCTAGAATGGTTTATCATTTCTAGTAATGGAATTGGCAAAGGACCCTCAACATGTGTTGTTGAGGTGACAAGCATGTGAAGGAACTGTGTAAAATGACAAATTCTATGCAAATGATGACTGCCATTGTAATTATAATGTACTCCATATTTATTTATTTTTGGCTGCCCTAGGTCTTCATTACTGTGCACAGGCTTCCTCTAGTTGTAGTGAGAAGGGGATACTCTCTAGTTGGGGTCCAGGGGTTTCTTGTGGTGGTAGCTTCTTTTGCAGCAGAGCAAGAGCTCTAGGCTGCTTGGGCTCAGTAGTTGCAATGCATGCTCTTCAGTAGTTGGAACACATGGGCTTAGTAGTGTGGCTCCTGGGCTCTAGAGTGTGGTCTGTGTTGTGGTGTATGGGCTTAGTTGCCCCATGGCATGTGGAATCTTTCCAGACCAGGAATCAAATCTATGGCCCTTGCATTCGCAGGCAGATCTTTAACCACTGGACCACCAGGGAAGTCTGTTATGTTCTCTCTCATCGGTGAGATGTTGATATGTAAAGGGGCTTCCCAGGTGGCATTAGTGGTAAAGAAACCACTTGCCAATGCAAGACATGTAGGTTTGATCCCTGGTTCAGGAAGATCCCCTGGAGGAGGGCATAGCAATCCACTCCAGTAGCCTGGAGGGCTCCTCAGGGCGACCATGGGGTCGCCAAAAGTCAGACACAATGGAAAGATTGGAGCACGCATGATCTCTAAAGATCACTGACCTAGAGTGTCTGCACACCTGAAATTTCTCTTCCAGCTCTGGCTCTAAGTCATTATGTGATCTTGAATATGATCCTTTCCTTCTCCAGTCGGTCTTCAGTTTTCACATCTATAAAGTGAACGTTTTGTTTTCTGCCAGTGATTTTTAATATTTAAAAAAAAGAAACATTTTTCAAATGAAATTGACATAATTTCTCTCATTGAAGAGTAGGTCGAGTGGGGGTCAAGGTTCAGGTTCACCTCAGAGGAATCTCTTGAGCCACTTCTAGAATCCCAGAACACAAAGGAGTGTAGTTTGATTTTCGACTGAGTTCTCAAAGCCCTAGTTGAATTGAAAATTCTGACCTTCTGTAGTTTGAGGGTACCCTTGTCATTAGTATAAAGTTCAGAGGTTAGTGAAATTTTTCTGTAAAGTGTCAGATAGTATTTTAGGCTTTGTGAACTGCTACAGTCTGTCTTCTCCTCTTCTACCTTCTCCTTTCTTTTCCTCCCTCTCCCCTCCATCTCCTATTTCCCCTCCCCTTCCTCCTCCTCCTCCCTCTTCTCTTTTTCTTTCTTCTTCAAATCCATTTAAAATATAAAAGCCATTCTTAGCTCATGGACACTACAAAAACATGCCATGGACAAAATCTAGCATGCCGGCCACAGGTTGACAACCCCTGGATAATCTATGGTGTGACTGCAGCACTGAGCTCCAGTGACCAGATGTACAATGGTAAGTCTGTAAAACTATCCTCCATCCCCAATAGGATATATATATATATATATATATATATATATATGCCTTGCAATTTTCAGACTGTTCTTGGTTGGACCTGGGGAAGGTGGTGGAAGGTGTAGGTCACAGGTGGAACCTGAACCTCAGGCCCTTCTGGGGCCCTACTTAGAGCAAACCAGCTCCCCTCCCCTACAATCCCCTTGCCTGAGCTGGGCCCTTCCATGTGCACACAGCCTCGGGGAAGGCAAAGCTAGTAATAGTGGCCCAAGCTGGCTTGGGGCCAAGAAGTTTGGCTATTTGTTGCAGACACAGCTGGGAGGGTGTGGGGCAAAGGGGAACATCCAAATATCAAAGTCCAGGCTGAGAGGAGGAGAGGCCTAATTGAGATCAGATGTCTCTGTAGAGCAATAACACTGCCACCTGGTTATGAGCATCTTAGCTTTGCAGAACCCAAAGGGCTTTTCCAGACAGTATTTAATTTTATCTTCACTGCACTCTTGGGAAGGAGAAAAAAGGGAAGGTGGTTTAGCTGTGGTGATGAAGAAAGAATTCTGGCTTAAGAATCAGGAGCCACAGCTTGGTCAATGACCTGTGAGGTAACCTTGGACAAGTCTCTTTCTTTCCCTGGGCTTCATTTTCCTCATTTGTGAAGTGGTGGGATTGGACCAAGTCAGTGATTCTTGAAATGAGATCCCTGGATGAGCAGCAGCTGTATCACCTGGGAACTTGTTAGAAATGCCAATTCTAAGGCTCCATCCCAGACCAGAAAATCAAACACTCTCTGGGTGGGGCCAAGAAATGTTTGTTTTAACAAGCACCATCCCTCCAGGCAAGAACCACTGGACTGGAATCATCTAAAGACGTTGCAGCTTAGATTATCTAATTGTGTAAGACAATGGATGTAAACATACATTTTAAACTGTGCCCCATACCTTTCAGGGATGATGGTAGTGATGATGATAAGGATGATGTTCCTGTTGACTTTAAGGTCCATCTAGTCAAGGCTATGGTTTTTCCTGTGGTCATGTATGGATGTGAGAGTTGGACTGTGAAGAAGGCTGAGCGCCGAAGAATTGATGCTTTTGAACTGTGGTGTTGGAGAAGACTCTTGAGAGTCCCTTGGACTGCAAGGAGATCCAACCAGTCCATTCTGAAGGAGATCAACCCT
The DNA here is from genome assembly GCA_006410935.1 of Redunca redunca. Lineage (NCBI taxonomy): Eukaryota > Metazoa > Chordata > Mammalia > Artiodactyla > Bovidae > Redunca > Redunca redunca. The sequence goes on from SJYQ01008255.1 coordinate 85,506, forward strand.
GGGATTTCTTTGGAAGGAATGATGCTAAAGCTGAAGCTCCAGTACTTTGGCCACCTCATGCGAAGTGTTGACTCATTGGAAAAGACTCTGATGCTGGGAGGGATTGGGGGCAGAAGGAGAAGGGGACGACAGAGGATGAGATGGCTGAATGGCATCACGGACTCGATGGATGTGAGTCTGAGTGAACTCCGGGAGATGATGATGGACAGGGAGGCCTGGCGTGCTGCGAATCATGGGGTCGCAAAGAGTCAGACACTACTGAGCGACTGAACTGAACTTAACTGAGCCAAGTTTATTCCCTAAGGCAGAACCCTATTACCCCACACCTCATCCCCTGTGGAGTTTCTCTCAAGTCCTGTAAGGCAGAGATGCCCTAAGGAGCTTATACACTGTGTGAGTAGGTAAATTAGACAAGGCAAACTGTTTCAGATGGTTGACAGAGATGAAGTCACAAGACAACTATTTTGAAGAGCCAGAGAATAGGCACAGCCAGTAATAGAGATCGTGTGTGTGTGTGTGTGTGTGTGTGTGTGTGTGTGTGTGTGTGTAGTTGGGGGAGAAATTCACTGCAATCTGGGGAGCTGTGACATTGGAGAGAACTAGTATAATGAGTAGTAAGGTCTTAAAGAATGCGGAAGATTTAAACACTTTCCAGAAAGGTGGGAGGACTTTATAAGGGATGAACATGAAGGTGAGGCACACCAAAGGGAAAAAAAAAAAAAGCATGTGACCTCAGCTTCTTATAGCATTAGAACTAGAAGGATCCTTATACTTATTCAGGATTCAAGGTGATTCCCTAGGTGCTGGATGTAACACCAGGCATTTCCTTATCATTCTGGAAAACATATTGAAAAAACAGTGAATATGGCTAACGTTATATGGCAGACCTAAACTCTATTCTAGAATATAAAAATTAAGTCATTCACAAACATTTATATGTTAATTTAGTAACAAATATATTTTAACACACTTTCCAAGTGATTCAAAACTTCAGACATTCTGGTTGAATAAATGACTCACACAATATCACTCAGAAAGTTAATGGGACTGGAAGCCATTTCTCCTAATTTCTAGCCCAGTGTGTTGCCCTTGTAATCTGTATTTGGTCTGAAATTTCTGGAATGGAGCAGTTTGCCCAAAATCCAGAGTTTAGAAGGCATATGTTTGAGGTACAGTTGGAGGGAGCTAGGGAAGTGCTATGGAGAACCTGGAATGCCAGGCTGAGGCATCTTAAATTTTCTCCTGTAGCTAATGGGATATCGGTAAAGGTTCTGGATCTGTGGTGTGGCATAACCTACAATTTAGCGTTGTTACTCAAATGATGTAGTACAGCAGTACCTGCTGGATTGCAGTGGGAGAGTACTTGAGGGGAGCAATGCAACTTGTAGCCCCCAAAGTAGGCTGGAAATGCCACAGACCCACTGTCCTTCCCATTCCATCAGTACATTTTTATTTTTAACAGAAGAAACAATGTGCTGCAAAACATGGATTTTCTTCAATATTTCAACCATTAGTAATGGGAATATTTGGGAGCTGGAGCTTTCCTGGTCCTGGAACATAATGTTGTGGAGACCTCCTCCCTAAACTGCACTCACACCAGCCCTTACTAAAGCTTAGTGCTGTTCTCTGCACTCTGGTTTCATTTTGCACTCAGATTTCTATGTATTATAAGTCAGGGTTCGAGAGTTTAAGAGATACTTCAAGCTTTCTTTCATTCCTCTCATAATCATGTAAGCCCAGAGAAGTTACTTATACATATTACTGTGCTAGTTGCATCACCCAGTCAGCTTCAGAGATACTAGCTCTAAGTTTCACAATTTACAGCTTTCAAAGCTCACTCATAGCCATTATCTCATTTGGTTTTTATAGAGCCTTGTGATGAGGGCTGAACTTATTCAACTTATAATTTGATGGGATGAAACTGAAGACTCGAGTAGGGAAAGTAACTTGTCATGCAGCCAGTAAATAGCACAGCTCACTTATTCTGCCTTCCAGGCAATACTCTGTGCTTCCACTTGTGCTGTTGGGATTGTGGTGATCATTTTTATGAGCATTTTTAGTAAAAAAAAACAAAAAAAAAACCCTAAAGAGATCAATCAGGGCCCAAGCTGTGGTATACAAGGAACCAGAAAGTCAGGAAAACAAATTTCTCATTTCCAGTTGTGAGCCCTTCCCTCAATACCATAATCTCTCCTTTGAGTATACTGAAAGTCCTTGTGGGAAAATCCATGGCGATACCTGCTCATAGCCCTGTATCCACCTCAGTTTGATGCCAATAGTACTCTGGGTTAGAATGTATTACATTTGCCTTCAGCCTGCCATGTTTCCTTTCTGCCATTATCTCTCCTCACCATGGGTCGCTGCAACAAAGGTATGGCCAAGGGACTCCTCTTATTTGGCCTACTGCAAGTGGTGAGGCTCACAGCCCCAGATCTTCCTTGCACAGTACAAAAGGCCAATCACTGACTGAGAGACCTGGTCACCACTAAATGTAGACAGCTTTTAAAATATGGATGGCACAGGGTCTTTGGTTGAAGTTGTTTTGCCCTGATCTTTCTGGAAGTCTGACTTGGCCCTCAGTGTGAGCCAAAGGCAACACCAACCAGAGTAGCATCAGCCTGATTTTCAGAGTTCATACAATGTCATGCTGTCTAGATTTTCATCATGAATATTCCCAAGACTCAGATGCAAAGAGAAATGGGTTGATTTCAACTGAAAAATATTCCTGCCATCTCAACATTCTCTGGAATAACCTGCTTGCAGCTGTCATGGGGCGGCACCCTCCCTGTAAAGTATGGCTTTTCCAAGGCTCAAACTCCAGGGATCTGTATGGGAAGAAGAGGGAGCCAGATTCTGTACATCTATGCCTCCAGCCTGGATAGTGCATGCATTTTTCAGGCCTGAAATTTGGTGATTGTGTTTGGGGTTGGGGGTGAGGTAGAGAGGTTCATGGAACAGCCTCCTACGGGGTGGATCTCTACTTGCAGCTTGCTGCATTTCTTTAACTCACTGGCTTCCAACAGGAAGAAGTCATTTTCTGATGGAGAGGCAGATTCCCTTGGATAGAAACTCTAGTTGGCTTGGGGGCAACAGACCTGGGTTTAGTTCTAGGGTCTGCCATCAACTTGCATTGTGACTTTATGCAATCATTCATCACCTCTTTGTGTTTTAGCTTCTTCCATTTAAAGTGGAGCTACCAATACAAATTCTAAATATATGGAAAAAGAACAAGAGATGAATGTGCTAGGGGAGATGAAGGAATGCTAGGAATTTGTTTATACCTCCTCTAGACCCATGGAACTAAACTAGTTGCTCTTCTTTCCTTTCCCCCTCTCCCATGGTGTTGGTAGAATGGCAGGTTATGGCAACATCTCCAAGGATTTAGATAGTCATAAGGCAAAGGGAAGAATGATGCTATAAGCAGTGGCATAACCCAATATGAAAGTGGGGATACCCTAAAATCTTATCAAGGAGATGTTGGCATTCAGTTGGAAACAAAGTCCTGTGATAATGGGAAACAAAATGTTGGGATCAAGGGTAACACACAGGATGCCAGAAAGATAGAGAGTTGTTGTTATTTAGTAACTAAGTCATGTCTGACTCTTTGCGACCCCATGGACCAGGTTTTTCTGTCCTTCACTATCTCCTGTGGTTTGCTCAAATGCATGTCTATTAAGTCGGTGACCCTATCTAACCTTCTCATCCTCTGCCACTCCCTCCTCCTTTGCCTTCAATGTTTCCCCAAAAGGTAGAGAGTGACAAAGACAAACTTTATTGCCTCTTATCTTTATGCCATGGACTTGCACTAATGCTACTCTAAAAATTGCCTTCATTGGCCACCTGGATTGTCAGAACCTAGGCTTAGCTTTGATGTCTTTCAAGTCTATTATTTCCTTTGGACCAGAGTAGTATTTGGTTGCATATACCTGAGAGTGGGTGTCAAAGAGAAGATGGTAACAATAACCCTGTATGCGAGACAGCAAAAGAGACGCAGATGTACAGAACAGACTTTTTAACTCTGTGGGAGAGGGAGAGGGCAGGATGATTTGGGAGAATGGCATTGAAACATGTATAATATCATATAAGAAATGAATCGCCAGTCTAGGTTCAATGCAGGACAGAGGATGCTTGGGGCTGGTGCACTGGGATAACCCAGAGGGATGATATGGGGAGGGCAGTGGGAGGGGGGTTCAGGAGTGGGAACTTATGTACACCCGTGGTGGATTCATGTTGATGTATGGCAAAACCAATACAGTATTATAAAGTAAAAAAAAAAAAAATTTTTTTTAAAAAAAGAGTAGAGAACAAACAGCTCCTGCCCTAGCATCAGGGCTTGCTTTGGGTCTACCTGTGCTCTGGTGCTCTTATCTCTGAATTACTGGCTTCCTGAGATCTACATAGGTGCTATCCAGTATGGTAGCCACTAGCCATATGAACAGCCTCGCATTGCTTATGAGAAGGCCTGGAGAACAATACAGATGGTTTAGGGGTAAGCAGCCCAGTACTGCTATGAGACCTCAGGGTTCACATCCTCCTGAGAGTAAAGTAAGATGTTTTTTTCTTTACAAGGGCTCTTACACGGAGCATTTTAAAAAAGAAAGAAAGAAAGAAACCTGAAAAAATATTATTGGACTAGGCATCTTATCACCTGTTGATCACTCATTTGTGCTTGCAGTGAGTCTAAACCCATGAGATTTCCTCAGTCCTCCTGTTTCATAGCTCTTTGTACCTTAGAAAAAAGCATTCACAGCCATTGTTTCATTTGAGTCTCCCTAATATGACAGAGGCAAGTACACTGAGTGACTAATACTTTCACTACACACTTGTATATATGAACCACAATTTTTTTACCTCTTCATCTGCTGATGGACATCTAGGTTGCTTCTAAGTCCTGGCTATTGTAAATAGTGTTGGAATGGACACTGGGTTAAAAGAAAGTGAAAGTGTTAGTCGCTCAGTCATGTCCAAGTCTTTGTAACCCCATGGACTGTAGTCCACCAAGCTCTTCTGTCTACGGAATTCTCCAGGCAAGAATACTGGAGTGGGTTTCCATTTCCTTCTCTAGGAGATCTTAATCCAGGGATCAAACCTGGATCTCTTGCATTGCAGGCAGATTCATTACTGTGAGCCACCAGGGAAGCCCCTGAAAATGAGTGTTAGTGGCTCAGTTGTGTCCTCTGTCCACAGAATTCTCCAGGCAAGAATACTGGAGTGAGTTGCCTTTCCCTTCTCCAAGGGATCTTCCCAATCCAGGGATCGAACCTGGATCTCCTGCCTTGAAGGCAAATTCTTTACCAGACAACTGAGCCACCAGGGAAGCCCATTGGATATATCGATAGTTATGGCTGATTTGCACTGTTGTATGGCAGAGACCAAAACAACATTGCAAAGCAATTATCCTTCAATTAAAAAAAAAAAGTGACATCTTGAATCTGGGCTACTTAGCTGTGAATGGTAGAGAGTCACTATCTCTAGCTCTTCCCACTCATTTGCATTCTTTCCTCCAATAAGTTTGAAATTTTTCAGGTTTTTGAAAATTCTGCCTCTTGTCTGTGTACATGCTATTCCCTCTGCTTTCCACACTCTGTTCCTCCAATCCTTTTCACTTGGTAAGCTCCAAGAACTCATGTTATTCAAGCTCTAACTTCAACTTTGTGTCCTCTAGGAACTTCCTCTTGCCTGCCTCCCTACTCAGAATGGGTTAGTTGCCTCTTTGCACTCCCGTGTCACCCAAGACTTGCTTATTAATATGCTGTTATTATTCTTTACTATAATAATTATAGGGGCTTCCCAGGTGGCTCAGTGGTAAAGAATCTGCCTGCCAAGCAGGAGATCTGGGTTGGATCCCTGGGTTGGGAAGATCACCTGAAGAAGGGACCGGCTACCCACTCCAGTATTCTGGCCTGGAGAATTCCATGGACTGTATAGTCCATGGGGTCGCAAAGTGTCGGACACGACTGATTAACTTTCACTTTCATAATAATTATAATATTATATTATAATAATATATTAGCTGTCTGTGTCTTCTGGTAGATTGTGAGTGCCATAAGATCAAGTTCATGTCAATTTTAACCCTCTACCATGTCCCTAGAATGTAGCACAGGGCCTGGCATGGGATGGGTGCTTACAGTTATTTCTTGATTAATTGAATGAATTAATGAATGGAGGAATGATGAATC
>SJYQ01008256.1:5610-20745 GCA_006410935.1 Redunca redunca
ATTTGTTAGTCCCTGTACATTTTAAAGGTATGTCTTTAACAACTTTATAAGTATTTGTGATCTTTGTTAATTTTTCAACATCTTTTTGGGTAGGTTTTTTTAAAACTAAGTTTTTCTGTGAATATAGAATTTTCAAATAGCCTTTTAAAACCTTTACCATACATTTGCATAATATAGGGACTTAACAATCTTATAATTGCCTCTGATCTGTGATGATATACCTTTTCTATTGTTTGACATTTCTCTGTCTTCAGTTCTGTAGCTCAGTCATGTCTGACTCTTTGCGACCCCATGGACTGCAGCACAACAAACTTCCCTGCCCATCACCAAATCCCGGAGCTTGCTCAATCTCATGTCCATCATCAGTAATGTCATCCAACCATATCACCCTCTGTCATCCCCTTTCCCTCCTACCTTCAATCTTTCCCAGCATCAGGGTCTTTTCCAAGGAGTCAGTTCTTCACATCAGGTGGCCAAAGTATTGGAGTTTCAACTTTAGCATCAGGCCTTCCAATGAATATTCAGCACTGATTTCCTTTAACATTGACTAGTTTGATCTTCCTGCAGTCCAAAAGGCTTTCAAGAGTCTCATCCAACACCACAGTTCAAAAGCATCAATTCTTCAGCACTCAACTTTCTTTATGGTCCAACTCTCATATCAATGCATGATTACTGGGAAAACTAAAGCTTTGACTAGCTGGAATTCTGTTGGCAAAGTAATGTTTCTGCTTTTTAATACGCTATCTACGTTGGTCATAACTTTTCTTCCAAGGAGCAAGTGTCTTTTAATTTCATGGCTGCAGTGACCATCTGCTGTGATTTTGGAGCCCAAGAAAATAGTCTGTCACTGTTTCCATTGTTTCCCCTTTTCTTTGCCATGAAATGATGGGACTGGATCCCATGATCTAGGTTTTTTGAATGCTGAATATCAAGTCAGCTTTTTCACTCTCCTCTTTCACATTCATCAAGAAACTCTTACTTTTGACATATGTGTGGTATCATCTGCAAATCTGAGGTTATTGATGTTTCTTTTGGCAATCCTGATTCCAGCTTGTGCTTCATCCAGCCCAGGATTTCGTTTGATGTACTCTGCATATAAGTTAAACAAACAGAATAACATATACAGCCTTTATGTACTCCTTTCCCAGTTTGGAACCAGTCCATTGTTCCACATCTGGTTCTAACTGTTGCTTCCTGATCTACATGCAGGTTTCTCAGGAGGCAGGTAAGGTGGTCTGGTATTCCCATCTCTTGCAGAACTTTCCACAGTTTGTTGTGATCCACATAGTCAAAGTCTTTAGTGTAGGAAATAAAGCAGAAGTAGGTGTTTTTCTGGAACTCTCTTGCTTTCTCTACAATCCAACAGATATTGGCAATTTGATCACAGATTTCTCTGCCTTTTCTAAATACAGCTTGAACATCTGAAATTTCTCAGTTCACATACTGTTGAAACCTAGCTTGGAGATTTTTGAGCATTACTTTGCTAGCGTGTGAGATGAGAGCAATTGTGTGGTAATTTGAAGCTTCTTTGTCATTGGGTTTCTTTGGGATTGGAATGACAACTGACCTTTCTAGTCCTGTGGTCTCTACCGAGTTTTCCAAATTTGTTGGCATATTGAATGCAGCGCTTTCACAGCAGCATCTTTTAGGACTTGAAATAACTCAGCTGGAATTCCATCACCTCCACTAGCTTTGTTCATGGTGATGCCCACTTGAATTCAGACTCAAGGATGTCCGGCTCTAGGTGAATGATCACAGCATCATGGTTATCTGGGTCAAGACCTTTTTTGTACAGTTCTTTTGTGTATTCTCACCACCTCTTCTTAATACCTTCTGCTTTTGTTAGGCCCGTATTGTTTCTGTCCTTTATTGTGCCCATCTTTGCATGAATTGTTACCTTGGTATCTCTAATTTCTTGAAGGGATCTCTAGTCTTTCCCATTCTATTTTTTTTTCCTTTATTTCTTTGCATTAATTCACGAGGAAGGCTTTCTTATCTCTTCTTGCTATTCTATGGAACTCTGTATTCAGTTGGGTATTTCTTTCCTTGTCTCCTCTGCCTTTAGCTTTTCTTCTTTTCTCAGCTATTTGGAAGGCCTCCTCAGACAACCATTTTGCCTTTTTGTATTCCTTTTTCTTGGGGATGGTCTTGATCTCTGCCTCCTATACAATGTCATAAACCTCCATCCATAGTTCTGTTACTCTGTCTATTAGATCTAATCCCTTGAATCTATTTCTCACTTCCACTGTAAAATTGTGAGGGATATAATTTAGGTCCCACCTGAATAGTCTAGCGCTTTTCCCTAATTTCTTCAATTTATGTCTGAATTTGGCAATAAGAAAGTTCATGATCTGAGCCACAATCAGCTCCCGTTCTTGTTTTTGCTAACTGTAGAGAACTTCTCCATCTTCAACTGCAAAGAATGAAATCAACCTGATTTCAGTATTGACTATCTGGTAATGTCCGTGTCAAGAGTCTTCTCTTGTGTTGTTGGAAGAGGGTGTTTGCTATGACCAGTGCATTTTCTTGGCAAAACTCTGTTAGCCTTTGCCCTGCTTCGTTTTGTACTGCAAGGCCAAACTTGCCTGTTACTCCAGATATCTCTTGGCTTCCTACTTTACTTCTCTCTCTTATCCCTTTAATTATTTAGACTGTTAATCAGCAAATATGTATTAAATGTGTAGTACATTTGCTCTCAACATATTTTACACCAGTGCTATTAAATGGAATTGTCTGTGATGAAGATAGTCTGTAATACCCTGTCCATTACCACAGCACTAGCCACATATAGCTATTGAACACTTGAAATGTGACAGTCTAACTGAGGAATTACATTTTCTATTTTAATTAATTTAAATTTAAATAGCTACATGTGGCTAGTGACTAGTTTACTCAATCTTGCAGTTTACATCTAGGAATATCGTAGTGGAAAAAAAATAGAGAAAGTATCCATAGTCCTGAAAATTGTTAATAAAATAAAATCATATGTTTCTTATGAATAAGAAATAAGTTGATATACACCTAATCAGATGTTGATATCTAAAGAAACAAAATAGAGTAAAAGGGAAAAATTTTAGCAGAAAGGAAGAAATAGTATTTTTGTTTGTTTGCCTGTTTTAGTTTTTTTAAAGAGATTATTTAGGGGTTCCTGTTTTAAAAAGTCACGTTTGACCAGACACCTAAAAGAAGTGAGAATGCAAACCATGGAAGAGTGTTTCCTGAACAGAATAAGAAATGACTTTGGGAATTCCCTAGCAGTCCAGTGGTTAGAACTCTGTGCTTTCACTGCCAAGGGCTCAGGGTTTAATCTCTGATACGAAAACTAAGATCCTGCAAGCTGCACAGTGCACCACCACCCATCCACAGCCCCCCAGAAAGAAAGAAAATGAAAAAAATATGAATGCAAAAATACACAGGTGGAATTACACCTGTGCACAAGAGGAAAAGAATAGCTCTGTAATTTGGGGGAATATTTTGAGAATAATAAATGTTAACTCTTCTCTAAATTTTTGTTGAACACACTTTTGAAGCCTGGATATTTTGCTGTGAGTTTTGTTATTGCTGTTGTTGTCAGTTTTCACTGACTCGGCTTCACTGATAATTAGTCTTTCCATATTTACTTTTTTTTTTTTACTAATTCAGTCTTAGGATATGTACACTTCTAGTAATTTGTCTTTTTCTTCTAGATTTTCCATTTTACCAGCTTATAGCTGTTTGTATTATCAATAATCTCTTCTGATCCTTTATATTTCTGTGGTGTCAGAAGTAACTCCTCTTTTTTCATCTCATTCTATTTACTTGGATCCTTTCTCTTTTTTCTTGATGAATCTATTAGCTGTGTCTATCTTTTTAAGACCAGCTCATTTTATTGATCTTTGCAGTTTTTTTGCGTGCTCAGTCACTTCAATTGTGTCTGATTCTTTGTGATCCCATGGACTGTAGCCTGCCAGGCTCCTCTGTCCATAGGATTCTCTGGGCAATAACCCTGGAGCAGGTTGCCATTTCCTTCTCCAGGGGATCTTCCTGACCCAAGGATCACACCTGCATCTCTTACCTCTCCTGCATTGGCAGGCAGGTTATTTACCATTAGCACTACCTGCAGTCTTTATTCAGTTTCTTTCTGTTTTTATTTTTATGATTATTTTCCTTCTACTAACTCTGTGTTTTGTTTGTTTCCTTTTTCCTAGGTTTTTTTTTTTTTTTTTTGTAAAGTTATTTATCTGAGATTTTTCTTCTTTTCTGAGGGATACTATTATTTTATTTATTTCTTTTTTAAATTATTATTGTTTTTTATTTATTTATTTTTACTCTACAATACTGTATTGGTTTTGCCATACATTGACATGAATCCACCACGGGTGTACATGAGTTCCCAGTCCTGAACCCCCCCTCCCACCTCCCTCTCCATATCATCTCTGAGTCATCCCAGCGCACCAGCCCCAAGCATCCTGTATCCTGTACCGAACCTAGACTGGCGATTCGTTTCTTACATGATATTATACATGTTTCAATGCCATTCTCCCAAATCATCCCACCTTCTCCCTCTCCCACAGAGTCCAAAAGTCTGTTCTATACATCTGTGTCTCTTTTGCTGTCTCGCATACAGGGTTATCATTACCATCTTTCTAACTTCCATATATATGTGTTAGTATATATATTTTTTTCTATTCTGAGGGATACTATTATTTTAAATACATAGATTGGGCATACCATGTGAAAGAGAAGAATCAGATGTTCCAAAAGGATGGGAATTGACTGCAACAATGTAGCTGAAATGGGGAAAGATGCAACAGGAACAAATTTTAGGTAAGGCTCATGATTAGGAGATAATGTGGCAAATAATCTAGACAGAGTTACTAATTAAACAGTGTTTTCTCAATGAAAATGGAAGTCATTTTCTGGTAAATAGCAGTGAACAGTAAAATTGTATAAATCTACTGATGTTTGCACATTAAATGAAGTCAAATTCTAAATTCAGGTTATTTTGAATACAGAAATTCTCACTCTCACAAATGCTTAACAGAATACTCAAAAGTTATGGAGGCTGAAAAAATAATTTCGTTTCAGTGGACCTGTCATGTACATTGTAATATACTTAGTAGCTCTCTGTATTGCATAGACAGAAAGGTACATATTCATGCAGAACAAATTAAAATGAGCCAAGTTAACTGCTGAGAGCCAGTGTTAAGGACATTTAAAATTTATGTATGTTGAATCTTATTGGGATGCTTATTTCCCCACAGATCTAAATCCAGTGTATATTAATATAATTTAAAGGAAGGATATTTAATTTCATCATTTAAAATTCAGAAATAATCACTGTAAGTTAACATCAGAAACAAGAACATGCACATTTTGAAATATATATTAAACTTCAATTTATCATTTTGAATAGTCAAGAGTTATTTAAGTAATTGCATTCTTAAGACATTAGTGGAAGTGGAAGTGTAAAGAGATTGTACATTGTGTGTTCTTTGTGTATGTCATTTATAACTGAGTGCAATGTATTGGAAATAATGCTTAGCATTCATGTTCTGAATTATATATATATCTTAAGATTTTACTTTNCTACTGAACTCACTGGGAAGCCAACAAATTACAAATATATACATTATTCTCTGAGAGTAATAATATGAATTATAACACATTTATGTGTGTTTCTGAATTTAGTAAATCAGTTTAACAGATCTTAAGAGAATTTTTAATATATTATTTCTAACTTTTCCATTTCATGTTTTTGAAAACAGGACACATCTTCCATTACAATAAATGCTCAGGTTTAATAATGCTGACTCTGTCTATCTAATAAAAAAATGTTATTCTATTAATATCTAATATATTCTTATTACTAGTTATGGCATGCAAAGCTTGGCCTGTACTTCTTAAATATACTATTCATCTTACTATCTAGTAGTAAGAGAAAATGTAATAGATTGAAATTACTTTGCATGATCATCATAATGACCTGCCTTTAAAATAAATATCATATCTGCTTCTATGTAATTAGCCATCTTTGCAACTCAGCATCTATTTCCTTTTCTTCTAAAATAGGCTCAAATAGATCTTTCTGCTTTAACCCTTATATCAATTCACTCTTTATGAAACATAAAAGCTGATCTTTTAGAAGTTAAGAGATCAGTTTGTAAGGAATTCCACTTTATCTAAATTGGAGTAACAAGAAACAGATTTACCCTTCTGCTTGAAAAGCACTCCACTGCCTATCCTTCCCCTCAAAGCATACACCCCCAAAAAAACATGAAAAAATGGTTTTCAAAACAGTGGAAATTTGGCAATGCAGTGATTCTTGAGAGATGAAAAAGAAACAAAATAAGTCCTATGCTTTCCCCAGCTCAATGTCCTAAGACATTTTTCAAGATTTATGCGGACAGGAAGAACTGAGTTGGAGCCCAGAGAACTTTTTGAACCAAGGAGACAAAATTGAGAGCTGGGGAGAGCAATGCAGTTAGATTTCAGAGGACAGAGATGAGAGAGTCAAGAGCTACATTGCTAAGAAAAGAAGAAGAAAACAAACAAACAAACAAAAACAGCATTATCAGTAAATATAGATGAGGAAACTGTGTGAAGCCAAGGAGAGAAACATCCAAAATGCTTAGAAGGAACAGGACGTTGTGCCTGGAGTTATGTGTGTTCCCACTAGTCAGACTGAAGGAAACACAATTCACAGGACCTTGGCTGAGTCTAGGACCACGTAACAAATCATAAAACCTCACTCACTAAACACTGTCCGAGTAGCTAACTGCATCCCAGAACAAAGCTCAAGATTTATAGGACTATGAAGATATCCAGCACTCACTTAGGTAAAATTCACAATGTCTGATTTTCAGTCAAGAAGCACCAGGCATGCAATGAGGAAGGAAAGCATGAATAAATTCACAAAACCTGTGTCAACGATGGAAGAAGCCCTTGCTCAACATCCCCCGTTCCTGATGGAGCCTTACCCAAATAGTTATAAGGACCTCACTTGGAGAATTGGCCTTGGAAGAGGATGAGAGGTCTCTGAAATACCTTCCCACTACATCTGTTGTCTCTGTTTAACTACTGTGTATTTGTATGCATATATACATACATACATACTGGTAAGCAGAAAGGTGTATATTTAAAAACTATCTCAGAAAAACTACATATTAATACCTCTATACCAAAGTTAATTCAAAATTCTGCAAGATTCTGTTTTTGTTGTTGTTCAGTCTCTAAGTTGTGTCTGACTGTTTGCGACCTCATGGATTGCAGGACACCTGGCTTCCCTGTCCTTCGTTATCTCTAAGAGTTTACTCAAACTCATGTCCATTAAATCAGTGATGTTATCCAACCATCTCTTTCTCTGTTATCCTCCTTCTCCTGTCTTCAATCATTCCCAGTATCGGATTATTTTCCAGTGAGTGGGCTCTTCACATCAGGTGGCTTCAGCTTCCACACCAGTCCTTCCAATGAATATCCAGGGTTGATTTCCTTTTAGATTGAAAGGTTTGCTCTCTTTGCTGTCCAAGGGATGCTCAAAAGTCTTCTCCAGCACCACAGTTCAAAAGAATCTATTCTGTTTTATATCAGTATACATATTGAAATTATATGAGAGAATAGATTATGAAATGTTTAAGCCAAGGAAGAAGAAGTATAACTTAACAGACATTTATCTTCAGTGGATTTAATTATTTTTTGTGTTAGTTAACTAAAACCAGTACCCAAATTACCACTTTCTTAAATAAGTTTAAGACATTAGAAATTTCTTATAAATGTAAAATAATTAATGCAAAAAATTCAGATTGGAACATAAAATATATATTATGTCAATCCCATAACTGAATAATCCCAAAATTTAGAGTAAAATGCATCCACCAAGGCATTGCAAAACATGTTGATGAAAAAGTCTGCTTATCTCTGAGAAGAAAAGTAGCTGTTCTCTGTAGGCAAGGAATATGCTGCTATTTCAAAATCTCTGGTTTCAGTGAGGATGATTGACTTTCTTATGCCAGGGATACTTGGTGCAGGCACTTTTCTGGACAGCAGAAAATCAGATGGTTTGATAACTTTTAATAAAGAGAAATACTCTGCATGGTCTCATATTATGTCCATTGGCAAAATTAATAAAGTACTCTCAGTTCTGCATATAAAAGGAAAGAAAGTAGGAATGAAGGAAGGGAGGGAGGGAGGAGAAAAGGAAAGCAGTTTATATTAAATGAAGTCAAGTCAGTCACGGCCTTTCACTGAATTCCAAGGTGGAGTCAGGTTATAAATGCAGAGTCCCCCGAAAGAAGAAGCCATAGACTTTTAAGGAAGAATCACATAATAACAGTAACAGCACAAGAACCATGGGCCCTCCTCCTACCCTTAAACTTCCCCAGAGGATGCTGCGGCATTCAGTGGGTAAGTGCCTGGAGAACTGGCCTTTAAATTTCTTTAGAAAGAAGCTTTAGTATAAACTTTGGGTAGCCAAAGGGGTGGACCATGTCAGATGGATAAACAGCTCAGGATCTATTGCAGTCTTCTAGTAAACATCTAAGTATATATACATATATATACATATATATATCTATATATATAAATATATATATTCAAAGTTAATAGTTATAAATACATACTTTAACTTGTTCCTAGGGAAGAGTAAGTTTGAAAGTTACATTTTATTGTCTTATAAATGATCTTCAGTAAAGCAGTTATGTAGCTGATGAATGTATAGTGACGATTTCTTGGCTAAGAAAAGGGTGGCGTCCTTAACATTGGCATTATTCTAGAACCAGCAGATACAGTGACTTATTTTCAAGACTGTTTCAGATCATGGTAGAAACAGCTGATTCCTTGGTGGTCTATTCCATGTATGACTCTGGAAGTGCTCTTTAATGCTCATCTTAACAGTTTTTCAAACTATGTTAACATTTTTTCAAATATGTTGAGCTTCCCAAGTGATGGGAAAAGAAACAGACCACACTGATCTGCTCCTGTATTCTCTGAAATTATTTTAAAAAGTAATGTATCCCTTATACTTTTAAGCTGACAGCTAACATATTTCATGGAAAGGTAGAGTTGTCAAAATATATACTTCCTGGTGTCATGTAAATGTTGAAATTTTAAAACTGTTACAAGATTCTTTTAAGAATATTCGGTGTAATTTAAATATATATGAATTTGACACTCATCATCTATTTACAAAAATAAATGAATGCATCATGTAGTTAAGAAATGTGTTAGTGTGCTATGTGTAATGTGCTAGTAGATGGATAGAAATGGGTTAGTGCAAACTGAATCGTGTCCAACTCTTTGCGACTCCATGGACTGTAGCCCTCCAAGCTCTTCTGTCCATGGACTTTTCCAGGCAAGAATATTGGAGTGAGTTGCCATTTCCTATTTCAGGGGATCTTCCCAACCCAAGGATTGAACTCTCATCTCTTGTGTATCCTAAATTGGCAAGTAGATTCTTTACTACTGTGTTACTTGGGCAGCCCACACATTATTATGGATGCTATTGATTGCTGTCATTCACTAGGCACTAGTTCAGGCCTGAGGGTGAAGTAGGTCAGAGTCCGTGAGACAGGCTTGCCTGGGCTTGAGTGTTCCATGAGGTGTGAAGACCTGTGATCCATATGAGACCTAATGCAAACCATTTAATTAAATGTCATAGATCCCCTTCTGCTAAAACTAGTTAGAATGCTTTTGTGGGTTTTTGTTTGTTTGTTTGTTTTTATCTGACAAGTTATCAACACAGTGACAGTTCCTGGAACATCCTTGTGTTAACATGGCTGCTCCAGAAACTAGGGCAGAGGACTATGTGGTATTGCTTTCTTAGGGAACATGGGCTTCAGGAGCAGAATGCAGGAAGAAGGAGGCACGGAAGGCAAGACTGTGAAGGTTGGTTAGTAAGCTAGTCTACAGCAAGTGGGACTGAATTCCTGAACCTATGGGACAATTTCCAAAAAACAATTTAAACCAAGTTCTAGGGCAATGCATAATGAGGGGAAAAGTGGAGAGAAATTTACTCATTAGCTGCTATTTCCAATGGTGAAAGTTGTGGCCCAGTAAGGTTAAATTCCCTGCTCTTATAAGTTACACATTTGTGAGCCTTGAGTAGGGTCTAGTGGCACCAAAAGAGAAGCCATGGCTTGAAAGCAAGGCACATTGCAGAAGGATGAGATGGGGCACATTCAGATGATGCCTGCAAAAAGTCAATCAAAACCCATGCAGATGTTATACACATAGGGGCAGTTTGGAGCAAAACACAGATGAAGCTAAAAGAAATTGAAATGATGTGCAAAGGACCCCTTTTTCACATGGAGAACTCACTTAGTTTTTCATTTTTCATGAATTACACTTCCCTTCACTCTTACTAATTTTTTCTCATGCTTTGTGATTCATCTTAAATGTTACTCTTAGAGAATTCTTCCATGGCTCTCCCCTCTTTCTTCAGGGTGAAGATTGGTGTTAATATAGCTTGTCTCACCATTGTGTCTATTCCTCTAATGAGCAGATGTCAGGATTTGTATTAATATGTGCATTTGTAAAAATATTTAACATGTCTCATCTAGCTTTATTATCCATGAGAATAGCAGTAATTTTTCTTTAATAATACATCCTCTACACCAAGAACTGCATATAAAATTTAATAGGTGCTATCAAAAAATGTGTGTGAAATTATTAAATGAGTTATCTTTGCAATGACTACATCTTTATCGCAACCTTCTAAAGAGAAGCAAAACTGAAAGTGAAAGTGGGTCAGTCATGACAAACTCTTTGGGATCCCATGGACTGTATAGTCCATGGAATTCTCCAGGCCAGAATACTGGAGTGGATAGTCTTTCCCTTCTCCAGGTCATCTTCCCAACCCAGGGATCGAACCCAGGTCTCCCATATTGTGGGTGGATTATTTACCAGCTGAGCCACAAGGGCAGCCCAAGAATACTGGTGTGGGTAGCCTATCCCTTCTCCAGCAGATCTTCCTGACCCAGGAATCAAACTGAGGTCTCCTGCATTACAGGTGGGTTATTTACCAACTGAGTTATCAGGGAAGCCCAAGAGAAGCAAGGATGAGTGTGAAATGTATTTATGTACGATACATTGAATATCTTTACTCCATGGACAGTTTCAGGACAATAAGCTATAGAATTAAGGAATGACTGAACAGGTTCATGGTTTACAAGTAAAATCTGACAATCATATAGGACATTTTGTTATCTTTTAAATTTTGTTTTTCCTCACAGGCACCCAAAAGATATCAGTATGTCAATAAATACTCAGCTCAGTTCAGTTCAGTTCAGTCACTCAGTCATGTCCGACTCTGCGACCCCATGAAGCACAGCACACCAGGCCTCCCTGTCCATCACCAATGCCCAGAGATCATTCAGACTCATGTCCATCGAGTCAGTGATGCCATTTAGCCATCTCATCCTCTGTCGTCCCCTTTTCCTCCTGCCCCAATTCTTCCCAGCATCAGAATCTTTTCCAATGACTCAACCCTTCACATGAGGTGGCCAAAGTACTGGAGTTTCAGCTTTAGCATCATTCCTTCTAAAGAAATCCCAGGGCTGATCTTCAGAATGGACTGGTTGGATCTCCTTGCAGTCCCAGAGAGTCTCAGGAGCCAATAGCACAGTTCAAAAGCATCAATTCTTCGGCGCTCAGCCTTCTTCACAGTCCAACTCTCACATCCATACATGAGCACTGGAAAAACCATAGCCTTGACTAGATGGACCTTTGTTGACAAAGTAATGTCTCTGCTTTTGAATATGCTATCTAGGTTGGTCATAACTTTTCTTCCAAGGAGTAAGCGTCTTTTAATTTCATGGCTGCAATCACCATCTGCATCACCATTTTTTGGGAGCCCCCAAAAATAAAGTCTGACACTGTTTCCTCGTCTATTTCCCATGAAGTGTTGGGACCAGATGCCATGATCTTAGTTTTCTGAATGTTGAGCTTTAAGCCAACTTTTTCACTCTCCTCTTCCACTTTCATCAAGAGGCTTTTTAGCTCCTCTTCACTTTCTGCCATAAGGGTGGTGTCATCTGCATATCTGAAGTTAATGATATTTCTCCCACCAAACTTGATTCTAGCTTGTGTTTCTTCCAGCCCAGCGTTTCTCATTATGTACTCTGCATATAAGTTAAATAAGCAGGGTGACAATACACAGTCTTGATGTACTCCTTTTCCTATTTGGAACCAGTCTGTTGTTCCATGTCCAGTTCTAACTGTTCCTTCCTGACCTTATGGTAATAAAAATAATTTTGTTTTATAACTTTTTTCAAAGATCATTGTTGATACCCTTTCAAGTTCAAAGAATAGAACTAACATAATGCATATAACCAACTCATATGAGAGAATAAGAATGCTAATTTATTTTCATTTCAATAGTAACTATTATTAGAATTAATTTTTTAACTGTAGGCTTCCCAAGTGCTCAAGAAAGAATCCACCTGCAATTCAGGAGACACAGAAGATGGCAGTTCAATCCCTGGGTCAGAAAGATACTCTGGAGGTGGAAATGGAAACCCAGTTCAATATTCTTTCTTGGAAACTTGCACAAACAGAGGAGCCTGGTGGGCTATAGTCAGTGGGATTGCAATGAGTTTGACGTGACTGAGTGATTGAGTATTAGAGATACCAAGGGAACATTTCATGCAAAGATGGACTCGATAAAGGACAGAAATGGTATGGACCTAACAGAAGCAGAAGATATTAAGAAGAGGTGGCAAGAATACACAGAAGAACTGTACAAAAAAAAAAAAGATCTTATGACCCAGATAATCATGTTGGTGTGATCACTAGAGCCAGAGATCCTGGAATGTGAAGTCAAGTGGGCCTTAGAAAACATCTCTATGAACAAAGCTAGTGGAGGTGATGGAATTCCAGTTGAGCTATTTCAAATCCTGAAAGATGATGCTGTGAAAGCGTTGCACTCAATATGCCAGCAAACTTGGAAAACTGAGCAGTGGCCACAGGACTGGAAAAGGTCAGTTTTCATTCCAATCCCAAAGAAAGACAATGCCAAAGAATGTTCAAACTCCCACACAAATGCACTAATCTCAGACACTAGTAAAGTAATGCTCAAAACTTTCCAAGCCAAGCTTCAGCAATACATGAACCGTGAACTTCCAGATGTTCAAGCTGGTTTTAGAAAAAGCTGAGGAACCAGAGATCAAATTGCCAACATCCATTGGATCATCGAAAAAAGCAAGAGAGTTCCAGAAAAACATCAATTTCTGCTTTATTTACTATACCAAAGCCTTGACTGTATGGATCACAATAAACTGTGGAAAATTCTGAAAGAGATTGGAATACCAGACCATCTGACCTGTCTCTTGAGAAATGTGTATGCAGGTCAGGAAGCAACAGTTAGAACTGGACATGGAACAAAAGACTGGTTCCAAATAAGAAAAGGAGTGCATCAAGGCTGCATATTGTCACCCTACTTATTTAACGTATATGCAGAGTACATAATGAGAAATGCTGGGCTGGAAGAAGCACAAGCTGGAATCAAGATTCCTGGGAGAAATATCGATTACCTCAGATATGCAGATGACACCACCCTTATGGCAGAAAGTGAAGAGGAACTAAAAAGACTATTGTTGAAAGTGAAAGAGGAGAGTGAAAAAGTTGGCTTAAAGCTCAACATTCAGAAGACTAAGATCATGGCATCTGGTCCCATCACTTCATGGCAAATAGATGGGGAAACAGTGAAACAGTGGCTTACTTCATTTTGGGGGGCTCCCAAATCACTGCAAATGGTGATTGCAGCCATGAAATTAAAAGACGGTTACTCCTTGGAAGGAAAGTTATGACCAACCTAGACAGCTTATTTAAAAGCAGAAACATTACTTTGTCAACAAAAGTCAGTCTAGTCAAGGCTATAGTTTTTCCAGTGGTTATGTGTGGATGTGAGAGTTGGACAGTGAAGAAAACTGAGCGCTGAAGAATTGATGCTTTTGAACTGTGATGTTGGAGAAGACTCTTGAGAGTCCCTCGGATTTCAAGAAAATCCAACTAGTCTATCCTAAAGATCAGCCCTGGGTGTTCATTGGAAGGACTGATGTAGAAGCTGATCCAATACTTGGCCACCTCATATGAAGAGCTGACTCACTGGAAAAGACCCTAATGCTGGGAAGGATTGGGGGCAGGAGGAGAAGGGGACGACAGAGGTTGATATGGCTGGATGGCATCACCAACTCGATGGACATGGGTTTATGTAGACCGTGGTTGGTGTTGGACAGGGAGGTCTGGTGTGCTGCGATTCATGGTGTCAGAAAGAGTCGGACACAACTGAGCGACTGAACTGAACTGAACTGAGCAATTGGGCATACATACTAGCTCAGCATGGGGCCTAGGACTTAACTGTGGCTGAAATAATGGCAAAAAGACTTAAGTCATGTCTGACTCTTTGCGACCCCATGGACTGTAGCCCACCAAGCTCCTTCGTCCACGGGATTCTCCAGGCAAGAATACTGGAGGGGGTTGCCATTTCCTTCTCCAGGGGATCTTCCCGACCCAGGGATCAAACCCAGGTCTCCCACATTGCACGCAGACGCTTTAACCTCTGCACCACCAGGGAAGCCCTTAAAATAATCCTTACTATAACTAAATAAATCTTAAAGCTGTGAATATCATTCATAAATGATAGGAGAAAACATTATAGAGTATTTGTGATGTCTATATGTACAGTTATCAGAGTCTGAGTTGGAATCCTGGTTTTAGTTATTTCGCTTTAATCAGTCTTATCAGCCTCCCTCATCATATATTTTTTTCATTAAGAAAACTGACATCTTTGCCATATATCGAGGCTCCTAAGATGCTATTTAGTTTAAGTATCATTACACTATTATGTGTACCCATTAGCAAAGAAAAAAACCTCAAGAATTACACAAGGTTATTCCATTAATTATAACATAAATATCTGACCTGAGAGAAGTTAAAATGTAAAAGAAAGAAAAAACATAATTAATTGTCTGAAATTTGATGAAATAGGCTTTATTGAAAAGTAAATGAGGTAAACGTACAATTCTTAACATTAGCCTGATATATCAGAGGTCAATTATACTAGCAATACAAAACTCTGGAAATCTGCTATCTTTAAAATAGGTGAGAAATGTAATACAACTCATCTAAATTTGTTGTTATTATTCTATATCTTTTTTTTTT
>SJYQ01008256.1:42475-78438 GCA_006410935.1 Redunca redunca
GAACAATAATGGTTGGAGCATATTCTATGTAGAAGTTATCAATAATGATAAACGTTTGCAAAAGTATCTCTGTATATAAATGTTTATATAAAACATTTTCTATCTCTATATATAAGAATCATCAATTATTTTAAGAAATATAAATCTTGGTCACTTTTCTTTACTATCCCCATTATTTAATGTAAAATGTAATTTAAAAATTGTCTTTATAATTTTGTAGTCTTAGAGCAAGTAGAGATTTGATTGATCCATAAAAGGAATGAATAGAATTTGGGGTTTACATGATGACTGACAGGACTCTGAGTATTTCTTATGATGAACAAAATGAATGAGTCATTATTTATAAAATGAATGGTTTTATAATGATGCAGATATATTGTTACTATCTTACTACTGTTATGCTTTAGGAGTAAAAGTATATGTGAAATTATAAATTAAGATATTGAATACTCAAAGAGATGGTGTTTGGAGAATACGATCTGTTTTTTCAATATTTTTCTCTAGAGTGCCTTGCCCTCACATAGTTAAAAGACATTGTAAATTAGACTCCACAAGGTAAATGAATTTCAGTGATATTTGGTAGATAAAGTCAAGTGCATCCTCCTATTGCTCTTTCAGCTGTCAATAGAAGTTGTAAGGAGATTCCTATTAAAAGGAAATATCAAGGATTGGATTCAGCAATGTAGTAGCTGATTTATGAGAATGGAAGACCATGGCTGGAGTAGTAGCTTCTTTATTTCTGAAGAACAGCTTCAGTAAAACAGTTTGCTCTGGACAGACTACTCATTCAGCCATCTCAATGAATTTGTAAACTCCTAATTTCTTGTATTAGATCCTCTCTTTAAATGCCTAAAGAGGATAATGTTTCTTACACCTATCTCTTCTCTTCAACTCTGCTTTTACCTATACCTCATGATTCACGTACTAGACTATTAAAGATACATTCCTCTGTGGCTCAGGTTTTAGCACATATTATTCTAACTGCCTCAATATCCCTCTTAATCATATAGAAAACATATTCTCACTTTTAAATCAAATAACATAGTTTTTGTGTGTGAAAACATTCTTAAGGAATGTGCTTTGTTTTTTTTTTTTTATGTTCTTTTACATGTTTAGTCAGCTCTTATCATCTAGTTCTGTCATTATTAGCTTAACTTTCTTTGCCTATGTAACATTTTAAATTTATTGAGAAAAAGAAATGTTCATGCTAGTTTTAATGTGGGAATATCTTGCACAGCTCCTGCATGGTACATAATTGCCTGACATTCAGTATTTTCTGTCTATGGGTACCTAAAAGGATGCAATTTCTAACTTTGTTTATAAGTTTTAAACATTATTTATACTTTTATCTTTGGGCTTCTTCAATGGCTCAGCAAGTAAAGAATCTTAATGCAAGACAGGAGTCACAGAAGATAAGGGTTCCATCCCTAGCTCAGGAAGATCCTGGGGAGAAGGGAATGGCAACCCACCTCAGTATTCTTGCCTGAAAAATCTTATAGACAGAGTAACCTGGCAGGCTACCGTCTGGAATTTTGCAGTTAGACACGACTGAGCAAATAAGCGTACATATTATTAGCTTAACTATTCTTAAAATATTTAATATATTATACTTATTTATTATTTGCTTCTTATAGTAATACCTTATGTAAGTAGTTTTGTGTGTTACCTAGAATTAGAAATTAAGGGATTGAGAAAAATGCTTTATATGAGAATACATTTCTAATTCCAGTTAGTTCAAATGACCAGAGTGCATTAAGGGGTTAGTTGTTTTGAAAATAGTGTTGAGGGAGTGTGTAATTTCCTCAGTTCTGTCTTGCTGCAGCAAAAATTTGGAGTGTGGACCAGTGTTACAGCTCAGTTGCAACTCAGTTTAAATGGAGGTCCAGTGTCACAGCTTGGTTACAGCTGTTTTATTTGGCAAGCAAAGGAAAATATATCCTCGAGCTGTGAGGGCAGGTCAACCCAAAAGAAGAGAAGGGCTCAATTTTGGCTCCTCTTTCTATATGTATTTTCTCCTCTCCCCTGAGCCTGCTGTATGTAAATTGATATAGCCAAGAGGGCTGTTTCACCTGAGGTTCTCACTCCAGTCCTCAGACCTTCCTTTGTTCTATTTTTGAGAGCTTTTTTCTTCTTTGTCTTTTAGCCACCCCATTCTGGACTCCTTTTTCCTATTCTAACTACCTAACATTTCCCCCTCAAGAGATGGGAGGCCCAGTTCTTTGAGAAAAGGGGCTTTGAGTCTCTCTGGCTGCTTCTTGCTGAGCTAGGATGGCGAGGGGTATTGACCCTCCCCCTCTTTCTAGTCTCAGGCCTCAGAGTCCTTATAGCAGTGTCCATCTAAGGGTGAGTGATATTTTCCACGGTCAGCTGTAGTTTTACATATCTTTGTTGAACTGGCACTGACTGTTGTAGCTTGTTGACCTAGGCAGAGACAAAAGTGGGTTAGACAACTGATAATACATGGAGGAATCATAAGCAGCATCAATATGGTGATAACAGAGATTAATAGGGGCATTACCCAACTCCAAATTCCTCCTTGCCAGGAGAAGGATCCCCCAAAGGGAGATTGTAGCCACCCTGAGAACTTTCCAGCTCGTTCTTTGAGATCCTGTAGGATTTGAATGTTTTTCTTAGGAACTGTGAGACTTTCTTTAACTTAGCTGGAGGTATTTACCCAGAAACAACAGGATTCATTCAAGGTGGCTCAAGTCCCTCTTTGTTCAGAGATCAGGAGATCTATCTCCTGTCTATTTTGAAGAACAACCCCTGCCAAGCTATGTTAACTCTTAAGAGCTGTCCTGAGAAATCTTTCCCCCAGAAAGTTAATTTTGGCTTTTTTTTTTTTTTAAATACAATAGCACTCATTTGTAGTTCTGAATAGGTATCTGAGATCTCCCAAGGGCTCACAGGTATATTGAGTGTCCTCTTCTGTTTTTGTTTTTGTTTTTCCCATGGCTTGACTCATGAGTAGTGAATCTGGGAGTTGTGCTGTGGTACTTTGACTGTTGTTGGGGTAGAACGTATTACAGGGTAGGGGCCTGCTGGGAACCAGCATGGGAGATCCCACCCACGAGAAGGTCATGCAGGACTCGAGGGAATCCCTGGGCCATCCGACCCATGATAAGGTCATGCGGAAGAGTCCTGATGAGCAAGGCCTCAATACTCGATGGACCCCCTGGACCTGCTCGAGCATCTACCCCCAAACCAGAATCTGTCTGTCTTATTATTTTATGTCTTTCACCAGCTCTTCTGACATTAGAAAGGGGCTGTCCCTGACCAAAAGAGTTAACTTAGGGCTCTAGTTGATAAATCTCCTAGGCATGAAAGGAGTGTTTCAAACCCTCTGTTAGCATTCTAGCTTACTTGGCAGGTTTATCCAGACTCTTGCAACATTGTTGAGCCTATGTGTACTGCCAAGTTCTCACATCCCTTATCCATTGTGTTCCTGGGAATGCATATAGTCAAGATGTAAAAATGTATATAATAATAATAATAATAGCCTTAACATTAACAACATTAGACTTTAAGTTAATAAGTTCCTTCTTTGCTGTAACCCACTGAATCTTTGCTCCATAAAAATGTAACTCTGTACTTTAAGGGTGACACAGGCTAAACATTTAAGAAAAAACACTGTAAGGGAAAATCATTGTTCTGGTGTTCTGGCTGACCAACCTTTATCAAAAAGAGGTCATGGATTATCAACAGGCCTCCGGAATAAAAGATGATGTACGAAAAATAAGACTTTTGCAAGAAAAAAACCTGATATCGATAAAAGTTATTACTGATGGAATGTTGAGTTGACTCTGCATTTTTCACCTTGCTGTATGTATAACTTAGGGTATAAAAGCCTCGAGAAAAATAAAATAAATGAGCCTCGCTCACTGAAGCTTGGTCACCCCATGTTGTTCTTTCCTTATCTCTATCTCTATCTTTCTTCATTCACTGACATCGTCCATTCTGAAGATATCCCTGGACTCTGCTGAGGCTGGACCTTGGCAGGGGCCCTTCCATGTGAGTGGGAGTTGAGCCTCTGGGGACCCATCCTTCCAGAATTTAATTAGGACTTGAGCCCCTGAAGCATATAGTGGTGGCTCTTTAGAATCCTTTGGGTCTTCGTTGATACCCCACACGCATATACACTGTTGGAATTGCCCAGTGGCCATGGTATAAGACTGGAGGGTCTGAACCTCTGGATCTAGGAAGAGGTCATTGACATAAACAAAAGGTCTCCCATATAGCCTCTCATAAGGACTAAAGCCAAACTATTCCTTAGGGGCAGTATGGGTACAGAGGAGAGCTATTGGTAAAGCCTCCTTCCATCCCAGGGAGGTCTCCTGAGTTATTTTTTGTATTAACAATTTTAAGAATTGGTTGGTTCTTTTCATTCTTCCTAAAGACTGAGGCCTCCAGGCACAATGGATATAATAAGTAATGCCCAATGCTTTAGAGACCCCTTGGGTGACCTTAGATGTAAATGATGTCCTATTGTCATTTTTTAATGACCTGGGGAGACCAAATCTCAGAATGATTTCATGGAGCAGATTTTTTTTTTTTTAACACCTTCTCAGCCTTCTTAGTCCGGGTGGTAAAGCCTTCAATCCATCCTGCGAATATATGTATTGTGACTAATAGGTATTTATACCCTTGAAAAACTGGCATTTGGGTGAAGTCCATCTGCCAGTCCTATCCTGAGTAGGTCCCATGTCGTTGGACAGACCAGGCCAGCTGGCGTATTTGAGCTCCTTGGGGCAAGTGTGACAGGAGGAGACCACTTGCCTTATAGTCACTGGGGGGCCTGTTCCTCTGAAGGACCTTTGTAGTAATTTTTGGAGGGCTTTCCCCCTAAATGAGTAGTGGGATGTGGGAGTCCCTCCTTTTGAACCACCCCATACGATCCTCTTGAAAGCCGTTACTATTAGAGGCAAGAGTGAAAGAGGAGAGAGCCCTCGGGGGTAGGCAGGAGGGTGGCTGGGCTGCGAATCTCACAAGGGGATATAGTGAGGCCTGGATTTTCCATCAGCACTACTTGATATCTGAGGATCCTTTGATCAGACATCCATAAATGGCCTCTCCCATTCAGGAGTTGCTTCACTTGCTGGCTGATAAAAATAATTTGTCCCCAAGAGTGATATTTAAAGCATCTTCCATCAGGACTGCAATAGCTGCAAGATTTCAAAGACAGGAGATCTCTTCTCAATAAGGGAGTAGGACACTCACGGACCACCAGAAACTTGTGGGAAAGTATTTGTCCATCCCATAAACAAAGTTTTCAGGTGAATCTTTTTGTAATTTTTTTTTTTTCCCCTGTAGCAGCCAAAATGGTATAGGCTTGGAAGGAAAAGGCTCTGGAGCAGGAGATCAGGACAAAGTAGTAGCCCCTGTGTCAACCAAGAAATTCTGCCTACCTGCCACGTCCAGTTTCACCTGCATGATGGTTATCTGTGACAGGCGGGTTGGCTGGGGCTGGCCACTTCAGTCCTGTTGAACCATCGTGAGGGAAGGCTTGGTACTTGACCTTGAGGATCTTGGATCCTGAGGGCAGAGTGATGCCCAATGTCCCAATTAATGGCATTTGTAGCAATTCATTTTAGGAGACTTGCCACTGTTTGGACACTCTTTGGCCAAATTTCCTACCTGTATACAGATTAGGTATTTACCCATGCCTTGTCCTTGAAGGACTCAGGCTTTGCCATAGGGCTTCCCTGGAGGGTGGCCAACATCTGGGCATGGCTTGTTTCTTTTTCTCCCTTTCCTGGGTTTTGGCCTCCCTTTCCTGTTCTCTGTTATAAAAGGTATTGGTGACTATCTGGACCATCTCATTTAAAGAGGCAGTAGGATCCTGCTGCTGTAGGTATTGTAACTTTATCCTTATGTCTAATTCACTTTGAAACAGGAATTTGTTCTTTAAAATCACCTGTCCCTCATAAGAGTCCAAGTCCAGATTGGTAAACTTTTTTGAGAGCCTCTTTTAGATTTTCCAAAAAGGCAGTGGGGTTCTCATTGGACTCAAGGTTTTGCTGAGACTAGGCACAGTCCCACAGCTAACAGACTTCCTTCTATTTACATGGTTGGACTTCCTTAGGGGTGAGGCTTTGTGAAGCTTATCCAACCCAGTACAGTTGCAACCTGAGATCCAGGCATTCCTGGGTCAGGGTGCATATCCCCAGGAAGGCTGAGGCATAACATCCTCCTAGAGATCAAATTCCCAGGCAGGTCAAAGAATATCAGCCTCCTGATAATTGTGTCCCTGGGCAGGTCAAGGCATGTTGACCTCCTGGGACCCTTGGACTTGCATATCTCCAAGCAG
Source organism: Redunca redunca (assembly GCA_006410935.1). Lineage (NCBI taxonomy): Eukaryota > Metazoa > Chordata > Mammalia > Artiodactyla > Bovidae > Redunca > Redunca redunca. The sequence goes on from SJYQ01008256.1 coordinate 48,783, forward strand.
GTGTAGGTGTGACAACTTCCCAAGGACCAAATCCCTGGGCAGGTGAAGGCAGGTTGACCTCCTGGGACCCCCAGAGTGGAGTTAGATGTTCCCAAGGTCTCCAGTGTGACCAGTGCTGGGTAGGATTAAGGGGTTGTAATTTTAAATCATTGCTGGTTTGTCAACAGTGGATGGGAATAGATACCATAATGTAAAGCAATCCGAGCCTGTGCCCAGAGACTGGGAGCCTTGTGAAATATCCATAAGGTTTATCCTCTTATTGCTCTGAGGAAAGGTAGGTCACTGATTTCCTCCCTTAGTCCTCCATAAGAGCAGCTTAGGGTGTCCCATGGTAAACATTTCATTGTCAGAGACCCACTTTAGGTAATAACAGAAGTAATGACAAAGGAGTGGGTTATCTGGTCCTGTTAGGGGCATTAAGAGTGTTTTAATAATAAGCAGTGCGAAGCAATGTTGCCTATAGAGGGGCCAAGGTCCTGGTTGTAGAAGTTAGTAAGTGGCTAAAGAACAAATTGATAAGAGGCAACAGGCCAGATATTCCATAAAAGCAGAATGGAGATATGATAGGGGGTATGGTTTTAATTTTAGGAGAAGGGCAGTAAGGGTTTTGGCCTAAATGGACTGCGAGGCTAACTCCCAAAGTGGCAAGCATTGTCCCTTGAAGCCCAGTTGCCCTTGAAGGGATGCCACCAACAGTTGACTTGTAGCTGGCATTGTGTGCCTGTCTCCCCCATTAATGGGTTCACTGAGAGATGCTGTTGTTGCACGTGTTGTAGGAAACATGGAAGATGAAGGCCTGAAGATCTAGAGGGAGTGGATATCATACAGCATTTCCCTCCCAAGGGCAAGCTTTTCTGGTTATCCCTCCAGAATATTATAGAGGCAACATTATGGGCCCAGATGGGGCTCAGGAAAGAGCATGAAACAGGAGGGAAGGGGGCAGGGCACAACTTTTGAAAGAATGACATAGCCCAAGGGCATAACATAAACTGGTTAAAATCAAGTGGGTCCAAGATGACAAATCATATTCAACTAAACCTTGATCCTCAGTCTTCAAACTAAATGATACACCCGGAGGCTTCTTGACAGTTCCAAGGTACTATCAAAAGACTAAGGAGTGAGTGATCCCCCAGTTGTTGGAATGATTTTTGCACCCATTATCATATGAAATCACCCAACCTGTAAAAAATCTACTGCTACTGCTAAGTCACTTCAGTCGTGTCCGACTCTGTGTGACCCCATAGACGGCAGCCCACCAGGCTCCTCCATCCCTAGGATTCTCCAGGCAAGATTACTGGAGTGGGTTGCCATTTCCTTCTCCAATGCATGAAAATGAAAAGTGAAAGAGAATTCGCTCAGTCCTGTCTGACTCTGCAGCCTACCAGGCTCCTCCATCCATGGGATTTTCCAGGCAAGAGTACTGGAGTGGGGTGCCATTGCCTTCACACCACATTTCATGGCCCACACCCTACGAAGTGTGTGCCTCTCTGAATCTGAACAAATCTACCTCTTACCTATCACTGTGTCTCTCAGTGATTTTTTTTTTTTTTTTTTNTATCACTGTGTCTCTCAGTTTTTTTTTTTTTTTTTTTGCACTGAGGCATCAAGAACCTGAGCTTCATTAGGTCCTGAAATCAGGTCAAAACCTAGTTTTGAAACCTAGGTCTGAAACCAAAGGTTTAGGCCAGGCTCAAGTCCCAGTCAGATATGACTGAGTAACTAAGCATAGCACAGAGTCTCTGCCACATGGGTTTGAGTCCCAATCTTAGGTAAACAGATTCAAACACAACTTTCAGAAATGTGAAGGTGATGACCTGCTGAATACTTCGTAAGCAGAGGTGTAGATGGAGAGAGGAGCTGAAGGACAGGAGGAAAAAGCAGTGGAAAAAACATGCTAAGGAATTCCCTTCATAACCTGATGGAAAATCTGCTAAATGCCTGATCTGTGCTCACAGTTTTCATTGGCCTGATCCTTGGCACAAAGAAGATTAAGGACAGAAGAACCCTCACCTGCTTGGGCAACAGCTACTAAAGTGCAGCAGATAGTGTAGCCTTCAGGACGTAAGGGAGTAACCCCTGCTAGAGATCCCCAGTTGCACCCACCACTGCTCACTTGTTCACAGGGGATTTGACGAAACAAGAAACAAGAGGTTGTAAAGTAAGATTTTGTTAGCCATATGTCCTTCCAGCTATAGGAGCAAGGACCTCCTTCCTTAACCAGAGGTCTCCTGGAATCTGAGACTGAGCCACATAAGCTTTATGCCGAGTTTACTTTTGCTGTCCCAGTTTCCAGCACGCTGGGCTTCTTGTCACTTCCACTGTGCTGGGTTTCCTTCGAATTCAGTTTCTACCATGTCAGCTTTTGCCAAGTTGGGCTTCTGCTGTGCTTGGCCTTCACTTCTCAGGAGATGAGCCAAGGTTGTTTCAGCCAGGTTAAATCCAAGAAATGGCACCAGATATGTCAGAGGAATTTGTAATTTCCTTGGCTTTGTCTCTCCACAGCAAAAATTTGAGGTGGCAGACCAGTGTGATAGTTCGGTTACAGCTCAAGTTAAATTGTGGACCAGTGTTACAGCTTAGTTATAACTCAGTTTTATTTGGCAAGCAAAGGAAAATACATCCTTGAGATGTGAGGGCCAGCCAACCCAAAAGAAGAGAAGTGCTGGGGTCCAGCCCCGGTGGAACCAGGGTGATTCGAAGGAGAGATGGAGTAGGTGAGGAAAAAACTTACTTATATAGAAATATAAAGGAGATTAAGAAGAAATAGTATAGTAGGAAAATTAAGTGGAGAAAAGAGGCTGAATAACTTGGTTTAAGGGGAAGTCCAATAAAGTTCCAGACAAGGAGCTTGCACCATCTACGTTAGGCCACCAACACCCACTTGAATATCAGAGAGTGCCCCGCCTTGGGCGCTCTCTCTCACGGATCTTAGTGCCAGGGCAAGTAAGTAGACTTGGTGAGCTGCCCCTCTACAGATGGGAATTCAGCCTGAAGTTAGAGTAAAGAGGAGAAGGAAGGAGAGGGAAAAGGGGTGAGAGAAAGAGACATAGTGGGAGCCAGATTCCCAAGAAACTAGGCCAAGAGACTAGTCCAAGAAACTGGTCCATCCTTTATTGTTCAAGGGGCTATTTATACTTTTGATAATACATGGAGATCAATGGGTAACACAAAGTTATGCAGCGTTAGCAGTTTAGACTCATCAAAACCAGGCTTTTCTCTCTGCATACCTGACTGCAAACACAAGTCTTAGGTGCTTTACATCATCTTCCGGCCCAAAAAGGCCAATTAACATTTTACAGCCTTTTTTCTGATAAGGGTTTGTCAACCAGAAGACTTATTTGTGTTGATCTTCCCAAAATCTTGTGCCACTCTTAGAAAGCACTAAATAAAGTTACATTCTTACATAGCAAAGATACAGCAAATTATAACAAGTGAAAGGAGTACAGTGATTTATAACAAAAGAAAAGTAATTAACTCAAAAGTCTGGTGTTGCTATCAAAACTACTATATATTTTTTTCCATATCCCATTTACATTGATTAACATCCTCCCAGGTGCCTAAAAGATAAAGAATATGGAGGCCTGGCGTCATTGAGTCAGCAGTGAAAACCCGTCACCAATATGATTTTTAACTCTTTAGAAAAGGCTCTGTATCTTTAAGATGCTTTTAAGCTTTGTGCCTCTCACGGTTGGGGGCTGTAAGCAATTCACAAGCTATAAGGGGTCTGGGGAACCTGTTAGGCAAGCTAGAGAGCTATCAGAGGAAGTTTAACTGAAACATCCCTTTCAAATGCAGAAGACCAAAGCTTAGAGATAACTTTTTCCGGAGTGTATCAGAAGAGTAGAGAAGCAGAGAACAAAAGCCAGCAGATTTTTATTTTTTAGGGGGTGGATGCTCAGGAAATTCCAGGGGGGAAACCTGAAGCCATCACGTCCTTGCGTTTGTCAGGCTTCCTTCCACATGGCCTTGTCACAGGTGGAATTCCTGACGCTGGCTCCTGGCAGAGAAGGGCTCAATTTTGGCTCCTCTTTTGATATGTTTTTTCTCCTCCCCCTGAGCCTGCTCTGTGTTAATTGGGCTGGCCAGGAGGGCTGTTTGTTTCACTTGAGGTTCTCACTCTGTTCCTTGGACCTTCCTTTGTTCTATTTTTGAGGGGTTTTTCCTTCTTTGTCTTTTAGCCACCAGTATTCTGGACTCCTTTTTCTTGTTCTAACTACCTAACAATAGGAAGTAACTAGAGTATTCTCAGTTTTAAATTTACAGGTAGGGAGAAGTCATTCAAATTTGGATTGGCTATTTTCTTCCAAAAACCAGTGAGGTTTTAAAGTCCTCTCCCACCAAAGCCACAGATGTCATTTCTGGAGGACCACAGGAAATGTTGACAGACATATTGTAAAACCTGGGCAAGAGCCACAACTCCAGCATGTTCACAGGTGTATGGAAAAACAAGTCTATAAAGGAAGGAATTGGAACAACATGCTTTTTCTTAATGGAGAGTCTGTGCCTCAGGACCCTAAACTGACTAATTGCATGCATATTTTGATTCATTTCTCACCCTGGGGCTGTTGAATGGGGCTTGCCAAAAAGGTAATTTTTCCTTCATGCTGTTAGAAAGAAAAGTTATTGGATTTCTTCCTTTCAGTGAAGATTTGTAGGTCAAGAAAGGTACATTCCAGAAGACTAAGTACCAAATGGTCAATTCAAATGCCATGCCAAAGGGATCACAGTAGCAACAAATGGGAAGCAAATATTAAGAGCTAAAATGCAAAGCCAGAGTAGGTTTTGAGAAAAAAGAAATATTAGAACATGGAGCACTTGGGCAGGTCACAAAAAATAAGTGTCATTATGGATGCACAAAGCAGAAAATGTGATCAGTCATTAAGGTAATTAAAAATTTTAAAGGATTAAAGCTTGTGTGGTGAAAGGAAATGACCTATCTGTCTTGGATTATTAACATAGGAACAGGATTGCAAACTCCCTTAAGAAAAGACCCTGAGGAGAATCAATGCTGAAGGAATTCTCTGAAAATTTTCTGTCTAAAGTATGCTAAGTATATGGCACAGTGATTTTAAAAAAGCCCATAGGGTCAACTCTACATGCTTCCAAATTCTGTATTTGCTCTGTGAACTTCGTCATGGTATTTAACCATTCTAAGTCTCTTTCTTCTTCTAGAAACTGTAATTAGTCTCTGAATATTGGTTCTACTCGCTGAATGTAAGCAGAATGTGTATCAATGTATATTTATAATTCATTCCACATTGTCAGTTCAGATATTGCACCTATTTATTTTTGTTATTGTATAAGTTTTTAAGTTAATAAAACTCTATCAAGTGAAATTAAGGTGAAGTATTATAATTGCATGTACATTGCATTATAATTTCTTTACCTATGTGTGGAAAACCAGGCTAATACTATTTTCTACAAAATTATTCCTATAACTATTCTTGTTTTGAGGTGCCCTTCATTACTTCAGGCATTGACCATCAAGTGACTATACACTTGATCTATGTAAAACTAAATATTTATATAGTAGTGAAATATAAACCTCTCATTACAGAGTCAGAGAAATTTAATCCCTATTAAATTGAGTTGCCAGTTCAATTGATGGTCCTTTGAATCATATTTACTCAAGGAGTAAGGGTAAGCTTTTCTAAGGCCATGTATTTTCATGTTAATTAAACTTAAATTGTAGCATTAGAATCTCTAAGGGAGCTGGAGTCATGTAGAAAAAGGTCCCTGGTAAGTTTAATGTTTGCTCAAACTCAAGATGAGCCAGATTTTTGGCTTTAACAAACTGTAACCAGTCAGGAATATCCAATAAAGTAAGTGGATAACCAACCACATTCATGAAGAGTAATGGCATATTGATTAATCAGTTTTAGAATCTATTTTTTCTTTCTTTCTTTTTTTTTTTTTTTAGATTGCACTCAAAGGGATGTGCTGGAAAATCAATGATAAACTGAGAGTCAAATAAAGAAAATCTTTAGTATTTCCATTGATTCTGGAAGGATTTGAAGGTTTAATGCCCATCAGAGGCCCCATCAGGATGTCTTGATACTGACTATCAGAGAAGTTGATCAAAATGTAAATAAAGATAATACCAAAAATATTAACTTAAATTTAAAGAAATTTAAATACATAAATTTCTATATAATAAACTTCTTGCAACCTTCATTCTAGTATTTTTTCAAGGTCACTGTGATATTAGAGTGTTGCAGAAACCTGTAATCAAGAAACCAAGCAGCACTGGGAGAGTTGGAGAACTCAGGTTTATTACACAGGTGGGCCCAGAGGATTTAACACTCCAAGCTTGGAGCCCTGAACAAAGCAGTCACAAAGATTTTATAAACAGTGCATGACAGCAGACTATAGTGGGCAAGGCTAGCTGTTAATAAACTGGTTTAAACTGGGGGTTTCAGTAGCACAGGAACAACGATTAGGACAGAGCAAGGGAATGTCTGACCTTTACACAGACAAGCATGGTTAAGCAGGATTAAAGGGGTTGATGCTGCAAAAGCAGGGAAAGGGTGACTGAGATAAGCTTTAGTTCCTAGCATTATTGTAAGTCTTATTTTCTCAAGACTACTTGACTTTGTAAGGAGCAAGCTGAATTATAGAAGCAGAATAAGTATGAAGTTACTATAAGCTTTAATTTTTCCTCTTCAATAGTATATACAAAATGAGCTTATTTTACAAACTTTGGCTCAGTTCAGTTCAGTTCAGTCGCTCAGTCATGTCCTATTCTTTGTGATCCCATGAATCTCAGCACACAAGGCCTCCCTGTCCATTACCAACACCCAGAGCCTACCCAAATCCTAGTCCATCGAGTCAGTGATGCCATCCAGCCATCTCATCCTCTGTTGTCCCCATCTCCCCCTGCCCCCAGTCCTTCCCAGAATCAGGGTCTTTTCCAATGAGTCAACTCTTTGCATGAGGTGGCCAAGTACTGGAGTTTCAGCTTCAGCATCAGTCCGTCCAATGAACTCCCAGGACTGATCTCCTTTAGGATGGACTGGTTGGATATCTTTGCAGTCCAAGGGACTCTCAAGAGTCTTCTCCAATACCACAGTTGTAAAGCAGAAATTCTTTGTTGCTCAGCTTTCTTCACAGTCCAACTCTCACATCCATACATGACCATTGGAAAACCATAGCCTTGACTAGATGGATGTTTGCTGGCAAAGTAATGTCTCTGCTTTTAAATATGCTATCTAGTTTGATCATAACTTTCCTTCCAAGGAGTAAGCGTCTTTTCATTTCATGGCTGCAACCACCATCTGCAGTGATTTGGGAGCCCCCCAAAATAAAGTCTGCCACTGTTTCCACTGTTTTATCATCTATTTCCCATGAAGTGCTGGGACCAGATGCCATGATCTTCGTTTGCAGAATGTTGAGATATAAGCCAACTTTTTCACTCCCTTCACTTTCATCAAAAGGCTTTTTAGTCCCTCTTCACTTTCTTCCATAAGGGTGATGTCATCTGCATATCTGAGGTTATTGATATTTCTCCCAGCAATCTTAATTCCAGCTTGTGCTTCTTCCAGACCAGCATTTCTCATGATGTACTCTGCATATAAGTCAAATAAGCAGGGTGAAAATATACAGCATTGACATACTCCTTTTCCTATTTGGAACCAGTCTGTTCCATGTTCAGTTAATTGTTGCTTCCTGACCTGCATACAGGTGTCTCAAGACACAGGTCAGATGGCCTGATATTCTCAGGTCTTTCAGAATTTTTCATAGTTTATTGTGGTCCACACAGTCAAAGGCTTTGACATAGTCAATAAAGCAGAAATAATTTTTTTTTTTTTTTACTTCCCTGGTGGCTGAGACAGTAAACCGTCTGTCTACAATGTGGGAGACCTGGATTCGATACCTGGGTCGGGAAGTTCCCTGGAGAAGGAAATGTCAACCCACTGCAGTAATCTTGCCTAGAAAATCCCATGGGTGGAGGAGCCTGTTGTCCATGGGGTCGCAAAGAGTTGGACACGACTGAGTGACTTCATGTTTTTCTGGAACTCTTGCTTTTTTGATAATCCAGTGGATGTTGGCAGTTTGATTTCTGGTACCTCTGCCTTTTCTAAAGCCTGGTTAAACATCTGAAGTTCACGGTTCACCTATTGCCGAAGCCTGGCTTGGAGAATTTGGAGCATTACTTTACTAGCGTGTGAGATGAGTGCAATTGTTCAGTAGTTTGAACATTCTTTGGCATTGCCTTTCTTTGGGATTGGAATGAAAACTGACCTTTTCCAGTCCTGTGGCCACTGCTCAGTTTTCCAAATTGGCTGGCATATTGAGTCACCACTTTCACAGCATCATCTTTGAAATAGATCAACTGGAATTCCATCACCTCCACTAGCTTTGCTGGTATTGATGCTTTCTAAGGCCCACTTGACTTCACATTCCAAGCTGTCTGGCTCTAGATGAGTGATCACACCATCATGATTATCTGCGTCATGAAGATCTTTTTTCTACAGTTCTTCTGTGTATTCTTGCCACCTCTTCTTAATATCTTCTGCTTCTGTTAGGTCCATACAATTTCTGTCCTTTATTGAGCCCATCTTTGCATGAAATGTTCCCTTGATATCTCTAATTTTCTTGAAGTGATCTCTAGTCTTTTCCATTCTGTTGTTTTCCTCTATTTCTCTGCACTGATCACTGAAGAAGGCTGTTTTATCTCTTCTTGCTATTCTTTTGAACTCTGCATTCAGATGCTTATATCTTTCCTTTTCTTCTTTGCTTTTCACTTCTCTTCTTTTCACAGCTATTTATAAGGCCTCCCCAGATAGCCATTTTGCCCCTTTGCATTTCTTTTCCATGGGGACAGTCTTAATTCTTGTGTCCTGTACAATGTCATGAACCTCATTCCATAGTTCATCAGGCACTCTGTCTATCAGATCTAGTCCCTTAAATCTTTTTTTTCTTTTTTTCACTTCCATTGTATAATCATAAGGGATTTGATTTAGGTCATAACTAAATGGTCTAGTGGTTTTCTCTACTTTCTTCAATTTAAGTCTGAAATTGGCAATAAGGAGTTCATGGTCTGACCACAGTCAGTTCCTGGTCTTGTTTTGCTGAGTATGTAGAGCTTCTCCATCTTTGGCTGTAAAGAATATAATCAATCTGATTTCAGTGTTGACCATCTGGTGATGTGCATGTGTAGAGTCTTCTCTTGTGTTGTTGGAAGTGGGTGTTTGCTATGACCAGTTTGTTCTCTTGGCAAAACTCTATTAACCTTTGTCCTGCTTCATTCTGTACTCCAAGGCCAAATTTGCCTGTTACTCCAGGTGTTTCTTGACTACCTACTTTTGCATTCCAGTCCCCTATAATGAAAATTACATCTTTTGGGGGTGTTAGTTCTAAAAGGTTTTCATAGAACCATTCTTATAGGTCTTCACAGAACCATTCAACATCAGCTTCTTCCGCATTACTGGTTGGGGCATAGGCTTGGATTACCATTATATTGAATGGTTAGCCTTGGAAATGAACAGAGATGATTCTGTCATTTTTGAGACTCCATTCAAGTACAGCATTTCAGACTCTTTTGTTGACCATGATGGCTACTCCATTTCTTCTAAGGGATTTCTGCCAGCAGTAGTAGATATAATGGTCATCTGAGTTAAATTCACCCATTCCAGTCTATCTTAGTTCGCTGATTCCTAGAATGTCGACGTTCACTCTTGCCATCTCCTGTTTGGCCACTTCCTATTTGCCTTGATTCATGGACCTAACATCCCAGGTTCCTATGCAATATCACTCTTTAAAGCATCGGACCTGGCTTCTATCACCAGTCATATCCACAATTCGGCATTTTTTTTTGCTTTGACTCCATTCTTTCTGGAGTTATTTCTCCACTGATCTCCAGTAGCATATTGGGCACCTACCAACCTGTGGAGTTCATCTTTCAGTGTCCCATCTCTTTGCCTTTTCATATTGTTCATGGGGTTCTCAAGGCAAGAATACTGAAGTGCCTTGCCAGTCCCTCCTCCAAAGAACCACATTCTGTCAGACCTCTCCACTATGACCCATCTGTCTTGGCTGGCCCCATACTTCATGGCTTAGTTTCATTGAGTTAGACAAGGCTGTGGTCCATGTGATCAGATTGACTAGTTTTCTATGTTTATGGTTTCAGTGTGTCTTCCCTCTGATGCCCTCTCGCAATACCTACCATCTTACTAGGGTTTATCTTACCTTGGACGTGGTGTCTCTCTTCACTGCTGCTCCAGCAAAGCACAGCTGCTGCTCCTTACCTTGGATGAGGGGTATCTCCTCATGGCCTACCAGACATATATTTATACATGATGCCTCAATGTACTATATATGTGTTTATGCATACACACATAAATTTATATAAAATTTAAAGAAATATAATTGTGGTGTCCCGATGACAAAATGATGAAAAAAAAAGAAAGAAAGAAAAAGCAAGTAGGGCCTTGGAAGCAGGAACTGAAAAACCCAGACCCTTATCATCCATTTTTCCCTTCCCTATGTATAATCTGTCACCCCCTCCAACACGATAGGGAGAAGATATTTGCCTTTCTCTTCCCCCACGCAGTATATGTGCCTCATCCAATCAGTAAATGACCCACAAGACCCCTATCCAACTCCTTGTACCCTGGGTATAAAAATGAACTAAGGACCCCTGTTCAATGTTGGCTCTCCCTTGATCCAGCCCAGTGTTCTAACAGTATCTCTCACTATAATAAGCTTCATTTCCCTCTCATTTTGTCTCATGTCTGGAAATTCTTTTCCAACCCATGGATGGGCCATGACAATAATTTTTAGTTTTTTCAATACATCATCTCAACTTAGGAAGAGTTTATACTCTAGGTGTCAAAATACATGTATATCATATAGAATAGAATCTAGTTCTAAATCCAACATTTATTAATGTTAGTACTGTGGACAAATATTTATGTTTATTATTGATGTTAAAACATCCATGCAAAGACTAAAGAATATCTGTATATATGTACACAGATAAGTAAAAAAATGCCTTAAAGAATACATAAACATGGTTTTAATATTTTTAAGACCATCTCATTACATTTCAACTGAATGTTGAAAAAATATTATGGAGAAAAGCATTTCCTTCATTTAAATTTGTAAGTCAATAAAAAAATCATTTCAACTTTTGAGAAAATAAAATCTAAAGAGAAAAGGGACAATGACAAAGGGGGAAAAGTTGTCTACTTCTTAACTAACAATTTCTTTGAGCAGAGCAAACTGTTTTTTTTTTTTTTTTTTTTTTTTTGGTACTACATGCTACCTGAGTGAGATATCTTGAGCAAAATTGAGTTCCAAGAATGTTATAAGAATTAACTTTTAAGACGGAACCAGAGTGACTATCCTTTATCAGTTCTCCTGCTCCTTTAGATAGACCTCTTTTACTAAAGACCTTTTTAGCCTGCCCCATGTCAAAAGAAATTCAGTTACAAAAGGATTCACATCATTCCTTTCTAAGCTGATGCCAAAGAAAAATTTCTTTGACAAGGAAGACTTTATTTAAGACTATTGCAATGGGGATCAAGATTATTGCAGTAGGAAAGAGATACTGAACTTAATTTCTCTGAAAAAAAAAAGCAGGAAAATTTTAAGGGCTGTAGTTATCTTGTAGAATCCTGTTTAAAATAGATGACTGAAAGAAAGCTGCTGTCTAATACAGGGGGCCCATTCTTGCACAAGGTGATGACCTAGAGGGGCTAGAGTGGTAGATGGGTGAGGGGAGGGGAGGTCACAAGAGAATAAGATAGGAGATATATCTCAGTTCAGGTTCTCAGTTGTGTCCGACTCTTTGCGACCCCATAAAGTGCAGCACGCTGGGCTTCCCTCTCCAACACCAACTCCCAGAGTCTACCCAAACCCATGTCCATCGAGTCAGTGATGCCATCCAGCCATCTCATCCTCTGTTATCCCCTTTCCTCCTGTCCCTAATCCCTCCAGGAATCATGGTCTTTACCAATGAGTCAACTCTTCACATGAGTTGGTCAAAGTATTGGAGTTTCAGCTTCAGCATCAGTCCTTCCAATGAATACCCAGGACGTATCTCCTTTAGGATGGATTGGTTGGATCTCCTTGTAGTCCATGGGACTCTCAAGAGTCTTCAACACCACAGTTCAAAAGCATCAATTCTTCGGTGCCCAGGTTTCTTCACAGTCCAACTCTCACATCCATACATGACCACTGGAAAAACCCATAGCCTTGACTAGATGGACCTTTATTGGTAAAGTAATGTCTCTGCTTTTCAATATGCTGTTTAGGTTTGTCATAACTTTCCTTCCAAGGAGTAAGCGTCTTTTAATTTCATAGCTGAAATCACCATGAATCCTTGCATGAAACGTTCCCTTGGTATCTCCAATTTTCATGAAGAGATCTCTAGTCTTTCCCATTCTGTTGTTTTCCTCTATTTATTTGCATTGATTGCTGAGGAAGGCTTTCTTATATCTCCTTGATATTCTTTGGAACTCTGCATTCAAATGGGAATATCTTTCCGATTTTCCTTTGCTTTTCACTTCTCTTCTTTTCATAACTATTTGTAAGGCCTCCTCAGACAGTCATTTTGCCTTTTTGCATTTCTTTTCCATGGGGATGGTCTTGATCCCTGTCTCCTGTACAATGTCACGAATTATAACTGATTCATATAGATGCATGGCAGAGATCACCACAATACTGTAGAGCAATTATCCTCCAATTAAAAAAGAAATGTAGGAGGTAGGTTAATGTCTGTAATGAGACCACTTGTGTTTACTAACTGGAGCTTGCTGAAGTTTGACTCCTACCCTTCCACTGGCCTGAGAAAGGGACTCCATCTTTCCTTATGATTGTATTTCAAAGAGATGACTCCTAGATGCTTGAGAAACTGGTGAGAAACTGGCTTGTAAAGCTGATGAGAAGCTGGGAGAACGTTTACATCTCAAATGAGCAGAATAAGATTTAAAGTTTTTCTAAAATAAAACAAAAAGAAGGTCAGGGGCCTATAGTCAGAAATAAATCTGTCTAAATTTTACTGAAGCTGAATGAAGCAAAATCCATCTTGGTCACTGGCATGTACATGAGATAACAATCTTTAAACCAGAGTTGGTTAAGATGCCACATCAAGATTATAAATGATTCCATAGCGTAGGTAATGGTTCAAGCCATAGCATAAGCAGTATTTTGAAAAGGCTAAAACAAATTGAGTAATAAGGAGAAAACCACAAGCCTTCCACACAAAATGAATTATCTATCTACTTACCTGACGATCTATCTACTGATTTAGCTTCACATCCCCCTCTCTCTCCTCCAACACACAGTTTCAGCACAATTCTTCTTTAGACTCTTCATCATAACCTCTCCACTTAGGAGTCTGCACTCTAGATGTCAAAATAAAAATATAGCATATAACATGGATATATTGTTGTAAATAAAACAGATATTTGAGTCAAAGTTGTAGTTAAATAGAAATGCTCTTTATTATTGTTATAGGACATTGGTACAAACTCCATATAATTTCAGTCAATAACAATGAAAAAATAAATGTGTGAATAATTTTTTTTGTAGGTTACTCAAAGTCATATGGAAAAGGAACAAAGAAAATGTGAAAATAATTGTTAGTCAAATAAATTAAGGAATTCACAGTTGTTTTTTTCTGAAATTTGCTGGTAATTAAGGATAATTTTTGTTTTCAATTTTCCTTTAGTTAATTAGAAAATTATTGTAATTTGCCAATTCATTTGCAAATTTATGTTTCTTGTGTAAACATAAATTAACTCTACTTTAAGTTGTAAATGGAGTCAGTGAAACAAAAATTATGAAAACTTTGTCATCAACATTGTTTATCAAGTGAGTAACGGCTGCCAAAGATGATGTGCTTCAAACCAACCAAGAACCTAAAAAGAACTGTGGCCTTGTAAAGATCCTGGGATGACTGACACATCATGTGAGGAAGTGGTGAGTGCAGCAGGTATCATCTACAAGAAGCTGAACCTTACAGACATTAAGGAACATTATCAGCAGCTTATGGAGTAAATGCCACATAAGCTGCTCTCTGAATGAGCCCTACCTTAACATGTCAGTAAAAAAGGAAAATAATGTAATGTAAAACCGTATATTTATATAGATCATTTCCTCGAAAAGCTCTTAAATCCTTAACAGATTTTGAGCTCATCAACCCTTAAATTCCAATGAAGTAAGAATTATAGAAGCGCATAAACCTCAAAATAATTATTGAGTGATCCAAGAAAGACAATTTTCTAGAGGTTTTCTATTTTATGAATAGTTATGTGATCTTGATAAGGGGATTATGTTTATTAGAAAAAAAAAAAAAAACCTCAATCTCGAGAATTTGGAAACAAAGTGTATAGGGATTTATTCTATTTTACTATACATATTTTCTTAAGATACCTTAAATCCTATTAAGCTCTGTAGTAAATAAGTAAAGACAAGATCAGGAATGGGGCATTAATACATTCAGGTGGAATTCATGATAATTCATATATAAATGGTAGCATGAGTCTACCAGACACCCTGACTAGGAGTAATTATTTTCCTAAATATTCATCTAAGTGACATGTAATGCTGCTTATCTGTCTGATTTGTCTTTTCTGTATTTTCATGTTTCTCCAATGCTAACATCATTATCTTGGATGACGTCACCAACGTGATGAATATGAGTTTGTATAGACTCTGGGAGTTGGTGATGGACAGGGAGGCATGGCGTGCTGTAGTTCCTGGGATCACAAAGAGTCAGACATGACTGAGCGACTGAACTGAATGGAACTGAACATCACTATCACATTTGAGACACACTCAGCAACCCACATCCAACAATCAGGGTTTCCACCATCCCCAGAATGCAAAATATTTGAGACAACAAGGATTTTGATCTGTTTGTTCACTGATTAATACCAAAGTAATAGAATAATACTTGATCACAAAAGGCACTAAATACATATCTGTCAAAAGTTAGTAGAAAAATGAATGATTGGATGAATGAATAAGTAATAAATGAAATGATGTCCTTATATTTTTGTCTTGCACTTCTGCAACACATTCTACATCTAGTTTCCTCATTGTATTCCCATATTGCACACCAAAGTTGGCTTATTTTTAAGTAATTCTTTTTTCTCATTTTANTTTGTAGTTTCCCTCCACTCAGTCATGATTTATCTTTTGTGAAGAGCCCAGTAACTGTACCCTTGTTTTCATATGACTTTTAGTTGCTCATCCATGGATGGAGAGATGAATGGATATATCGGTGGCTAAATGGAAGAATATCTCTCACACTACTACCACTGCTTCTATACTTTAGAATTTATTTATTTTAATATTGATATGTTCATTGTGTGTTTATATGATTATTTTATTTTTAAAAAATGCCTCAGTGTAACTGAAGACAGAAAACGTCTGTCTTCTGCTTTAGCGCATGCTCAGTCACTCAGTCGCGTTTGATACTTTGCGACCCTTTGGACTATAGCCTGCCAGGCTCCTCTGTCGATGTGACTACTCAGGCAAGAATACTGGAGTAGGTTGCCATTTCCTCCTGCAGAGGACCTTTCCCATTTAGGGATTCAACCTACATCTCCTGTGTCTACTGCACTGGCAAGTGGATTCTTTGTGGAGCCATCAGGGAAGCCACTCACTTCTTTTGTACATAAATGATATATAGATAGGATTTATCAACTTAGATCATGCTCTCCTCAAAAAAACCTTTTACTACCTTCAGATATGGCATTGATATGCTGAATTTGAAGCCCAGCTTATGCAAAAAAATATATGCAATGGCAAAAACTCATCAACAAACTGGAAACAATGATGGGATGGTATGCGTACAGGATAAGTAGGTGTAGAAATAATCATAGAATACATAGGGAACTTACTTTATCTGCATTCACTAGCATCTAGGTGCCTGAATATTAAAGCAATTCAGGAGTATATAGCATTCAAGAGGATCTTTAAAGAAGGCAAAGAAACCAACTCTGTTTCTCCTTTTTTGTCACAAATTACACATATTTTATTCAGCAAATATATTGGTTACTCCAAATATTTTCTAATTATATATATGAAACCTGAGCAGATCATTTACTATAAACTCACTATGATAAAACAAAAGACAACACTAGATAGACACATAACAAGTAAATTTTTTTTTAATCTGTATGCAAGCACCAAATTACNATTTCTGTATTGGAAAGAATTAAGGAACTACTCTTTATTTCAGTGAGAAAAATATATCACGATAGATTGGTAATGTATGTCATTGTGGTTAAGTATTGTGTATTTACCAACCTTATGTTGAAAGGTAGTACATATGAATCAAGCATGTTCATTCGAATGTATCCCATAATATCATTTTGACACTATATCTTCTTTTGCTCATTTATTTTTCTAAATTGAAGACTAGGAGTATGTTGTCATGCTATAGTTATGACATTGCCCAAAAGGCAGCACATATAGGGTAATATTTCAGTTCAGTTCAGTCGCTCAGTTGTGTCTGACTCTGCGACCCCATGAACCACAGCACTTCAGGCTTCCCTGTCCATCACCAATGCCCGGAGTTTCCCAAACTCATGATAGGGTAATACTTACTGTAACATATAAAACAAGAATTCGTTTGACATAACACCAAATAAATTTGTACTAATTAATTCTGACTTTCCTAATTACAGTTTAACATTTTTCTCTATTAGTCATGTTCTCTATTTCCTCCATTGACATTGACATTGACATTGACGTGGCTCAGTCGTGTCGGACTCTTTGCGACCCCATGGACTGTAGCCTACAAGGCTCCTCCGTCCATGGAATTTTCCATGAAATGTCCTCCATGTTTCCTCTCTAATATACATTTTTATGCTAGTACTGAAATAACTTCAGTGTATTTCCTTTGTGAAGTCTGTGACATCATGACATTAATTTTTCACAGCTTTCAAGGGGTAGAGTAGCAAGTGTTATTTTCAAGGTTTTGGTCAAAAGAAGCAAATGGTTTGTCAACAGAAGCACAGTATAGAAAAGAGCTTTCAGGAATTCTTGTTGACCTAGGTGTCTGACTAAATCAGTTGGCTAAAGGTTAGCTAGGAGCATAAATCTTTAGCTCCCAAAGGAGAATTTGGGCACATGACATCATTAACAACAAAATTAATATCCATTTGTTATTTTGTATTTTATAACAATTGCTCGGTTCCTCTATGTCTTCATATTCTGTACTCAAGAGCATTTAGAATTTAAGAATTAAAACATATTATTCAAGCTTTTGAGCTTTAAATAAAAGGCAGAATATTAATTTGGGTAATCTGAATCCCCAAATATAACTACTCTCTGAATATTTGTTCTACCTCATTACGAAGCTTATTATAATCTGAGTCAGCTATAATATACTTTTAGGATTTGTGGACCTCTTAATTAGAAGGCTATATTGTAATATCAGATCCCATACATTCATTTCACCAATTGCCTGGACAGTGAGTGTTGTTGCTTTATAATTGTTCCTGGTTGATTATATTATTGTTGCAGTACATCCTGTGATGTTTTACTTTTAAATCCTAGACTGGGAATGAAAGCTATGGGATTACAATACAGGCAAATTAGAGGTTAGACCCAACTTTCTGAAACATTCACAAATTTTTTTTTTAGTGGATTGATCATTTCTTTATTTCTCACAAGAACAACTGAAAATTAGTATAAAACATTTCTTATGGAGTTTAAATGGAACTTGCTTCATTAGATCACTTTTTGAAGTCTTTTAAAACTAAATAAGTCAGCTATGTGTCTGTATCTCCTACTAGTAACAAAGAGGATTCAACTGGGGAGTCAGATATAACTCTATATTTAAAAGCAGTGTTAGCTATACTTTTCATTTGAACTGTCTTTAGACCCAGAGCTACTAACTACATATCTCCAAAAACGGCTTCTTCTATCCTTAATACTATTATTATCTATTTACAATTTTGCTTAAAATCTGCCTCAGCACAGCATTGAACCTCTTACCACCTTTTCCTACTCTTAGAGTGATTATCTATTATCCTTTCAGTAGCTCACATTTTTATTTTATCTTTATATATACTTAGAAATTTGATAATTTTATTTAATCATTTTTAGTAACTCCTCACAGTACCCAGTCTTGAAAACAACTGTTTCCATGTCAACTACTTAATTTTTTTTATAAGGCTTGTACTTTGAGTTTACATTGATATTCATAGTATCTTCTATAATGCTCAACAAATAAAAAAATATAAATTTGGTGATGTAATTTAAATTTTATTTTGGAAAAGAAAACATATACACCTCAAACAAGGAATTAACTACCTACCAAGACTAAAAATGATTTTTCAAAATGAGTACTGATTAATATAGATTCAAAACAGTTTGAAATGCTTTCAGGGAGGATTTACATGGAAACTGAAGGTCAGGTAAAAGAAAATCATGAGGTTTGAAATATGGAAAGGAAGGAGATAGATAAGAAACACAATGCTATATATTTCAGACTGTTGGACACTGGATAGAAGGTTGGAATTGTAACTAAAACCCATATAATTTTGGAGAAAGAAAGTATAATAGTTATTAGAGTATAATTCTTATAGTCAATCATGGATTCTTAATTATTTTTAAAGGAAAATCAGGGATGCAGTATGGAAAAGAAATAGGGTGGTAAATATATTTCAAAGATAAAATAATTCTCAAAAAATCAGAGACTAAATATACTTATGACAGGCATCATGATGAGATGTCCAAAAACATAAATTTTAGGGCCACAGTGAGGCACATAGATTCTAGATCCAGACAGCCTGGCTTCAGATGCTACATTTGTTACTGAGCATGTTCCTTAAACTCTTTGACCACAGTCCTTTTTTCTATTACTTGGGAAGCTGTCTCAGATATACTAGGATTACCAGGTAAATAATTATAGAAGATTTATAATAGTCCTCCCCAAATCATAAACTATTTAGAATTATTTGTAGATAGATTATAGATAGAATCACAGATAATTCACAAGTTTTGAGCCTAAAGTTTTGATTAGGTAGGAAAATGTTTTGTTATGGGAGATAGAGTAGTAGATAGCACATAGTGCTCCAAATTGTTCCCGTTCTATGATGTCTTATTTTTGAAACGACCACGCAATTTATTTTGACTATTTTGTCATTAGCGAGTATAAGACAAGCAGAAATCTCAGAAATATATGTGCTGTGACACTTGCTCTTGTGCTGTACTTACAATCCTCTGTGTGTGTGCGTGTGTGTGTGTTTGTGTGCGTGCTCAGTCATGTCTGACTCTACGACACCATAGACTGAAGCCCACCAGGCTCTTCTGTCCATGGAATTTTACAGGCAAGGATACCGGAGTGGGTGTCCATTTCCTCCTCCAGGGAAAATTCCAACCGAGGGATTGAGCCCATGTCTCTAGAGTCTTCTGCACTGGCAGGTGGATATTTTACCACTGCACCACCTGGGAAGCCCCATAATTCTGAGACTTCTAGTTTAAGAAACCTGAGCTATTGTTCTAGAGTGTGACAAATCACTCAGAACAGAACTAAAGCTACCTGAGAGACAACTTGCCAACCAACAGGAAAGGCCATCTTAAACATTTAACTACTAGACCATTATCAGCTAACCCCAAATACATGAAAGCAGCCAATGCTATTCAATCTGGCCCAGATGTGGAAACATCCCTAACCTTGCAACTCTCACACAGAAAATGAGTAAAGCCATTACTTTTTATAGTGTTTTGCTGTGTAAAAGCGAACTGATAAAGAACTGGTACTCAGAGGTGAGGTAATACCATAAGATAAATGTAAAATATGTCGCACTGACTTTGTGACTGGGTAGACGCAAAAGATAGAAAAACGGTGAGGGAGATATAAGTGAAGGCATGAACAACAGATCTAGCACTGAAGAGAAGGGAAGGAGATTCTCAGGTTGATAGAAAAGCAAGCATAGGATGAGAACGATGACAAAGGCCTGGTGAACCAATAGGTATGCATAGAATAGGAAGCCAGAGATCCCTCAGAGAGTTGTGACCCAGAAAGTATAAATAGAACTGATGAATTATCTAAATAGCTTTCATGTTAGAAGTAGTAGTTTTAGCCATATAGTCATGTCTGATTCTTTGCAACCCCATGGACTGTAGCCCAATAGCCTCCTCTGTCCATGGAATTCTTCAACCAAGAATACTGGAGTGGCCATGCCCTTCTACAGGGATCTTCCCGACCCAAGTATCAAGCCCAGGTCTCTTTCTTTTCAGGGAGGTACTTTACCATCTGATCCACCAGGGAAACCTAGCTTTCATCATAAGTCAGTTTAAGTAAAGATACATTGTTTGGAGCTTTGGAGGAGCATAGAAAGAATACCAGATGTGAAATAATAATGAAAAAAAATATAAGAAAGGAAATACTGGATCAAATTAAAATTTTGAAGTTATATAACAAATGAAATAAGCTGATAATTGGCTCACAGGACACAGTATTTATATAAACATAGTAATTAAATATTGAATATGAATTTAATAAAATTTGTAAGATAGTGCATTAATAGGATAAAAGATTCTAAATGTAAATAAGCTAGTGTTCTTATTTACAATCATAGAGTCAATATAAAATGTCAAAACTGATGAATGTACATATTAAAGCTCAAAACAAATTGTAATAGCTTGACATTGATATAAGAGTATGGAAATAAATAACAGATGAAACAACTGAAACACTCTTTTCCTCTTAGAAATGAGTTAGGGTAAAAGAACTTTGGGGACATTAAAGACCTTTTTTATTTGCATATATTTATTTATTAAATAAAATAACCACAATCAACCTTTGGCTATGACGAACTGAATTTTGTCCCCCAAAATACATATGTTGAGGTCCTAACCTCCAATCTGATAGCAGTTGGATATAGGGTCTTGGAAGGAAACTAAGTTTGGCTGCAGTCATGAGGCTGAGACTCTCATGATGAAATTACCACTCATAAGAAGAGACACAAGAGTACCTTCTCTCTCTGCCGTGTGAGGACATACTAAGAAGGCAACTTGCTACAAGCCAGTGAAGGACAGTAGAATACAACCACCAAGAATGGACCACTTTGGCACATGGATTATTTCAAGCTGAAAGCAAGCAGGGCCCAGAAGACTTAGGAAGAGTTTTTTATTCCTCCTTAACTGTCTAAAAGAACTTAGATAAGGGGCTTATACCAGAGAGACAACTATTACCAGAGATAATTTTTTATTAAAAAGAAAAGTCTAATCTCCATGGTATGGCAAATATTTGTTTAGCAAATATTTGTTTGCTTTTCTCACCTTCCCATATATTACCTTTCTCCCTTTAAAAGAGGCCGGTCCTTAGCCTCTCTCTTTAGATCAAGATGACACATAAACTCCAATCAGGTGACTGCCAAGGAATCTCATAATTTTGTGGGACTTCACGTATATAAAATTAATTATTTTCTGCTGCTAATCTGTATTATGTCAATTTAATTATCAGACAAGCCAAATAAACTAGAAGGGAAGAAAGGGAAAAAGTTTTGTCTCTTATGCCAGGAAAAGTGTTCTTAACAAAAACCACTCTGTTTGCACCCTGGGAAATAACATAGAGCACAGGGAGTATAGCCAATATTTTATACTTTATAGAGCATGTGATTTATAAAAATACTGAATTATTGTATCATATACCTTAATCTAACATAATCATGAGAAACGCTGGATTGGACAAAACACAAGCTGGAATCAAGATTGCTGGGAGAAATCTCAATAACCTCAAATGTTCAGATGACACCACCCTTATGGCAGAAAGTGAAGAGGAACTAAAAAGCGTCTTGATGAAAGTGAAAGTGGAGAGTGAAAAAGTTGGCTTAAAGCTCAACATTCAGAAAACGGAGATCATGGCATCTGGTCCAATCACTTCATGGAAATAGATGGAGAAACAGTGGAAAGTGTCAGACTTTATTTTTGGGGGCTCCCAAATCACTGCAGATGGTGACTGCAGCCATGAAAGTAAAAGACGCTTACTCCTTGGAAGAAAAGTTATGACCAACCTAGATAGCATATTCAAAAGCAGAGACATCACTTTGCTGACTAAGGTCCATCTAGTCAAGGCTATGGTTTTTCCTGTGGTCATGTATGGATGTGAGAGTTGGACTGTGAATAAGGCTGAGCACCGAAGAATTGATGCTTTTGAACTGTGGTGTTGGAGAAGACTCTTGAGGGTTCCTTGGACTGCAAGGAGATCCACCCAGTCCATTCTGAAGGAGATCAACCCTGGGATTTCTTTGGAAGGAATGATGCTAAAGCTGAAACTCCAGTACTTTGGCCACCTCATGCAAAGCCTGACTCATTGGAAAAGACTCTGATGCTGGGAGGGATTGGGGGCAGGAGGAGAAGGGGATGACAAAGGATGAGGTGGCTGGATGGCATCACTGACTCAATGGACGTGAGTCTGAGTGAACTCCGGGAGTTGGTGATGGACAGGGAGGCCTGGCATGCTGCAATTCATGGGGTCGCAAAGATTCGGACACAACTGAGCGACTGAACTGAACTGAACTGAATATAATCTTACAAGTCAACTATACTTCAATAAAAAACTAATAATATGAAAAGAAAAACTCGCTAATCTGTAAAAGGCATTAAGAAAAGTCAAGAAGAGGTAGAAGTCCAAAGCATTGTATCTTGACTTCTTCAGAGCCAGACATTAAAACAAATTTTGGGGTGCAAGATAATTATAAAGAGCAATACCTGTGAAAGGAATGTGATGGGTGCAGTAGATATCAGAGGAGGGGTCTTTCCCTGGTGGTCCAGGGGCTAAGATCCACTCTCCACATACAGGAGGCCTGGATTTGATACCTGGTCAGGGAACTATATCCCATGTGCTGCAAATAACAGTTCACGTGCTGCAGCTAAATATCCTGCATGTGACATCTAAGACTGGGCACAGCCAAATAAATGATTGAATAAACCCTTTAAAAAAATTATATGAGAGGAGAAAGTAAAAAATGCAATACAGTATGGGCAAAATAAGTCAGCCCAGAAAGAAGTTATTGAGTAAGAGAAGACTGTTAATAATATTAATAATATTCAACCTCAAACCAAAAAATTGGATCGCTACTCTTGCATTTCTTAGTTAGTGACTGTGGGCTGCTGTGGGGAGGGTGTAACCTTAAGTTTGCTGATTCTTTGAAGGTAAAGCAGACACTGAGCTGATCTCTAGGAGGTGTTAACTGCTGATTCTCCCCATGCCTGGGAAGCAAGTCCTTCCTTGGAGGGTATATAAGAAATGCATCTAGGAGTTTAGTCAGAAGATCCACGGCCACTACTACTTCAGTTCACCTGGAGCCCTTAGTTGAAATTAATTTTATCCCTACTGCACTATCCATTCTAGTTTTCTGCTTGAGAACTTAGCATTGGATGTAACTCAAAGCTGCACCTTGCAGAAGCCTGACCTCCTCTTGATCAGCACGTCCTATTCAGTATGGGTTGATTGTATCCATCCATCTATAACACAACTGAGAAAGGAGATACCAAGAAGCGAACAGGTGGATTATCTCCATTATACATCTTGGCCCCTTACCTCCTCTTGGTGTTCAGGATTAATGTCACTGTTAATAAAGTAACTTCACTTATTGGTTGCTAGTCCAGGAACAACAAGGAAACCAAAGTACTATGTTGGCAGTTGGCAACTGTAGTTTATAATTCAATGATATTCTGGTTGGATCTCCTGGAACGAGACCACAGACACTGCAGAGGCCAAATTGGGTCATTGAGTAGGATCATTTTTTCCACCGCTTTGTCCCAGAGATATGTATTCTTCTTACTGAGAACATAAAGCCACAGAAAATCCTTTGATACAATACATATACTATATCCAGTAAGATAGCACCACATTCTCAGAGCATTGTGTCCATTTGGCACTTTAGTTATGCCTTTAACGAGTTATCTCAACCTCGTATCAAGCCAGCGTGATAAACATGATGCATAATCTAACCAGTGGATCCAAAGTTCATGAGCCTACTCTTGCATGGCTATTAATTAAGAAGTAGATCTCCTAGTCCAATGTGATATTATGTGGAACCTCATGCTTGTAGATCAAACGCTCAGTAAGACCCAAAATAATGCTTCTAACTGAGGACAGGGCTTGGAGTCAGGACAAGGAAATCCATATGTGGAATATGTATCTATCCTTCTGAGAAGAAATCTCTGGTCTTTCCCAGATGCAAGAGAAGCAAAGCAGCAGCTTACCATCAAGTAAATGTTTGCTTTTTTTTTTTTTTCCAAGAAAGCATGCCATATTGAGAACTTAATATAATTCCCCATGCCTAAAAGTCTGAGAAGATAGCAGCTAGGTCAGTTTGTGGTTTGAGTCTGTGCTTGGCCTCCACTTATGTATTTATGACCACTTCATATCTGTACCCATCTTGCCAATCATGGACACAAAGATAAAATCTGGCTGGCACAAACTGACTGGGCCATTTGCTATACAATGTTGTTTAGTGCCCTTTCTACAGTGGATGCTTTCTTATGGTGGGTAAAAATCTTCACAGTTCTTGTCCAATTTCACATATACACCCATAAACCTCCTCTTAAAGTCTCCTTATCCTGAGTTTCTTGTCTTTTTTCTTTGGGTTCTTGATCGGCTTGCCAAGTCATTTTGCCACTGCTTGTGAATCTGTATATATTGTAATTTGGGGCCACTTATTTTTTCCAAAAAATAAAAATAAAATGAGTAAATGCTAGTGTACTACTTGAGATTTTGTTGACTTAGAGGATTTTCCATCATAATTGTCTAAAAATGTACTTCTATTGAAACTATAGTGAAATAGTAATGCATGATTGTTCTAAACCTACATATCGAGTTGACCTGTCTATAAAACAAGATAGGGCATAATAATCTTTATTCTGGTCATGGATCATTTTCATCTGGTCATAAGCCTGAACAGATGGAAGCAGAATGATATAATAGTGGGTCCAGGCTACTTATGCACCTTGCTTATGGCTCCTGACCAAACTAGGACTTAATCTTACATAGAAAAGTTCCATAATACAGTGGACTGTATATGGACTTTCTCAACCTTATGTTTTATGGATCTGATAGGACCACATTTGTGATAATCAAGGCCCAGTAGCAGAAATATAGGGCTTCCCTGGTGGCTCAGATGATAAATAATCCAGCTTCAATACAGGAGACCCAGGTTCAATCCCTGGATCAGGAAGGTCCCCTGAAGGAAGGAACGGCAACTCACTCCAGTATTCTTGCCTGGAGAATCCCAAGGACAGAGGAGCCTGACAGGCTACAATCCATGAGTTTGCAAAGAGTCAGACGGGCCTGAGTGACTAAGCACACACAGTACAAATGGTTTTCTTTTTCTGAAAAATGTATGACATTCCACTACAGATGGCATAGCCTTGCTTCAAGGTAATTCTCCCACTAGTAACTTTGTTCAAAATCCATGAATTGTGGCTCTCACACTAGTTTGTCAAAAGTTCTACACAGCATCATTTCTCACCACTGATACTTCAAAAATCATTGGGTCTGCCAGATTATATGACTCAAGTGTATTGGCATGAAGTACATAAACTTCCAGATATTTCTCCAGCAAGGAGAGGTTTTGGGGTATCAGCAGAGAATTGCAATTTATAGTCTGAAAACACAGCCAGCTATGTGAAAATTACCCCATGGCAAGGGAAGAAGAATGCTTTTATAAAGAGGAAAGGGAAACTGAGAGAGCAGTGGTAGGTAACCCTGGAGAAGGAAATGGCAACCCACTCCAGTGTTCTTGCCTGGAAAATCCCATGGAGAGAGAAGCTTGGTGGGCTACAGTCCATGGGGTCTCAAGAAGTGCAACACAACTTAGTGACTGAGCACACATGATAAATTAGAAGTATATGGCTTCTTATTGGCTGAGTTCTTGTCAGGAAAGAAGAGGAATCTTTCTCCTGTTGAGTTCTGCTATATTGGCAGGGTGTGATAGCTCCCTGTTATGGTCTCCCAACTCTATCTAAATAAGATTTTGGTTTATTAATTTTTATAAGTGATAAATTGGCTTATAGGGGCTTTCCTTGTGGCTCATATGATAAAGAATCTCCTGCAATGCAGGAGACCCAGGTTTGGTTCTTGGGTTGGGGAAGATCCCCTGGAGAAGAGCATAGCTACCCACTGCTTTATTCTTTCATTGAGAATTCCATGGACAGAGGGGTCTAGAAGCGGCAGTGCATGGGCTCACAAAGGGTTGAATATGACTGAGTGGTGACTAACACTTTCACTTTCTTTCTTTCAAAGTGGCTTTACAATACTTTGAGCCTGATGCAAAATATTTTTCTGCTCTGGGCTTCATTTGAAGCTGGCAGATTTTTATGTCATATTAGGTGGAGAAGGCAATGGCACCCACTCCAGTACTTTTGCCTGGAAAATCCTATGAATGAAGGAGCCTGGAATGCTACAGTCCATGGGGTCGCTAAGAGTCTGATATGACTGAGCGACTTCCCTTTCACTTTTCACTTTCAAGCATTGGAGAAGGAAATGGCAACCCATTCCAGTGTTCTTGCCTGGAGAATCCCAGAGACGGGGGAGCCTGGTGGACTGCTGTCTATGGGGTTGCACAGAGTCGGACACGACTGAAGTGACTTAGCAGTAGCAGTAGCATATTAGGTAGATGGAACATACTGATTCTAAAACCTGAAGAGGCGTACCTAGTGTTATGCTTTGTTCTTAGGTTTAGGACTATGAGATTTAGTAATTATCTCTTAATTTAAAGGAGACAGCGTGGCAGCCCCAAGATTACCAGACACTTAAATCGTTATGGATGTGACACACCCCTGAATTATTTCTTACCCTTAGAATGCTTTGGTTTCATCAAGTTCTCTGGACTACTAGTCTCCTTTTTCTCATTCAGTCCAATGAGTATAACTGACATAATGAATCAAAGTAATATTTAATCTAAGACTGTCAAGATAGTCTAGATGTCTTTTGTCTGTATTGTGAAAGATGAGAGAAATTACACAGCCCTGAACTAACTGCAACTCTGTATTATTGTCCTTTCTTTGGGAATAAAAACTTATTTTAACACATTTCTGATTAGGATAGAAAAGAAAGCCTCCATTGAATAATTGACTGCATACTTTTTATCTGGGACCTTACTAAACTGTTCTAGGAAACATACCCTATCTGTCACAGTATTTAGGACTGGAGCTACTATAGGATGAGCCTGAGGTAGTCTATATTCTGCCTCTAGAATCCATTTGGTTCTGCAGGAACAGGAGATAAATCAAACCAAGTTATGATGAGTCCACTATCCCTGCATATATCACTAAGATTGGTATTAATCTTCACCATTTTTTTATAAAGTATAAAATTGTTTTGGGGGGTATTCAATGTTGATACAGAGAAGGTAATGGCACCCCACTCCAATACTCTTGCCTGGAAAATCCCATAGACAGAGGAGCCTGGTGGACTGCAGTTCATGGGGTCGCGAAGAGCCGGATACAACTGACTGACTTCCCTTTCACTTTTCACTTTTATGCATTGGAGAAGGAAATGGCAACCAACTCCAGTGTTCTTGCCTGGAGAATCCCAGGGACGGGGGAACCTGATGGGCTGCCATCTATGGGGTCGCACAGAGTTGGACATGACTGAAGTGACTTAGCAGCAGCAGCAGCAGCAATGTTGATAGCCTTTCTTATTAAAATTGTTAAAGAAAGCTAGTGACATAAAAATCAAAAATATTTCACTAAATCACAGAAACAAATGTTGGTTTGATAAATTCTTACCAAAAAATGATTTAAAAAAGTGAAAAACACAATATCAATAATAGGAATAAAAAGGAACACCACTATGAAAACTATAGGTATTAAACTCACAATAGAATAGGCTTAACAATACTTTGCCTAATAATATTGAACAATTAAAGGAAATTGACACATTTCTTATAAAAATTGCTTACCAAAACAGACTCAAGAAGAGATATAAAATCTGACTAGTCCTATGTCCCTTTGAGACAGGAAGGAAGGAGATAAGGCACAACTGTTAAAGAATGTACAGAAGGACACAACTGTTTGAGAAAAAAGATAGGATTAAAACTGGCTGGAACCAGCTGAAACCAATAGGCCATCCAGCATGGTCTGGTCATTGATATTTAGTTCATATGCCTTCATTAGAATACCAAAGAATGCCTTCCCCCTCATGCTATGACAATTCCAGGGCTGAACATAAAAGGCCAAAAAGTGGGCAATGGCCTGACTCCTAGAAACCCCTTCCCCTTAACAAGAATATTCCTCCTACTCATTAACATGTGAAAATGTCATTGTTGTTGTTCAGTCATCCAGTCATGTTCATCTCTTAGCGACTCCGTGGACTGCAGCATTCCAGGCCTCCTTGTCCCTCACCATCTCCGAGAGTTTGCCCAAGATCATGTTCATGGCATCGGTGATGTCTGCCCAGCCATCGCATCCTCTGATGCCCTCTTCTCCTTCCTCCTTTGATCTTTCCCTGCATCAGGAACTTTTCCAATGAGTCATCTGTCTGCATCAGATGACCTAAATTCTGGAGCTTCAGCATCAGTCCTTCCAGTGAATATTCAGAGTTGATCTCCCTTAAGATTGACAGGTTTGGTCTCCTTGCTATCCAAGTGACTTTCAGCAGTCTTCTCCAGCACCACGGTTTGAAGGCATCGATTCTTTGGCGTTCTGTCTTGTTTATGGTACAGTCTCACAACCTTACATGACCACTGGGAAGACCATAGCCTTGATTCTATGGACCTTTGTTGGAAGAGTAATGTTTCTGCTTTTCAACACATTGTCTAGGTTTGTCATTGCTTTCCTGCCAAGAAGCAATCGTCTTCTGATTTCACAGTGGCAGTCACCCTCCGCAGTGATTTTGGAGACCAAGAAGAGAAAATATATCATTACTTCCACCTTTTGTCCTTCTATTTATCATGCAGTAATGGGGCCAGATGCCATGATCTTATTATTATTATTTCTTAATATTTAGTCTTAAGCTGTCTCTTTCATTCTCCTCCTTCACCCTTATCAAGAGTCTCTTTGGTTCCTCTTCTCCTTCTGGCATTAGAGTAGCATCATCCACATATCTGAGGTTATTGATGTTTCTCTGGCCACTTGTTACTCTTCCAGCCAAGTATTTCTCATGATATGCGCATGTGAAATTACCCAGCCCATAAAACCAATAAACCAATACCTCAGGGGCAGTTCTCACCATCTGAGATGTCTGCATTCTGCTGGTGGACTGTGTATCTCCCTAACTAAACTGTCTTACTTTACTTTGGTTTGCTCTTGATTTTTCCTCTGTACAAAGCACAGGATCCTTATTGGCATCCCAGGATAAATGTTAAGTTATAAGTCAGCTTTTCACTCTCCTCTCTCATTTTCAACAGGCTCTTCAGTTCTTCTTCCCTTTCTGAAGTTCCCACAAGTAAACTCCAGATAGTTTTCACCAAAATATAATAAATAATATTCTTAAGTAATTATTCTAGAATGTATAAAAAGATAAAATAATACATGAAGGTAAGTAATGAGATAGTCATCATCTTGATTCCACCTCTGATAAAGACATTAAAATAAAGAAGACTCATCCTTAGCAAACTAAAGATGCAACAAAGATGAAATAACTATAAATAAATATTCAAAAAACTTAAATAAAATATTAGCAAATAAGATATAGCAGTACACTGAAAAGATAAAATATTGTAATATCTTAGATTCA
>SJYQ01008263.1:0-16308 GCA_006410935.1 Redunca redunca
GGAGGTCCTCGTTCTCCTGCTGTAGAGTGGTGATCTTCTCCTCCAACAGCAGGTTCTTTTCTTTCTATAACAAATCAGAGTGAGCTCAGAAAGCCCCCGGCACAACGTGTGCCATCACCTCCCTCTTATCTGTGGCCACCAAAAACACTGATTCACTTTAGACCAAATGTTACATTTCATGAGGCACTAAGATTACTTGGAACAATGCAACTAAGGCGTGAACACAGGACTGCCAACTTTTCACTTCGCCAGATGAGTATTAAAAAAAGAAGACAGCCACTACCATCTAAAATCTCCATCAGTTCCCAAGAGAAAAAAAATAGTTTGGTTCTCCAAAAGACATAATTAAATAATGTATATAAATGTAAGTGTATCTGTTACGCTATTCCGCAAAAAAATGGTTAAACAAAATGGATAAGGGTCCATTGAAATGGTCTAACTTTAGGTTGTGTGGCACACAAGAGGCCAGGGAACTTCTTCCAGGACAATGTAACATAATCTATTTGGATTCAATCCCAAGTCCCCCAAGGCCGTCCTTCTGGAGACAAAACCATGGAGTCCCTGATGCCCACCACTGCCCTGGCCCGTCCTTGCTGGCTCTGATTTCCCGTATCTGTCTGTTTTTTTTTTTTTTTCCGGCATTGACTCCTTCCTCAACACTTGCCAGATCTGTGACATCTGCCAGCCCCTCCTGGTTAGCCAGGCTACTTGCCCTGGTGTTACCCAAGTGATAGCAACACGAATGGTCAAAAAGTACAAGACCAGGATGAGAAGGAGCCACTGCTGGGCCCAGACCAGCCCCAGTGACTCAAGGGCCAGCATGGGTGGGAGGTCAAAGCTGGTGCAGACCAGGCTGGGCCTTCCTCAGAGTATAATCAGTACCTACCACCTGCACACATGACTGAGGAAATGCCCAGAAAGTGGAAGTGCAAGGCTGCCTCCCCCAGTCCCCTTCCCCATCCCTCCATTCCAGCTGCTGCCAGCCACGGACCACTGTCTCCATGAGGATCAGCCGCTTGTCCAGCTCATGGATTCGCTCGTTCTTCATCTCGATGACAAAGTGTAAGCTCTCCAGCTCCTGCTCCCAGAACTGGCTGAGGCTCCCGTGCTCCTAGACAGGAACACAGAGTGACCTTAGACCAGCCGGCGTGGGGAGGGGAGAAGCGTGGGGAGAGTGGGCGACCTCCCTCCTCCCATTCTGCCCCCAACTGTGTTTGACAAGTCACCTCTCCCTCTTGGCCCGTGGCAAGTTTTTAACGTGCTGTATCTCACCCCATTCCAACAGTGCCTGCTGCGCTCGCACCCTCACGGACGAGGAAACTGTGGTTCACAGAGGTTAAGTTGCTTCTGCTAAGTGGTAGGTCTGCTCTTGGCACTTCATTCTGAGTCCAGAGTGTGAGCACTTGACCACCCACGCGCCTCTCTCTGACCTTTACGTTCCCCCTCAGTGACACGGGGACACTGTTTCTTCCAGACCCTCATTAAGGTAAGAGCATCAGTTCTAGCCCCAACCTTGAAGAGGGACTGGCCTTTCCTGTTGCCCAGACCTGGACCTTTCTGCAGACTTTAGGAGGACAGGCTGTGGGGACCGCCACCTACCTGGACGTGCTTCTTGTAGTCTCGGCTCAGGATGGACTCCTCTGCCCTCTTCATCTTGGCCTGGAAGGCCTCCAGCTGTGCAGTCAGTCTGTCAATGGTCTCCTGGAGGGGGGAGCAGGCAGGAGATGATGCAAGCCTAGCTCATAAGGCTGGAGGTGGACTTCTCCACCCCTTGGGGAGGGGTCAGTGTTGGCTTCTTCAGTCTGTCTTTGCTCTACCCAGCACTGCAGGCTTAAGAACAGCCCCAGCTCTCCATACCCTTGGGGATGATGTCAGGATATTCAAGGCTGGTGGCAGACTGGCATTCAAAGTGCATGCAAGCCGGGTTCAGCGTCCTTGCTCTGTCTCTTCTCTCACTGCTTCCTCTACATGCCCTCTCCTGCAGCCAACATCACATCACCCTTGCTGCTGCCAGGTACATGCCTGCCTCCATACTGCTCCCCTGTCAAGGATTTTCCTCCACCTAAACTTTGTCCGTCACCTCTAGGATAGGGCACCCCCTAACTAGGGCTCACAGACTCCCATCGTTTGGTCCCTGCCTCTCTGGCCTCCACTGTTTCCCCCTCATGCTCTATACCCAGGCCTCCTGGACTTGTTTCAGTTCCACAGGTACTCTGTATTTTTCCCCCTTTCCTCCATGCATTTAAACACATGTTTTTGTTTGTTTGTTTTCTGCTAAGGCACTCTTCCTACCCTTCTTCATCTGAAAAATTCCAACCCACCCTCAGAATCCAGCTTAGACCTCACCCTCTCTAGAAAATCCCTGACCAGTCAATCTGGGTCAGAGGCCTTCCTTCACGCTTCCACGGCTCACTGCGCAGCCACCCACAGCTCTAATCACACTGTGGCCCCAGGCCCATGATGTCTCCAAGATGCTTCCAACCATCCCTGAAAAAGGGTCCAACCCTCATCTCAGACCAAGACCTCCTGAGCTGACAGCAGGGTCGCCACATCACAGAGATTCACACGGCCCAACCCTTCTCACCTGCAGGGCCGCCTTGGCCTCCTGGAAGGAGCGGGTAAGGGCTTCCTTGTCCTGCTCATAGGAGGTCTGGAGGACTGGAGGGAAAGGAGACGCAGTGAGCTCAGACCCCTGACACTTCACCCCACAGGGCCAGAGAGCCCAGGTGACCCCTTAGGACCACTGGGGTCAGGAGTCTGAGAATGCTTTTATTCATCTTTCTATCGCATGGGCTTGGGGCTGAACTAGAACTATAGTAGATATTTAATAGAAGCTCATGGAAAGGGAAACAAATGAGATCCTGGGAAGATCTTGCATCCTGCCTCCTCTACAAAGTTCTTTCGGAAAATTCCAACCTTGTCTCAATTGAAAGAAGACAAGAGGGAAATGACCAGTCACTGGGTGGGATGGGAAACAGGACAGAGAACAGGAAAGTGTAATATAGCCGAAAGCCCAGGGATGCAAGGGGCCTGTGTCTCAGGGGTGGTGACACAAGGAAAAGAATGCTCAGTAACATAAATGTGATAGAGCTATCAAAATTGATAAGGTCAGCTCTATAAAACTATATAAATTGTTATAAAAACTAATTTAAAACTTTTTGATAAATTATGGGACAGGTAATTTACCAAGACAGGTTTGGTTCCAAGTAAGATGAAGGAAGCCCATGCCATCCAGTCTCCTGAATTTAGCTATAAAACCAGGACAGAATGAATGGCACAACTATTTTCAGACTCTGAACAGCAAATGGTGGCAGGCAGACTGGGCAAGAAGATCAGAATTCAAAGCACTGCTCAACCAATGTATTTATTTAATTGAAACAAGACCCAGAATCTGATGTATTCAAATATTCAAAATGTTCAGAATGCAATACAAAATTGCTCAGCATACAAACCCAAAATTCCTCAGGTGACAAGTCTAAATATTCAGCATACAAAGTGGGAAAATCTCATCTCTCCTGAGAAAAGACATTGAACAGATGCCAACACCGAGGTGCCACAGATTTCGTCCTCCGGGGATCTCCCTGACCCGGGAATCAAACCCAGGTCTTCTGCATTGCAGGCAGATTCTATACTGACTGAGCTACGAGGGAAGCCCGCTGGAATTATGAAGGGACCTTAAGGAAGCCACTGTATACATAAGGAAGCTCTGAAATAAAGGTTAATGCTCTTCCAAAGAATGAAAAATCAAAAAGTGCAACCAAACATTAAAACCAGGAGGGAATTTTAGAACAACAGCAACAACAAATGAAGTGAAAACTCACTCGGCAGGCTCAAGAGAGGAAAAGAGACGACATAAAAAAGAGTCTGTTGGTGATGAATTCTTTTAGTGTTTCCTCGTCTAGAAAGTCTCTATTTCACCTTCTTTCCTGAAGAACAGTTTCTTCTGAAGATAGGATTCTTGATTTACAGTTCTTTTATCTTAGCAGTTTTAAAATGTCCTTATCCCTTGTAGCCTCCAAGCTTTCTAATGAGAAATCCACAATTCATTCAATCGTATTTCCCCTATGTAATGCACCATTTTTCTTTGGTTCTGTTCCAGATTTTTTTGTCATTAGTTTAAAAAAAAGAGATATGTTTGAGTGTGGATTTTGTTGGGCTTGCTTTGGGGTTCAATACACATCTTTCACCTGTAGGATTATTTTTTGCCAAATTTGGGAAGCATCCAACCATTCCTTCTTCAAATAGATTTTCTGCACTGCATCCTTTCTGAGTCTTTGACACAAATGTCAGACATCTTAGGATTATTTTATGCATACTTGAGGCTCTGTCCATTTTTTTCCTAATATTTTTTTTGGCTTTTGTTCAGATTTATGGTAATTTCTATGGATAGAAGATACGTACATTAAATACGTCACAGGTAGGTTAAAAGTAAAAGAATGAAAAAGCAACATTTAAGAATAAGGAAGATTCTCAGGGATGAAGAAGTACATTACATCATGATAAAGGGGTCTATTCTCCAGGAAGACATAACAGCCTTCAATATCTATACAAGTATAGTCATTCTTCAAATTACATGAGGTAAAAACCGACAGAACTGAAAGGAGAAACAGACAAATACACAATTACGGTTAAAGACTTAAACATTCCTCAATACTCAATAGAAAACATAGGCAGACAATCAGTAAGAATATAGACCTGAACAATACTGCCAACTTGTTTTAACTGATTAATTTATAAAGTACTCAACAGCAGAATACACATTCTTTCTGAGTGCACATGAAGCATTCATAAGATAGACCATATCTTGAATCATAAAAAAGCTGTAACAAGTTAAAAAAGGAATGAGCTATGAACTATGTTCTCTGACTGCAAAGAATCAAACTGGATACCGGTAACAAAAGGAGAACTGGAAAATGTCCGAACACTTAGAAGAAACTAGCCTTCTAAATTGTCAGTGAGCTAAAGAGGACGTCTTGAGGGAGATTAGAAGAAATTTTGAACTGAACAAAAACTATAAAACATCAGTTTCTAGGATGCAGATAGTGCAGTGCTTAGGGGGAAATTTTTAGCATTAAGGGCTTATGTTAGAAAAGTGAAAGTCGCTCAGTCATGTCCAACTCTTTGTGATCCCATGGACTATAAAAATCCATGGAATTCTCCAGGCCAGAATACTGGAGTGGCTAGCCTTTCCATTCACCAGGGGATCTTTCCAACCCAAGGATAGAACCCAGGTCTCCCACATTGCAGGCAGATTCCTTACCAGCTGACCAACCAGGGAAGCCCATTGAAGTTAAATTTGTACTTAAATACTGCCTAGAAAAGAAATGGCCAAGCATGTCTTTTCTTGTGTTTATCTGGTGTCTGTGTATCCTCCATGGTCAAATATCTGTTTAGATCTTTAGGTTTCTCTGAAAAATTCTACTGAAGATTTTAAAATGATATAGTGCAACTCTCTACAATCTCTTTCAGAGACAGAAGAGGAAGGGACATTTCCCAGCTCATTTCATGAGGCACGCTTTGCCCTGATACTACAACCAGACAGATGGTACAAGAAAACTATAGACCAGTAGCCCTTATAAACACAGACAAAAATCTTCAATAAAATATTAGCAAATCAAGTTCAGCAACATATAAAAAGACCAAGAGAGGTTTTGTTAATGCAAGTTCAAAAATTGAAGGCTCAAATTAATGTAATCTACCACATTAACACTATAAAAAAGAAAAATCACATGATTATATGGATCACGGATCTAAATGTAAAACTTAAAGCCGTATAATTTTTGGAAGGAAAGAGAGAAGATCTTTGTTACCTAGAGTTTAGCAAAGGGTTCTTAGACATGACACCAAGAGCATAATTGATAAAAGAAAAAATGACCTAGAATTTATTAAAATTAAAAGCTTTGCTCTTTGGAAACCATTAATGAGAGAATGA
This sequence comes from Redunca redunca, assembly GCA_006410935.1. Classification (NCBI taxonomy): domain Eukaryota; kingdom Metazoa; phylum Chordata; class Mammalia; order Artiodactyla; family Bovidae; genus Redunca; species Redunca redunca. Next base: position 5,933 of record SJYQ01008263.1, read on the forward strand.
AAAAACAAACAAACAAATCTTAAACACACACACATGGACTAGGAGAAAATATCTGTAAATACAAAGGACCTGTATCCAAAATACATAAAGATCTTTCAAAACTCAACAGTAAGAAGAAAACAAGCTAATTAGATACATAGGACTTGAACAGACATTCTGCCAAAGAGGTTATATAGACAGCAAATAAACCCAAGAAAAGATGTTCAACATGATTAAGCATTATCGAGATATAAATTATACCCACAATGAGATATTACTACCTATTTATTAGAGCAGCAAAAAAATAAAGTCTTGACAAGTGGAACGCACCCATCACTGATGGGAATGTAAAATGATGGTCCCTTAGGAGAGCAGTTTAGTCAATTCTCACAAAGCTGAATATACATGTACCACGTGACCTACCATTCCACTCCTAGATATTTACCCAAGAAACTTAAGAACACACAGAAACCTTACACAAATGTTGACGAGAGCACTATTCATAATTGCCTCCAGTTGGAAATGACCTGTCCCTACTTGGACAAGGGGATAAGTGAATAATGGATCACAATTCAGCCATGAAATAGGAGGCACTCCTGATATACCCAGGCACTTAGATGACTCTCAAATGCACCACGATGAGGGAAAGAAGCCAGTGTTAAATATTATATTGTATTATTTTGTTTCTGTAATAATCTTAAAAAGACAAAACCATGTGTGGAGAACAGATCAGTGCTTCCCAGGGGTTAGGGTAGGAGAGGATGTGAATACAAATGGGCAGCCTGAGAGAGTGTTTTGGGGGTGATGGGACTGTTTTATATTGGATTATGGTGGTGGCTGCATGAATCTATACATGTGTTAAAGTTTATGAAACTACCTCAGAAAGTCCATTTTAATGTATAATAATTAAAAAACAAAAATAGAAAATAAAAGACAATAAGGTGTCAAGAAGTGTAAAAATAAACCACCATGAGTCTTTCCCAGTTACACTTCCCCCATGGTATATTTCTAGTCATTTATTTAATGTTTAGTTAATTGTTGTCATTTAGTCACTAAGTTGTGTCTGACTCTTTTGCAACCCCATGGACTATAGCCCACCAGGCTCCTGTGTCTGTGGGATTTTCCAGGGAAGAATATTAGAGTGGGCTGCCATTTCTTTATCCAGGGGAATCCTTCTAAGCCAGGGATTGAACCGAATCTCCTGCATTGGCAGGTGAATTCTCTACCACTGAGCCACCAGGCAAGCCTTAAGCAGCACCTAACAGGTGCCAAGCAACTGAAAAATAACTATGAAAGAATTCTGACTGTTGGGAAGAATTCAAGACAGGCAGTCCCTTCCCCTCTGGGTTTTTACAATAGGAGAATTATCTTATTAATATCTTTATAACACTAAAATTAGTATCAAATCAATGCTCTGCTTGGAGAAGAAAGCTGTTTTCCCATAATAGCTTTGAGAAGGAGGGAAGGACTTTAGAGATACAGATACTGAAATGAGATTCAAGGTAAGTTTCAGAGATATTGTAGAAAGTGAACTGAGGTCAACTGACAGGCCCAGTTTCACAGGGTACATTAGTGCCCTTCAAATTCCCAGGGCAAAGGCTTGAATTCTATTTCAAAACTTTTTATGCTAATGTTGCAATATGTTTCAGGATTCTTAAAAGTGCTCAGACCTCTGTTCTAGTTATTCCATTTCCGGAAATCTAAGGATATAATGTAAAATATGGGCACATCTTTAGGCAAAACACATTTAGTGCAGTATTACTTAAACAGTAGTTAAAATCTTTATGTCTAGACTCACAGGAAATAAGGAAAACCATGTGTGCAGTGGTCTAGATTTTACAAACATTTTAGCAGCAGATGAATTACTTGCAAACATGTTTGACACAATGTTAAATAGAAAGAACTGTATATAAAATTTTACATATAAAATAATCTTAACTGTGTTTTTAAAAGATAAAAAATTCTGGGGGAAAGTCATAAAAATACTGATGATGAAAAAAAAATTGGTATCATTTTTTTGAGGTCAATTTCAATAGCATCAAAAATCTAGATAACCTTCCCCAAAGAAGCTATACAAATAATCAACATGCACATGAAAAGATGCTCAGCAAAATCAGTCATTAGGGAAATACAAGTCAAAACCACAGGGAGATACCACTTCGCACTCACTAGGGTGGCGATAATAATAAGAACAACAACGACAGAAACTGACGAGTATTGGCAAGGATGTGGTGCAAATGCGACTCTCGTGCACTCCTGTTGGAACTGAAAACTGGTACCGCTACTATGGAAAACAGTTTGGTGGATTCTCAAAAAATTAAGCATAGAATTACCAAGTGACCCAGCAGTTCTGCTCCTGGGGGGTACAGCCAGGGGAACTGAAAGCAGGTGATCAACCAGGGGCTTGTACTGAAGGCACTTGCTCACAGCCCATCCATCAGCAGATGAATGGATAAGAGAGAGTGTGGAGTGCCTAGGCAATGGATATTATATGCCATAGAAAGGAAGGGAATGATTTTTTAAATGGTATTGGGGAAAGGAACGGAGTGCCCACGCACACTGCAGCATGGATGAGCTTTATTCTGGGTGAAGGAAGCCAGCTGTGGGGGTTGTGGGATTCCATTCACATGAGTGTCTGGAGTGGGCAAAGTCCTGAGACTCAGAGCAGATTGGTAGTTGCTGGGGGGCTGGAAGGGTGAGTGTGGGGTTGGGAAGTGACTGCTTAGTGGGTATGGAGTTTGCTTTTAGGATGAGAGAGTTCTGGAAGGGTACAGTGGTGATGGTTTCAGGGGACTGTGACTAGACAAAATGTCACTAATGGTAAATTTTATGTTTATTTTACCAAAATAAAAGATATATGTACATAAACTTTGTCATACCAACCCTACTAGAATGTTTTTCTAATGATAAAATCATGAATGTGGCAAAGATTTTACAAAACGGGGTTCACTGTGTATCATTGACGTTATAAACAATGGTAAAAGTTTGAACTTGCTGAAATGCCTAACGCAAGGGGCAGGTTAAAAGAACAAGGGAACACACTGAAATGCTATGTAGTTACTAAAAGTTGTGCTACAGGAGTTTAATGACAAGATGTTAATACAGTGCACAGTGAAAAATCAATTTATCTCCTCCCCCCAAAGTAGATGTGTGTATAGATGTATATTCTAGGTAAATACACACTAAAGAAGTACAAGGGATCTATATCGAAAGGGTAACAGTGATTAGTTCCAGGTGGAATTATACACAATTTTAATTTTCTCAGTAATAAAATAATAAATGCTAATAAATACTTGCTAAGTATCTTGCAAAATATCAGGGACTGTTCTAGATTCTCTCATCTGTCTGCCTGTCTTTCTATCTATCCATCTGTAAATTAAATTGTTTGACTCTCTAAAAGACCCTATGAATAAGAGTTAACTGACTTCTTCAAGGTTACACAGGTGATAAGTGGTGAAGCTGGGATTCAAACCCTGAGACGACAGCTGCAGAGCCTGAGCTCCAGCCATTACAAGATCATTTTTTTAATCCATACATTCTAAATTTTCTATGATAAGCATTATCACATATAAAAGGAAAGAAAGATATTTGAAAAAAATAATCAACCTAAGCATATGCCAAAGCCTTTGAGTGTGTGGACCACAATAAACTGTAGAAAATTCTGAAAGAGATGGGAATACCAGACCACCTGACCTGCCTCTTGAGAATCCTATATGCAGGTCAGGAAACAACAGTTAGAACTGGACATGGAACAACCGACTGGTTCCAAATAGGAAAAGGAGTACGTCAAGGCTGTATATGATCACCCTGCTTATTTAACTTATATGCAGAGTACATCATGAGAAACGCTGGGCTGGAAGAAGCACAAGCTGGAATCAAGATTGCCGGGAGAAACATCAATTACCTCAGATATGCGGATGACACCACCCTTATGGCAGAAAGTGAAGAGGAACTAAAAAGCCTCTTGATGAAAGTGAGAGAGTGAAAAGGTTGGCTTAAAGCTCAACATTCAGAAAACGAAGGTCATGGCATCTGGTTGCATCACTTCATGGGAAATAGATGGGGAAACAGTGGAAACAGTGTCAGACTTTATTTTTGGGGGCTCCAAAATCACTGCAGATGGTGATTGCAGCCATGAAATTAAAAGACTCTTACTCCTTGGAAGGAAAGTTATGACAAATCTAGACAGCATATTGAAAAGCAGAGACATTACTTTGCCAACAAAGGTCCATCTAGTCAAGGCTATGGTTTTTCCAGTAGTCATGTATGGATGTGAGAGTTGGACTGTGAAGAAAGCTGAGCACCGAAGAACTGATGCTTTTGAACCGTGGTGCTGGAGAAGACTCTTGAGAGTCCGTTAGACTGCAAGGAGATCCAACCAGTCCATCCTAAAGGAGATCAGTCCTGGGTGTTCTTGGAAGGACTGATGCTGAAGCTGAAACTCCAATACTTTGGCCTCATGTGAAGAGTTGACTCATTGGAAAAGACTCTGATGCTGGGAGGGACTGTGGGCAGGAGGAGAAGGGGACGACAGAGGATGAGATGGCTGGATGGCATGACTGACTAGATGCATGTGAGTTTGGGTGAACTCCAGGAGTTGGTGATGGACAGGGAGGCCTGGAGTGCTGCGATTCATGGGGTCACAAAGAGTTGGACATGACTGAGCGACTGAACTGAACTGAAGCATAGAGCTGTCATCATTGTGGGAAAGAAACATGGGTATTTAAATATTCTCCTATTTGTCTAGGTTTTCCAAATTTCCTATAATGAATACAGATTGTTTTTTAAAATGGAAAGGAAAAACAGCTCTCAACTAAGGGAAAACAAAGCATGGGGTCAAATATTATAAGCCCGAAAGGACAAGTCTTAGGACCCTGCAGACTCCAGTCCTGAAGTGACAATTGCTTAGGGACCAGAGGTGGGTGGGAGGGGAAAATGGGAGTCCCATGTGAGCTCGGCAGGTGGAACAGAAGGAGTCTGGTCCACAGCCTTCCAAGGGCATCTTTTCCTTACCTCGCAGGGCCTCCGCATGCTCTCCCTCTAGGACTTTCCGCTGTTCATTCAGTTTCTCTCCAAGTTCTAGCTCCCTCTCCTTCTCCACCTGGGGGCAGAGGGTCCCGAGCAGAATGAGATTCAGTAGGTTCAGGGCAGCCTCACTTATCCACTCACCAACCCTGGAGCTTTTCGGAGGTTGGTGATCAGAGTCCCCCTGCTGATCTGAGTGACGGAAACGACACATACACTCCCGTGAGGGTGCAGAGAGGGTGCAAGGCCTCCAAGACATAGCTGATGTGACTGATTTCACCTCCTTTAGGGCTTAAGAGCGGGCTTCCAGAGATTTACCACGTGGATAGAGATTTTGGAGCCTTCTAATCCTGATGCCATTGAAGGCAGAAAGCCCTTTGCTATGTTGGTGGTTCCCCACTTTTATTGAATAGAATAAATAAAACAAATTATATGCCCACAGTTACAAACATTTGTTCAACAGATACAGGACTCTTTTCTGGGCAAAAGGAGCAAGAGACACTTGGAGCAACGATAAAGCCAAAAGTTGGCCTTGCTCTGGAATTTAATGAGGTTAGTGGAGCAGGAGGAAAAGAAAGAGGTTGGGCCTTACCTGCTGCACCCATTTCTTCTTGTCCTCTTCATGTTGCTGGAGAATTCTGGTGATAGCCTTCTGGTGCTGCTCAGCCTCCTCACATGCACATACATGGTCGGTTGTGGCTATAGGTGAGGGAGAAAAAAGTCACAGAGTGGAGGTTGGGTCCAGGCCCAATGGAGAGGGTGTGGGAGGCAGGAGCTACGGCGTGGGGAGCCTGGTCTCCCCCTCGAAAATGGTTTCAGTTGGGGGATCGACTTCTAGAGGCAGCTCCTTAAATCTCCCTGCTTTTGGAGACCCTCCTTCATGAAGTGGAGGAGCCAGAGGCCTCATCCTGCCCCTAAGATCTACAGGAGAGCAGGTGACTCACAGAACACATTCAGCTATAACGGTGCTGTTTGCTCCATCCAGTGTCCAAATTAAAAAAAACAGTGGGTGACTTAATAACTGGGCAGCTTTTACTTAATCCTACAGATTTCCAACTCTTTTTAAAAGTCCTGATTTAAGCTCGTATTTATTTATTTATTGTCTCTGTTTCGGTGTGGCTTTCTCTAGGTGTGGCGCGAGGGGCTACCGCCTAGTTGCGGTGCGTGCGGCTCTCATTGTGGTGGCTCCTTGCTGTGGAGCAGGGGCTCTAGGGCACACGGCTTTCAGCAGCTGTGGCAAGAGGGATCTTAGTTCCCAGACCAGGGATCAAACCCGTGTCCCCTGTATTGGTAGGTTGATTATTAACCACTGGACCAACAGGGAAGTCCTCCAACTCTTCTTGAAGAAGCCGAAGAAGTAGCAGCGTGTGATTCAGTGTCCAGCAGGAGCTGGCCTGAGGAACAGCAGCCTCCCCCTCCATCCAGGATGTGGTTCTGCCATTCACCACCGTCCTCACCTCTCCTCTCCTCACTAAGGGGCTAGTTGGTCACACGCTTTATCTGCTGGGCTCTGTGTCTGAGTGCGACACCTCACAGCGCAGAAAGGCTGCTGTGAGCAGGAAGGAGACCTTGAAAACAGGAAATCCAGCCATTGATGAGGGAAACTGCAAAACAGGCCTGGTGATGTCACTCTGGTGAGTCCAACAGGCTCTGGGTCTCACCTAAGGTGGGGATCCACCCTCTCTGGGCCTCTGTTACCTAATACGTTAAATCAGGATAATAATAATACTTACCTCATAGGGCTATTGAGATGATTAAGCCAGAAAACAACGGCAATGAAAATAACAACAGCATGTAAAGAATATGGAGACTAAATGACAGCAAAGGATACCGAGAGCTTACTGTGCTCAGAAACATGCCCGGCTCTGCTCCAAGCGTCTCACAGGTCTTACTCACTGAATCCTCAGAGCTACCCAGAGTGGTGGGTACTATGATTATTCCCATTTCACAGACGAGGAAGCTGAGGGACAAAGAAATTATGCAACCTGTCCAAGATCACCCAGTTGCCAACTGGGGTAAGGGGCTGTGAACCTACGCAAGTTGATTCCACAGCAAACACTCTGAACTACCATGTTGTTCTGTCTGCTCATGCATCAGAGCAGTGAGTGTACCGACACAGGGAAGAAGCCTAAGTGTCTCTTAACATATGAATGAATAAATAAGATGTACAGCAACAAAAGTCTACACATACAAAGGAGCATTACTCAGCCATAGAAAAGAATTAAACTCTGCTATTTGCAACAACATGGATGGACCTAGAGGGTCTTATGCTTAGCACACTAAGTCAGAGAAAGGCTAATACTGTGGGTAATCACCTATTTGTGGAATCTAAAAACTATAACAAACAAATGAAGAAAAAACAAAAGCAGTGGGTGTAGAGCCAGGCATTTGGAGGTGCTCAATAAGTGCTCTTTAGGACTTCCCTGGTGATCCAGTGGTTAAGCTTTCATACTTTCACTACAGGGGGCACAGGTTTGATCCCTAGTCAGGGAACTAAGATCCTGCAAGTTGGGTGATGTGGCAAAAAAATGCTCTTCATTATTCTCTAAATGTTTCTCAGGGCTCATGACAGCATTGGAGGCTTATATTAGCATTGTTATAAATGTAGCAATAATATTATTACAGAATTTCATAGGCCAGGTTGGTTACAAGGTACAATGAGAAGTGTGAAGAAAGAGGCTGTGGTCAGTCCATCAGATAGGAGCCCTGGGTCTGGGGGAGGGCGGGTGAGAGGAGGCAGTGGTCATGATCGTGGAATTTCAGGCTCTCATAAACCATTTGGCTCAAGATCTCAAATGTTGGTCAGCAGTACCAAACTGGTCCCAGTTTGACTGTGTGGGTGCTATTTATTACAGGGACTTACCATCACTAACAATGCAGACTGTGGCTCAGATCATGAACTCCTTATTGCCAAATTCAGACAGAAATTGAAGAAAGTAGGGAAAACCAGTAGACCATTCATAAAATCCCTTATGATTAGACAGTGGAAGTGAGAAATAGATTTAAGGGACTAGATCTGATAGACAGAGTGCCTGATGAACTATGGACGGAGGTTTGTAACATTGTACAGGAGACAGGGATCAAAACCATCCTCCCCCCACCCCCCCCAAAAAATGCAAAAAAGCAAAATGGCTGTCTGAGAAGGATTTACAAATAAAATAGCTGTGAAAAGAAGAGAAGTGAAAAGTAAAGGAGAAATGGAAAGATATACCCATTTGCATGCAGGGTTCCAAAGAATAGCAAGGAGAGATAGGAAAGCCTTCCTCAGTGATCAGTGCAAAGAAATAGAAGAAAACAATAGAATGGGAAAGACTAGAGATCTCTTCAAGAAAATTAGAGATACCAAGGGAACATTTCATGCAAAGATGGGCTCAGTAATGGACAGAAATGGTATGGACCTAACAGAAGCAGAAGATATTAAGAAGAGGTGGCAAGAATACACAGAAGAATTATACAAAAAAGATCTTCATGAACCTGATAATCACAATGGTGTGATCACTCACCTAGAGCCAAACATCCTGGAATGCGAAGTCAAGTGGTCCTTAGGAAGCATATTAAAAAGCAGACATATTACTTTGCCAACAAAGGTCCATCTAGTCAAGGCTATGGTTTTTCCAGTAGTCATGTATGGAAGTGAGAGTTGAACTGTGAAAAAAGCTGAGCGCCAAAGAATTGATGCTTTTGAACTGTGGCATTGGAGAAGACTCTTGAGAGTCCCTTGGACTGCAAGGAGGTCCAACCAGTCCATGAGGACTGAAATCAGTCCTGAATATTCATTGGAAGGACTGATGTTGAGGCTGAAACCACAATACTTTGGCCACCTGATGCAAAGAACTGACTTATTGGAAAAGACCCTGATGCTGGGAGGGATTGGGGGCAGGAGGAGAAGGGGACGACAGAGGATGAGATGGTTGGATGGCATTACTGACGTGATGGACATGAGTTTAAGTAAGCTCCAGGACTTGGTGATGGGTAGGGAAGCCTGGCGTGCTGCAGTCCATGGGCTCACAAAGAACTGGACATGACTGAGTGACTAAACTGGCTAACTAAATAACAATGCCGAGTCTTCAGCCCCACTCCTAGAGATCCTAGTTTAGTTGGTCTATGGTGGGGCCTCAGAATTGGTATTTTTGAAAATCCACCCCAGGTAATTCTTATGTATAGTCAGATTGGAGAACATCTAAACTCTGACCCAGTTGCTTATCTGCTACTTTAACTTCATCTACAATATCCTGATAGTCTCCAGGTGGTAATTAAAGACTTTCAGAGATGGAGAGCTCATTCTATCAGTAGCTCTGATGATTTTAAACCATCAACCAGACAAAAAAAATTCCTTTGAGAGTGAACTGAATTCTGCCAGTGTGTTTTGGCTACATTCAGGCCCTGGTACTGATCTCTGGGTCACACTGAACAAGGCTCATCTTTCTTCTCTGTGAAGGCACTTCAGTCACTTGGAGAGAACTATTGTGTTTTATCACAACATCTTCTGTTTCTTTAACTGTTCCTTAAAGGACATGGTTTCCGGATTCCTCATCAACCTGATTCTTCTACGCTGTACTCTCTCCATTTGTTTTTTTTCCAGATTTCTCTGAAAATGTGCTTTTCAGAAATAAACTCAGCACTCCAGGTGTGGTAGCAATAGCCAGGATCAGGGAAGAACGATCACCTCCCTGATTTTAGAATGATACTCCTATTAAAGTAGCCTAACTAAAATCTCAGGAGATAATTAAATAGCCATATCATGTTTGTTGATTATAAAATAGGAAGCTTCACAGATGTCAGAGAGGGCATTTATAGGGCAGACTACTCACCTGTGTCACCATTGAGGGGACCCAGTTCCTGAGGCTCTGGTTTGGGAGGCTGATCTGGTCTTTGGCACCTCTGGAAGAAATGAGATAACAGTGAGGATGAAGGTAGGAGGTTTATATGAGGATAGATGCTATGGTAATTCTTCCAAAGGCAAGATAGGAATTCCAGCTGTGCCAGCCCCTGCACTGTGCCCAGTTCCCTTAGGCTTTCTTCCTCACAGTCCTGAGGCAGCATCCGCTCTGTGGGGAAGGGGTTCTCAGGGAAACCCTCAGCGGGGAGCTTGATGCTGGTTGACATCTCCTTAGATTCTTGTGCTTTGGCTCGGCTACCAACCATGGGCCCTCCCTGCCCTTATCTTCCTTCTCCATGGACTTGGCCAGACCTTATGCTACTCCCCTCATCCCAGTTATGGCCTTTAAGTGTCTTAAAGCTTCCCAAACCCCGTTTAGAGACAATTCCCCTTCCTCCTCAGGGTCCTTGGCCACCATAGCTTTCAGCAAGTGCTGTATTGAAGGCAGAGCATCAAACTTCAAGCCATGGTTTTACTGTTTCCTCTCTGCTAG
>SJYQ01008265.1:0-58556 GCA_006410935.1 Redunca redunca
AAGACAATTTTTAGAGCAATTTTTTAGGTCACAGCAAAATTGAGAGAAAAATATAGAGATTTCCTATATACCCCTTGCCCTCTGTACCAATATTATCAAAAATCCCCCACCATGTAGAGTGACATATTTTCTATGACTGATAAACTCACATTGACACATCACAATCACCTAAAGTTCATAGCTTACCTTATAGGTCACTCTTGGTGTTGTACACTCTATAAGTTTGAACATATAATGATATATATCCATTATAATAGTATCATTCAGAGTATTTCTACTACTTTAAAAAAATCCTCTGTGCACTGTGTATGCATCCCTTCCAGCATCCTTCATCCTCTGGCAACCACTGATTTTTTACTAACTCCATAGTTTTACCTTTTTCAAAATGTAGTAGAAATTGTGCAGTGTATAATTAAAGTGGTGCTTCTAATTCATCCAAGAAAGTGCAAAGAACTTTCAATTCTTTAACTCAATTTTTATCCCTGCTGATCTGCCAGCTTTTGTGGTGTATTTTAACTGTATCATGGCAGGCACTATAGTGTGTCATCCAGATCCCCCTTCACTGAAGGACTTTCTGTCCCATCTGCATGGCAGCCTTATGTCACCCTCTTCTAGGACTGCCTCAGCTGCATGGAGCCACCTCACACCAGGTCACACTTTTTTCTGGGTCAGCCTTCATCTAATAACTGATGTAGAACAGTAAAGATCTAGCCAACTTGAGGCATCTCTGAAGGTTGATTTCTATTCCAAAGCTCTTCGTGGAGTAAAGCTATTCAAATAATAAACAACTTGCAGCTTCCCTTCCAGATGTGTGTTATCTTTTCCAGAGCATGGCTTTGGGGACATTATATGGAGCTATTAATTTGGCTAATACATTTTCTTTCATCCCTATTAGAAAAGAAGATAAGAAACATTTCATACTCAAGTGGAAACAGATTTAAATTTTGCTCCAGAGTATGTTAATAATCTCCTTGTATTAGTTATAATATAGTCCAAGAAGCTCTGGAGTGAATGAACATTGTGTACAATATTACGCCAACCTACTACATTGATAATATCATGGTAATTGAACTAGATGAGCCAAAAAGGGCTAGTATGTTGGAGGCCTTGGCAAGAAACCTTTCCTAGGGTCTTCTACATTCTATTATGTCTTACCACCAAGACACCGACTGCCCATTGGTCTGGACTATCTTTTCAAGTATGTTTTATACTCAATAACCTTGGAAAATAAAGATAGTATCTTTCTCAACAGCAAAAGGCAGGCATAAGTGAAAAGGAAAGTCGCTCAGTCACGTCTGACACTTTGCATCCCCGTGGACTATACATATATAGTCCATGGAGTTCTACAGGCCCGAATACTGGAGTGGGTAGCCTTTCCCTTCTCTAGGGGATCTTTCCAACCCAGGGATCGAACCCAGGTCTCCCACATTGCAGGCAAATTCTTTACCAGCTGAGCCACAGGGAAGCCCCAAGAATACTGTAGTGGGTAGCCTATCCCTTCTCTAGCAGATCTTCTCAACCCAGGAACCAAACTGGGGTCTCCTGTATTGCAGGTGGATTCTTTACCAACTGAGCTATCAGCAAAGCCCAATAAAATATTTGGCTTCCCTCAACTCAGTGTTTCTTTCCTGTAACACAAATCACTGCATGTATAGGTGTCTGGCTTATGGCCATTTTCATGTTACCTATGGAAACTGGAGTTTAGGAAGCCAGTGCAAAAATGGTGATACTCTGGTTACTGCTATTGCTATGAGTAATAATCTGCAAGTCATAGAGGTAATAAAAGGATTGTCATATGTTCTGCCAGCATCCATCAAACTGTTGCAGACTAACTAAGTAGTGCAAAATTCAAGACCTTACACTGTTCTTGACAGGATGGAAAAGAAATGTTACCAAGTAATAGGTCCAGACTGTTACACATGCAACCCTGTCACTTGAGCCATGAGACCAGGCAGATACTATTATTTTAGAGATAACAATAGTGGAAGAGTGTCTCAGAGGGCAAAGCATCTGCCTGCAGTGCGGGAGACCTGGATTCTATCCCTGGATCCAGAAGATCCCTTGGAGAAGGAAAAGGCAACCCACTCCTGTATTCTTGCCTGGAGAATCCCATGGGCGGAGGAGCCTGGTGGGCTACAGTCCACGGGGTTGCAGAGTCGGACACAACTGAGTGACTTCACTTCACTTTACAACATAGACCCATAGGTTTCAAATCATGGTAATGCCATCTGCTTAAGAGAATGCTATGCCTTTCATAATATGAGTCCTTATGTACAACACAGCCACTGTAGATGTAAAGTGTCTGACATGGGACACTGGTAGGCATGTGATCATAATTTCCTATTACAAGCCAAATTCTGTAAGAACCATCAAGTCATGTAATCTTACATTAAGCAGGTCTAGCAATGATCACTGTTATAAGGTGGAAATGGTACACCTGTGAATAAGAATAAGCAGGATTAGAGTGTATAATCAAGTTGTACAGGAGGTTGTCAGACACACATGCCATGCACTACTGTTGCATTTGTACCTCTCTCTCAGCTCACACCTGTGTTGTGTGAGGGATCTATCGCAAGGAAATGGCAGAGAAAGGAAAAGTTTGAGCTTAGTTATGGATAAATTGTCTCAGTATGTGAGTGGGAGCTGAAAATAGCTGGCAGTCATACTGCACATCCACCCAAGAGTGGGTCTGAAAGACAGTGGTGAAGAAGCATCCTGCCGAAGATCAGAGCTAGGGTTGTTTCATCTAGTCATCAAATCTATAGGAAAAGACAAGTTATCTGAGGTCAGAATATATTCAGATTCTGAGTTGGGATTAGATTAAAGCAAGAAGTACTTCAGGTACAAAATTTAAGGAGTCACTTCTCAGGGTTGTACACGTGCTTAACCCTTGATTTAGCATGATCTCTTCAGAAGATGAATAGCCATTAGTTGGAAAGTTGACTGCACTGAACCAATTAAAGATGTAGCTGATGTGTCAGTTTGAAGGTATTATTTTATGAGAATGGAACACACTCCAGGTATAGTATGCAATTTGATTTAAAATTCTACATGTAATTTTACCATGGTAGTGTTCCCAATATGAATGATTCTTAGGAATAGAGATCAAGAATTACCAGTAAGAGTGACCAGCTTGAGGGAACTTGCACATAGACCTCTAAACTCTACTAGATTAGCAATCTCACTTTCCAAAGAGGGAAACAGAACTGACAGTTGTAAGGGTCTGCTTCATCAGCTGAAAGAAACCACTTAGTTTAGCAGATATCCTAGCTGTAGATGAGGGATCTAAACTGGATAAGAAGAAGAGGTATAATGAATATCAATCCTGACCCTGAGATGCTATCACAGTGAGAACTATTTTTCCACTATATTTCTTTTATGTTTTACCCCAGGAAAAGACATCCATCAGAATCTGATAGAAGTGTTCCAGAACATGTGGAGAAGCGGATCAGAGTAACATAATGGGTGGACTGTGATGAATGCTATAATGTGCCGTCCAGATTCTTTTACAAAGAGTATTTGCCAGCTTCTGGGAGTGCTGCTGGCAAATAGCCTTTAGATGTCAACCGTTTTAAGAATTGACTCAGCTGGAGAGAGAGCTCCTTTAACCAAAATTCCACTCCTTCCTAGGTTTGAACACATCAAATGATTGATCTGTGTTAGAGTACAAAATCCTGGCTTGGTTCAATGTGAACTACTCTAGACCCAAAGCTCCCCAAAGGATCTTCCAAGATGTAATTGAGACTGGATACCTGCTTAATTTGTCCTTCTTTCCAATCCCTATTTCTTTTCTTGCGTTCCCATGGCTATTAATCTCAAAGCTATCTTTAATAAACATCCTACATGGTAAATTCTGTCTCTGAGTCAGCTTATTTTAAGAGTTATATCTCTAAAAACATTCTAGTTAATATTTTATATACTTATAGACAATTTTTATCTATGTCCACTCAGATATTTACTTTTTACTTGCTCTTATTTCCATATTTCCTTCTGACTTTATTTATTTATTTATTTTTGGCCTGAAGAACACCTCTTAAGTATATCTTTTAATAAAAGTATGTCAGTGATAACTCTTTTTCCAGAATTTTTTGGTTTGTTGGTTTAAATGCTTCTAGTACAGTTTAATTTTGGAAGAGTATTCTCACAAGACACAGAGTTCTTGACTATTGATTTTATTCTTTCAGCACATTCAAGATATCAGTTTCTAAGACTTACATCTTTATATTAAGAAAGTAGTTGTCAAACTAATTATTGATCATCTGATTAAAACCTGTCCTTTGCCTTATATTTTAAGCAGTTTTACATTATGTTTTTGAATCTATAGTTTAATTTTTAAATTAACTTTAAACAGTTTCNACCTCCTTCCTTGTCAGGTAATTTCTGAATTAATTACCACAAATTGCATATAAAAGTTTGTAAATTTTATTTGAGACTATCACAATGTCTTTTTTCAGGAAAGATAAATGTTTACTTTGCACAGACAAGTAGAGATACTAGGAGTCTTTTAATTCAGTTTCAAAGATTGAGTCTATTACCTGGAAATCTTTTTCTCTGAATGCCTATTTACTTTTGTTCAACATTAATTCTAGAGCTTATTCCTTTAGAATTATGATCTCACACCTAGGGTTCTAATTACCAGGGTTCTAAATTCTTGATGATTCTAGAATCTTGTTTCTGTTGCTCTGACTCCACAAGATTGTTAAAGATCTCACCTAAGCTGGAATGGGCAGATGTTCCTAGGGAAAAAGCATTCCTCAAGGCTGGGCTCAACCCTCTGGGTTTGATTCTTCTTGTAGATCTTGGCCCCTAAATATTCATTACATTGTTAGCAGTTTGCTAATCTCAAGAAAATTACAGAAAAGTATTATATCCCGTTTTTCTAGTTGTTTTCAGAGATTTGGTCTGATTACCTGGGCTACCATTACCAGATCCAAGAGTCCAGTAATTATAACTTATTAAACAGACTTTCAAACATTATTCAAGATTCTGTTACATTCATTCATTTTTACATTGATTTCCATTATTTTTATCCATATGACTCTCTCCTGCAATTTAAGTTGCCAGGCCACAACTAATGATATAAGAATATATAGATCATTTCCTGACACATTAGTTGCTACAATTTAATTAGAAGATAAACATTCTTAACTTAAGCCTTTCTCCGGTTTTACAAATAAGGGTGAAAATGTGAAAGGACATAAACGATGTTTCTGATTCAATGAAAATCTTAAAGAATCAAATTAGTCAGATGATCACTACCCACCCTTCATATTCTGATCTTAAAAGTACTAAGGCCTCAAAGCCTAGGTAAGAATGAGACATTTATTTAGATGCTGTTTGTATATTACACACAGCCTACTTATATAGCCTAGTGTCTTAGGTTGAGATTACCAAAATTAGATGCTGAGATGAAGAATAATGCTATGACCAACCTAGACAGCATACTAAAAAGCAGAGACATTACTTTGCCAACAAAGGTCCATCTAGTCAAAGCTATGGCTTTTCCAGTGGTCATATATGGAGGTGAGATTTGGAGTATAAAGCAGGCTGAGAGCTGAAGAACTGATGCTTTTGAACTGTGGTGTTGGAGAAGACTCTTGAGAGTCCCTTGGACTTCAAGGAGATCCAATCAGTCAGTCCAAAAGGAAATCAGTCCTGAATATTCATTGGAAGGACTGATGTTGAAGCTGAAACTCCAATACTTTGTCCACCTGGTGTAAAGAATGGACACATTGGATAAGACCCTTATGCTGGGAAAGATTGAAGGCAGGAGAAGGGCATGACAGAGGATGAGATGGTTGGATGGCATCACTGACTCAATGGAGATAAGTTTGAGCAAGCTTCAGGAGCTGGTGATGGACAGAAAAACCTGGCATGTGGCATGCAGTCCATGGGATCTTAAAGAGTTGGACATGACTGAGTGACTGAACTAAATTGAACTGAAAGTTAAGAAATGTTCTAAGGAAATAACAGTAAAGAATTCCCCAATTCTGGGGCATAAAAGAGAAGAACCACTCTGGGGTATAAAATTTAACAAAGTCTCATCAAGGAGGGTAATTCTGGCTTGGTCTTCTAGGGAATTCTGGAAGAAATGGAAGTCACATTTGAATTATACATATCAAAAGGGAATTTCCAAGTGCCAAAGGAGACAAGGTAGATGAAGACAAAAAGGAGAGCCAGATGGGAGGAGGAGGAGATACAGGGAAAATAAACACACCCTCAAGTAAACATTCCCTACTTTTCTTTGTTACTAAAAGTCTTGACAATAACTCTTAAGTGCTGTTGAAAACATGTTTATGAAAACTTTTGTTAAGGTATCAGAAATATGTTAGACTGGTTCCCAAATATTATCTCGGAGGCTCTGCTATTATCTCATCCTTTTGGGCATTTTCCCCTCATTTGTCTTTTTAAGCACTAACTGTTGCTCTTCAAATAATCAACAATACATTGCTTTGCTGGGTTTTCTTAATAAACAGTGACAACTAAAAATTGTGATATTTTCTAAGAAGCACAGTTATGTAGTACTGTGGTAACAATGATAGTATATTTGTGCAATTTTCAAGAAAAAGCCAGAGTGCAGTGGCAGGAACCCTAAATCAGATATTTAGAAATAAATTCAAAAGGTACTGAAGTAATCTTCATTACGTTTTCCCCATCTGGTGAAAACAATATTGATTTCTCATGGCAACATCAATTAATTAATTAATTAGAACTTACCATGCTTATATCGGAGAAGGCGATGGCATCCCACTCTAGTACTCTTGCCTGGAAAGTCCCATGATGGAGGAGCCTTATAGGATGCAGTTCATGAGGTCGTGAAGAGTTGGACACAACTGAGCGACTTCACTTTCACTTTTCACTTTCATGCATTGGAGAAGGAAATAGCAACCCACTCCAATGTTCTTGCTTGGAGAATCCCAGGGATGAGGGAGCCTGGTGGGCTGCCGTCTATGGGGTCGCACAGAGTTGGACACGACTGAAGTGACTTAGCAGCAGCAGCATGCTTATATGTTTTCAGTTGGAGTTTCAGGTTAAATAAAGACCTTTTAAGTTTTTTTTGGTGGATGTTTTACATGTATGAATGTTGAGAAACTATAAATATTAATTACATAGCTTTACCCTTTAAAATTCTAACTAAAATTTTTATCAGCTTTCTTCCTGGTAAGGCTGACCTGAACAATCTGGCTTAAATATGGGGAAAAATTCTGCTTTTTTGATGCCTCTGTACCTGAAATAACCCACAAGAGGGAGAATTTTTGTCTATAAAACAGACATTTTTTAAAATATAAGTATTCAGTTCAGTTCAGTCACTCAGTCGTGTCCAACTCCTTGTGAACCCATGAACTGCAGCACGCCAGGACTCCCTGTCTCTCACCAACTCCTAGAGTCCACCCAAACCCATGTCCATCGAGTCAGTGATGCCATCCAGCCATCTCATCTTCTGTTGTCCCCTTCTCCTCCTGCCCTTAATCCCTCCCAGCATCAGAGTCTTTTCCAATGAGTTAACTCTTCCCATAAGGTGGCCAAAGTATTGGAATTTCAGCTTTAGCATCAATCCTTCTGAAGAACACCCAGGACTGATCTCCTTTAGGATGGACTGGTTGGATCTCCTTGCAGTCCAAGGGACTTTCGAGAGTCTTCTCCAACTCCACAGTTCAAAAGCATCAGGTCTCCAGCGCTCAGTTTTCCTTACAGTACAACTCTCACATCCATACATGACTACTGCAAAAACCATAGCCTCGACTAGACAGACCTTTGCTGGCAAAGTAATGTCTCTGCTTTTTAATATGCTGTCTAGGTTGGTCGTAACTTTCCTTCCAAGGAGTAAGCATCTTTTAATTTCATGGCTGCAATCATCATCTGCAGTGATTTTGGAGCCCCCCAAAATAAAGTCAGCCACTGTTTCCACTGTTTCCCCATTTATTTCCCATGAAGTGATGGGACCAGATGCCATGATCTTCATTTTCTGAATGTCAAGCTTTAAGTCAACTTTTTCACTCTCTTCTTTCACTTTCATCAAGAGGCTCTTTAGTTCTTCACTTTCTGCCATAACAGTGGTGTCATCTGCATATTCTGAGGTTATTGATATTTCTCCTGGCAACCTTGATTCCAGCTTGTGTTTCTTCCAGCATTTCTCATGATGTACTCTGCATAGAAGTTAAATAAGCAGGATGACAATATATATCCTTGATGTACTCCTTTTCCTATTTGGAACCAGTCTGTTGTTCCATGTCCAGTTACTGTTGCTTCCTGACCTGCATATAGGTTTCTCAAGAGGCAGGTCAGGTGGTCTGGTATTCCTATCTCTCTGAGAATTTTCCACAGTTTATTGTGAGCCACACAGTCATATATATATTTTTTGAGAATATTTTCTATCATAGGTTATTACAAGATATTGACTATAGTTCCCTGTGCTATACAGTAAACTTTTGTTGCGTGTTGCATATCTATTTTTTAATTAGAAATCTAGTATTCTATTCATACTAAGTCAAACAAAGTGGAATCAAAATGCTATAAATTTTTATTTAGGCAAAAATTTATAAGTATTCTAAAATATATATATATAAAATACAGACTATTTATACATATGTATACAAAATCTTTTCTACTACACTTGATAAAGGCTTGAGACAGAACATAAGAAAAAAAAATTGGAGAGACTGGAAAACAAACTCAATTAAATGAGAGCACTGAATTTGAAAAAGAAAAATTGAAACAAGCTATACAAAAGGTCATGATATAGTTAGTTGTTTTTAAACATGGCTGGCTCATTAGAAATGTATATGGTCTTTGGAGAAAAAAAATGCAGATATTCTGATCTGGTATCCCTACCTCATGTGCAAGGAACCTAGACAGCTGGAGAGGGTGAATAGTTCTATAAATCCAGTTGTGGAAGGCATGCCTGGACACAGAAACACTTTATTGACAAGAAAACATCTGGAATTAAGCAAAGGTTTCTTTCCTTCTCTCAGTTACATGAATCAGGTCAACTGCTTATCTTCTACTAGGGGCAAAGCAAGTAAAAATAGCATGCTCACGTTCCATTTTTAAATGATGCACTGCCTTGCTTTATGGGCCAAAATAGGAGAGTGGAGACTAGACCTCCCTTCACTAACAATTGTCACTGCACTAGTTGCCTCCTAAGAGTTTGTGATATCCTGAGAGACTGAATTCTATCACAGTCTACAGGAAGAGCACTTCTGAGAATAGCCTGAAAGGAATCTCCTTGGGACAGAGGTCTTGTCTTAAGTAGCTGAGTTAACGCACGTAGTGCTTTGGGCAAAGCAGAGGCTCAATAAGAAACAATCATGAATTTTGGTTTGCTGTGTTCAATCTTGCTGAGGGCCATGAAAAAAAGGGGGAGAATCAGAAAACCTTTCTGGGTTCCAATCTCAAACTTAAACGCTAGTATGGGAAAGGTACCAGGAGAAACCCACTGGTGGCACTGTGGAGCCAGGCAACTCCTGAACAAACTTGGCAATCAATCAATGGATGTCCACCCACAAACTCAAGGCAGCAACTTCCTTTGGTGGGATAATATGTAGATAAAATTCTAAATGAAAGCTCTACTTGAGTTATTTGTAATCAAAAAACCTGTGAAATTGGTCTCAAAGTACCATTTATTGTTTTGTGGGTTAAATTAAATGCCTAAGACATGTGTGTGCACATACACACACACCCTCAAAGCAAATGCCAATGTATACATTCCTATACTCTCTGGCTACTTATCACCCACACTAAGGTCACCGTACCTTACAGAAAAAAAAAAAAAAAACCCAGGTAATTTTATAATTTTGTTAAAGTTGTAAATTAGAAAGAGATGGCAAGGCTGTAATTTTAAGCGTGTTTCATTGAAAACACTAGTGCTAAGACAAAATACTCATCCAAGTAAAAATGAATGATGTTTACTCTTTTAGAAATATATCAACCCAAAGCAAACTGCAAGGCTTGTTTTTCGAAGAGCAATCAGCTGGTTAGTTTTGGGTTTTACTTTTCCGCTCTTTAACTTAATCTTTACAGCTTCACAGAATCCTTATTTTCCAGTCATTCTTTGGTGTTAATAATAGCAGGATGGATAGATTTATGTGTTGAGATATAGTACTTTCATGAGGGAATCTCTGTGCTTTAGCATTTTGTCTTTTTAACCCTAGCATTCTCAGCAAGCAAAATAGTGTGGAAAAAAAACAGTTAAGAATGCACAAACTTTTGGTCACTGACAGTATTCGAACAGCATTCAAAAAAAAAAAAAATCAAGGTTAATAAACCATCCTCTAGAAATACCTTCCATACTCTCCAAATACATTAGACTAGAAACAACCATAATTAGTGTAACAGGAACTCTTGTTTTACTTTGTTTTATTTTGGCTAATTTCTGGAAAACATCCACAATCAAAGACATTTCTGTGTTTTTAATTTATGTTCAGAAAAGAGGGAAAAACACACAGTGCTCAGATTGGCCATATTTTTAATTTATGAATATCTAAAGTATGTGAGCAAAACATTACTGGATTATAATTCTGTTTTTCAAATGGCCACACCAACAGAAAACCACCTCAGATGATATGAATATTTAACCTGTCACTGATTTTTAAAAAATTAACCTCCCTGCCATTATGCTGAAGGGTCACAATCATCAATCTGCTAAAATGTTGGCACTGCCAAGTGTGTTACATAAAGCTGTGTCCAGGCAGCCCTGAAGCCTGCCATTCTTCCAACAAGCCTCAGATGAACTGGATGTCCTAGCTGGTGGTACTTTCTTTGGCATTTCTGGTTCTATTCTTCCTTTGTCTTCCTCTTGCTCCCACTTTGATTAGAAACCACTTTTTCATTCCTCTCCTTTTTAGGCTTTATTAATGAAATTCTGCTTCATTTTATATTGTAAACAACTATTTTGTATAAGAAGTCCAAATAAACAGCAAAAAATTTAGATGGTAGTCTACAGAATAAAAAGGCAAATACTTTGAGAATATCAGATGCTTAATATAAGAAGTAACATCTTAAGACTTAAAGTTTAGATTTCACTTTTATTATATTATTAAAGAAATGTTCATCATGGACCAAAATTAAGTGATAACATAGACATAGAAGGTAACATGTTTCATATGTCTTAGAGGACTGATCATAAACAAAGCAAATGGTAAGTTACTATTAAAAATGTGATTTATTTTGAACAATACAGCAGTGACAGCAACAATTTACCATGATAAAAAATGAAATTATAATCAAACTCAATCAATAGAAGAATTACATTGGAAAGTACTACTGGTTGAATTGGGTCCCCGCCTCCCAAAATTAAAATGTTGAAGCCCTAACCCCCAGGACTTAGAATGTGACTATATTAGATATAGGGACTTTAAAGAGATAATTAAATTCAAATGGGATCATTAGGGTGGGCCCTATTCCAGTAGGACTGATTTCCTTATAAGAAAGGAGGTTCGAGCACGGGACACAGACAACATAGATAGAGGGATAATTCAGTGAGAAGGCGGCCATCTGCAAGACAAGGAGAGAGGGATTAGAAGGAACCAAACCCACCAACACCTTGACCTCACTGCTAGCTTCCAGACTTATGAAAAAGCAATTTGCTGTTGTTTAAGCATCCCAGTTGGAGAAGGCAATAGCACCCCACTCCAATACTCTTGCCTGGAAAATCCCATGGACGGAGGAGCATGGTAGGCTGCAGTCCATGAGGTTGCTAAGAGTTGGATACGACTGAAGCGATGCAGCAGCAGCAGCAAGCACCCCAGTCTGTAGTATTCTGTTGAGGTAGCCCCTGAAAACTCATTTATAGGTAAACTGTGAGTTTATCTTTCAGGCGAAGGTGTTAGTTGAAAAGGACATAGAGTGAGTTTCATTTTCTTTCCTTTAGGCCTCAAGTGCTTGATAAGATAA
The DNA here is from genome assembly GCA_006410935.1 of Redunca redunca. Lineage (NCBI taxonomy): Eukaryota > Metazoa > Chordata > Mammalia > Artiodactyla > Bovidae > Redunca > Redunca redunca. Next base: position 11,893 of record SJYQ01008265.1, read on the forward strand.
ACTCTACTCTTTAAAATATCAAGATGTCTTTCAAAGTTCCCATGGGAAAGATTAATATTATTTATTTCTGCCCATAATTTTTACTCACTTTAGAAAATAGATTTTTTTAAAGCATTCTAGCGTTTGCCTTTGACTATCCAAATAGGATTTAAAGAGTGTTAACAAAAATGAAAAAAGATTACTCATTACAGAGTGAGCCAAAAAAAAAAAAGTGGGTGGGGAGCAGGATGAAGGACAAAAAGTGTGCAGTGAGCAGACTGAGTCAGCTCCTGTTTCTGATGCAAGGTTTCAGGTTCATGCGGAAGGGTAACCAGAGTCTTTGATAATTCCCAGAGGTCCTGTGGCTGCCTAGGGGATGGCCAAGGTCCAGGGTGTGACTCACATACTACATCATGCTGATTAGCAATTTTACACTTGGATTTGTAATCCAAAGAGTACTTGCCAATGGACATTTTTGAGCTAGGGAAATACCAGGGGTTGCTCTCTGAACCGATTTTTTTTTCAATCATTCCCTAAATTTGAGTTTGCTTCCTTTCTTGTTTTTCTATGTAAGGTATAGGCTCCACCATAAAAAAAAAAAAAAAAAAAAAAAAAAAAAAAATAATCTCTGCCATCTGAATTTTATCCAAAATTCTACTAAAGATAAGAGAGTCTTTCAATAATAAAATAATACATATATAATGGATTCTAAGGGCAATGTAAAGCTGCCCAATTTAAATTATATTCTATTTGACTTGATACTAAATAATATCTGTTTTGATCACATAAAACAGGGAGTTGCTGCTACTAAGTCGATTCAGTTGTGTCTGACTCTGTGCCACCCTATAGATGGCGGCCCACCAGGCTCCCCCGTCCCTGGGATTCTCCAAGTAAGAACACTGGAGTGGGCTGCCATTTCCTTCTCCAATGCATGAAAGTGAAAAGTGAAATTGAAGTCGCTCAGTCGTATCCAACTCTTAGCGACCCCATGGACTGTAGTGCACCAGGCTCCTCCACCCGTGGGATTTTCCAGGCAAGAGTACTGGAGTGGGGTGCCATCGCCTTCTCCGATCACATAAAACAGGGAATTAATATATATAAATGCAGAATTTAAGTCCTTCTGACTTAAATATCTTTTGGTAAATCAAATATATCTTTCTAAATGTTATTAATTATTATTATTTAGTTCAATATTCACAGGACTTAGCCACTCAGCAAAATGTCATTACTTTTGTCTCAAAGTAGAGCAATACATTTTTATTTTATCCACAAAATGGAATTTGATCTCTTGAGAGACTGTGTCCTATGTTGGAAGCTGCATTCAAATTGAATTCCCCTGAATCTAGGCATTGAATCACTCTTGGCTGAGTAGCCTTGAACTTTACTGAGCAACAACGCAATGTATGGCGTTACAGCACAGAGGAGCTCACTGCCTTTCATTGGAGGTTCTGCAATTGATATAACTTAAATTCTCCCTTAATTTCTAAATTACTTCTCTGCTCAGACCTTCTGTCATTTTATCCATGGTGTGTCCGTATTCTTGCTGGAACAGATTCACTGTATCAGCAAAAGCATTACCCTTTTGATAATGTTAATCTAAGCACATCTGGCATCTGCATTTACATTAAAGCATATTCACAATTGCCAATTAGAGCACGTTTCTACCTCCAGGGTGGTCAATATTGGCAGGCTCATAGTGTTCAATCCCAGATTAACACTGGCAGACCTTTAATTTCCTGCCTCAGCAACCATATATTTATGGAATGGTTTTGTGATCGTTCTAGAGCTACTGAGACATTTAAGAAATGTTTTGCATCTTGTATTCTCTGTTTTTTCCTGTCCACTAGACTTTTAAAAATGTCTAAATTTTTGTTCTTAATATTTCCTACAATTAATTCCACAGAGGTATTCAACATAAGTCCACCATCCAGTGTACTACCCTGTGTTTATTCAAATATATTCTCTCCTCTCACAACAAAAAAATAGTCCCAAGAAACTAACGACTAAAAAAAGTAAGGCTGAAACTTTAGCTACCTCAGGAAAAGTCAGAATGATATGACACTGTAAATCAGTGCTGTCGTTGGCCTTTCTGCTTTGCCAACTGACGCCTAGAACCGACAACCGGTCTCCACGTATGCTTGACAGGTCACTGGTGGGTAACTTTCCGACAGGTATTATGGCACTTCTGTCTCTTAGGAAGCAGTTATTTGATTACTCTTTGAGGAAACTCAGATATCCTCATGGAGAAATAGCACTGTGGCTGAAGTATGAGATAAACTTTTTCTGAAACTGACTGTCCCCAAAAATCAACTATTGCAAAGAGAATGTGTGTGTCTTTTTTGTATTTCTTAAACTAGAAATCATTTTCCCCCCAGATTGCTTCCTAAAATCCTTTGGCTGTTCAGGAAGGCCTTGGCATTGTAGGTCACTGAAGATCGCCACAGACTGCTCCTGACAGCATCCTCGTGGCATCTGCCTTGCCTGATACACTTTTGTTAAATGCCCCGTGCATAGGTTAGATGATATGCCCCTATCTAATAAGACAGTTACTTTTGAAAGCGTAGGAGATCTCACTTTTAGTAGCTGAAAACACTGACTTGCCTTTAACTATAGAGCAGAAATAACCTCTGAATCCACACAAAGGCAGTGACTTTTGTGATTCTGACAGGGCTTCAGCCTCATTGCTATGGTATTAACTGGGATACTGTGGCAACCATAAACCAAATACTAACTATAATTCTCTCTGAAAACAGCTGCCATGGAGCTGTATTTTCCTTAGACATCAGAGCATGGGCATTTCAAGGAAAACTCAGCATTCTTGGCACAGTAGAGCTTATTCAACTAAAATGCCTTACACAAACTATTTGCATGCATGAAAAAAACTCTATAAATGTTAATAAATGTATTATTGCAAATGACTCAAGCCCTGAAAAATGACATAATTTTTTACTGAGATATGGTTGATGGAAAAAATGATATAATTGTATATGACTTATATTATATACCAAAGACTATGGTAACTATAAAGGGCCCATAGCTTATATGAAATATTTCAAAAATTTGTGATGTAAAACTAATTGACCATGATTATATCTGCTGGATTACTCAGCCAAAAGTATAAAGGAAAGAATACCAGCCTTGAAATCAGGATCCCTGGAATATGGTGCCGGCTCTGATTTACAACTGTGTTGTGTTAGGCTGATACAACAGGCAAGCTACTCTTTTTTTAATGGGGGGGGGGGTTGGTTTCCACTGTGGATGCTAGTGCTCCAAATCAAAAATTCTCATCCAGCCTCTTGGGAAGAAGGGCAGCTTGCTGATCTGTGTTGCTGGAGCTATAGATAAAGCTCTGAGTGACATTCAGTGGATGTCTCTTAAAGGGATAATTCAGAAGAATGTAAATGTGTAGTTAATAGTCACAAAGATAGTTGAGGCAATATTGCATTCATGCAAGAAAAACTGAGGTTCAATAAAAATCCATGAGGTCAGGAGTTCTTAGTATTAAATATGACAGTTGAGATAAAACTTTCTAAGGGCTGGAAAATAAAACTGAAAAGATAGCTTAGACAAGGATTTAAATAAATAGTGGGGGAAATGGATAAAAATTTAAGAGATATCAAGCATTGATATAGAAGGTGCAATATTCAATAATAGGGAATCAGGGGAGAAAAGAGATAACTGAAAGTCAAAAAGGAAAAGATGAGTAATTAGTGGAACTTGAGAAAGAAAGTTTTCAGACTCATGTTATTAAGTCTCAATAGGATGAAGGAAGACATGAATCTTCATAAAATTCTACTGAATATAAGGAGAAGATTCTTGAAGTTTCTGGTTGAAAAAAAAAAAAAAAAGATCATCTGCAAAGAAAGAAGTGCCAGAAGAACATGAGACCTCATTAGCAATGTTTTGATGAAAAAAGAAAATTAAAATGAAAAACTATGTCTTAAACTTCAAAGGGAAATTTGTATAGAACCTAAAGGTTATATATTATATTCCCAGCTAAACTACATAATCAAGCGTAAGGCCAGGTAAAAACATTTTCAGACACATAAGTACTTGGAAAGTTTATGTGATATATGCTGTTCCTGGAACTGTTGCAGAGGTCATATCCAGGCAAAACATACATTTAAGAGAGTAGAGTGGGAATTCCCTGGTGGCCCAGTGGTTAAGATTCCACTTTGTGATGCAAGGGATGTGGGTTTGATCCCTGGTCAGGGAGCTAAGATCCCATGTGCTGTGGAGCAACTAAGCCCATGACCACAACTAGAGAGTCCTTGCACCACAACAAGAGAAACCGCATGCCACAACTAAGACCCAACCCAACCAAATTGTGTGTGTGTGTGTGTGTGTGTGTGTGTGTATGTGTGAAAGTCGCTCAGGCTCAGTCATGTCCAACACTTTGCAACCCCATTGACTGCACAGGACCAGGAATCAAACTGGAGTCTCCTGCATTGTAGACAGATTCTTTACCAGCTGAGCTACCAGGGAAGCCATGTGTGTGTGTGTGTGTCTGTGTGTGTGCATGCGTATGTGTGTGTGTGTGTATTTTAAAGAAAGAGTAGAGCAGTAGAGAAAACTCAAAAGTTCAGTGATAGAAACTCTTAGGATGATAGTTGGTCTAGTAAGTCTAGAACTGCTTGTCCACATGCTTGTTACATGACAAATGAAACCATCAACAAAATGAAAAAACAACCTCTGGAGTGGGAGAAAATATTTGCAAATGACGGGACTTGCAAGGACTTAATTTCCAAAACATACAGCTTATAAAGCTCAATCTAAAAAAATGGGCAAAGATCTATTGGACAAAGAAGACAATAAATGGCCAGCAGACACATGAAAAGATGTTCATCATCATTAATTATTAGCGGAATGCAAATTAAAACTACCATGAGGTATGACCTCACATGATTCAGAATGGCCATCATCAAAGAGTCTACTAAAATGCTGGAAAGGGTGTGGAGAAAAGGGAACCCTCCTATACTACTGGTGAAAATGTAAATTGGTGCAACCACTGTGGAAAACAGTACGGAAGTTCATTAAAAAACTAAAAATAGAGCTAACATATGACCCTGAAATCCCATTTCTGGGCATGTATCTGGAAAAGATTATATACATGCACCCCAATGTTCATTGCAGCATTATTTACAGTTGCCAAGATATGGAAGCAACCCAAGTATCCATCAACATAAGAAAGGATAAAAAAATTGTAGTACATACATACAATGAAATATTACTCAGCCATAAAATAGAATGAAATAATTCCATTTGCATCAACATGATGGACCTAGAGATTCTCATACTAAATGAAGTCAAACAGGGAAAGACAAATATCATGTTACTACTTTATATATGGAATCAGAAAAATGATACAAGTTAACTTATTTATAAAATAGAAATCTATTCACGGACATAGAAAACAAGCTAATGGTTACCAAAAAGGAAAGGCAGGGGATGGAGGGAAAAACTAAGAGTTTGGTCTTACCATATACACAGCACTATATATACAACAGAAAACCAGCAAGGACTCACTGTATAGTACAGGGAACTATATTCGATATCCTATAATAACCTATACTAGAAATGTGTGTTAGTCACTCAGTCGTGTCCAATTCTTTGTGACTCCATGGACTGTAATCTGCCAGGTTCATTTGTCCATGAAATTCTCCAGGCAAGAATACTGGAGTGGGTTGCCATTTCCTCCTCCAGGAGATCTTCCCAACTCAGGGATCGAACCCGAGTCTCCCACATTGCAGGTAGAGTCTTTACCATTTAAGCCACCAGTCTTATAAAGAACATGTGTGTGTGTGTGTGCGTGTGTATATATGTGTGTGTGTGTGTATATATACATGTGTGTGTGTGTGTGTCTTCTGGTGGCTCAGACAGTAAAGAATCTGCGTGCAATGCAGGAGGCCTGGGTTTGATCCATGGGAAGGGAAGATCACCTGGAGAAAGGAAAGGCAACCCACTCTAGTATTCTTGGCTGGAGAAATCCATGGACCGAGGAGCCTGGTGGGCTACAGCCCATGGGGTCACAGAGAGTGGGACATTATGGAGTGATTAACACACTTTCTCTATATATGTGAATCACTTTGCTGTACACTTAAACCTAACACAACATTGTAAATCAATTATACTTCAATTAAAACAAAGGGGAAAAAAGAGCCCCCTCTCTCTCCTGGTTGTCCATGAGTTTCCTGTCCTCCTGGAGTTGTGCTTCTCTTAGGACTATCTTCCCCTGCGATAGCAGGATCTAGTTCCTCGTCACCTAACACCTCTGCAAGGGTGCCCTTCCCATAGCACATTTTGGATAAAGATGTTTACCACATGACTGTGCTCAAATACTCTTCACTGTTTCCTCTCCCACAGTGCTTCTGCTGGGTCCCTTCTTTTCATTTGCTATCAGTCATTTTAATACTAACATCCTTCCTTCTCTCCTCTAAAGACCATTAACATCAAGGCTTTATTTGTAATTGGTTATTAGTGAAAGACCTGGCAGTGACGAAGTACAATTACAGCTCAGGATAGAAGCCATATCAAATATAATAGCTCCACAGTTCCTGGAAATTGATTGTCTCTTCCCTTCCACAAGACACTTCTTTCCCGTTATGTTCTTTTGTGGGTTCCATTCTGTAGTGTTGTTAGTTAGGCTCGTCTCTCTTTAAAAAAGGATGTCTAAAAATGTTTTTAAATGTATATTTAATAGTCTAGAGAAGGTTGTGGACCTTTTATCAGCATTTTTTTTAAATGTATAGTAAAAAAAAAAAATACATTGGATTGCAAAAGAAACCAATTATATTGTAATATAGTCCTAACTGTGGACGTGTTCATTCTGAAGTTATTTAGCCTCTTCTATTTCCTTTTCCTAGCCCATTCAGCTACTTTAGTTGACAGAAACAATGCCAAAAGTTATTTCTTCACTATGCATTAAAAAACAAAGTGTTTTTCTTTCTGGCTTACTTCACTCTGTATAATAGGTTCCAGTTTCATCCACCTCATTAGAACTGATTCAAATGTATTCTTTTTAATGGCTGAGTAATACTCCATTGTGTATATGTACCACAGCTTTCTCATCCATTCATCTGCTGATGGACATCTAGGTTGCTTCCATGTCCTGGCTATTATAAACAGTGCTGCGATGAACATTGGGGTGCATGTGTCTCTTTCAATTCTGGTTTCCTCGGTGTGTATGCCCAGCAGTGGGATTGCTGGGTCATAAGGCAGCTCTATTTCCAGTTTTTTAAGGAATCCCCACACTGTTCTCCATAGTGGCTGTCCTAGTTTGCATTCCCACCAACAGTGTAGGAGGGTTCCCTTTTCTCCACACCCTCTCCAGCATTTATTGCTTGTAGACTTTTGGATAGCAGCCATTCTGACTGGTGTGAAATGGTACCTCATTGTGGTTTTGATTTGCATTTCTCTAATAATGAGTGATGTTGAGCATCTTTTCATGTGTTTGTTAGCCATCCGTATGTCTTCTTTGGAGAAATGTCTATTTAGGTCTTTGGCCCATTTTTTGATTGGGTCGTTTATTTTTCTGGAATTGAGTTGCAGCAGTTGCTTGTATATTTTTGAGATTAGTTGTTTGTCAGTTGCTTCATTTGCTATTATTTTCTCCCATTCCGAAGGCTGTCTTTTCACCTTGCTTATATTTTCCTTTGTTGTGCAGAAGCTTTTAATTTTAATTAGATCCCATTTGCTTACTTTTGCTTTTATTTCTAGTATTCTGGGAGGTGGGTCATAGAGGATCCTGCTGTGATGTATGTCGGAGAGTGTTTGCCTATGTTATCTTCTGGGAGTTTTATAGTTTCTGGTCTTACATTTAGATCTTTAATCCATTTTGAAACACCAATACAGTATACTAATGCATATATATGGAATTTAGAAAGATGGTAATGATAACCCTGTATGCGAGACAGCAAAAGAGACACAGATGTACAGAACAGTCTTTTGGACTCTGTGGGAGAGGAAGAGGGTGGGATGATTTGGGAAAATGGCATTGAAACATGTATAACATCATATATGAAATGAGTCACCAGCCCAGGTTCAATGCATGATACTGGATGCTTGGGGCTGGTGCACTGGGATGACCCAGAGGGATGGTATGGAGAGGGAGGAGGAAGGGGGGTTCAGGATGGGGAAAACATGTATACCTGTGGTGGATACGTGTTGATATATGGCAAAGCCAATACAATACTGTAAAGTAATTATCCTCCACTTTAAATAAGTAAATTTATTTTTTAAAAAAGTGAAAGTGTTAGTTGCTCAGTTGTGTCCAACTCTTTGTGACCACATGGACTGTATCCTTCTCCAGGGGATCTTCCTGACCCAGGATGTGAACCCAGGTCTCCTGCATTGCAGGCAGATTCTTTACTATTTGAGCCACCAGGGAAGCCCTCTTTATGTATAGCCATTTAACTAATTATAAGTGCTACCTATCTATCCTGAAATCAGAAGCCCCTAGTTTTCACAGTCAGATAGCAAATTAAGGGGTTATCCCAAACAAAGGACAGTGTTTTTCCTAAAGTGAATATATTCCCAGGCCACCTGGCCCGAAGTTCTATTTATTCTTCATGTATATAATTTGACTTTTCTCTCTCTGGAGACAAAGGCATGTAAACATATAAAAGATAAAATACATAATTTTATTTTCTATCTGTACTTTATAAAAGAAGACATCTTTTTGCTGAATAGTGACTAAAATTTTTTTAAAAAAGGAAAAAGAAAAATGAAGTTTCATAAATTACCTCTATGAGTAGGCTTTTATCATTTATGATCACTAGCTTTGGGAATTTTTGCATAATGCCACCAACCACTGTCTAAAACTATGGAAGAATATTTTTGGATTCTGAATGCCCAAGTTACCTGCCTTTGGAGACTCTGAATTATATTGTATACTGCATTCCATATTCAATAAATGCTCTCTGATATCACTGGGTTAAAAGCTGATGAATGGCGAGACCAATTGCAATAGATCTTAGTCACTGAATACTAAATGTAGAGGAAGCATCTAGGGGACATTTATAGAAGGCTTGCAATTAATTTGCATGAGTTAATCCCCTGTATAAAAGAATATTTTTTTCTATTTAATGAGACAGATATCACATTGTTTTGTCCATGATGCAGGCAGCACATTTGGGAACCATTCAATCGAACCATTAAGTAATGGCTATGTCCAGAATGGGTTCTGATATTGACAAGAATTAAAAACAGAGTACTTTGCATCTTTGCTCTTATCAAAATCATCTGACTTGGCTATCAGCACGCCTGAGAAACTTTGGTCAAAATTCCATATTGAATATTTATATCCATTTTGGGAAAAATTCCTTGAGTTAGTCCTCTAGAATGATTTGAATAATTTTATTGCTATTTCAAGCCTACTTATCATATGAAAAGAGCCACATTATTAGTTTTTGCTCTGGTCCTATTAAACTTAAAAATAAATTGGAGGACAAGAACCTTTTTTGTTCTGACACTATTAAGACTCAGTATCGTTAGAGAACATGCACTATTGAGGAAGCTATACAATCAGTTCTGAAGATTAATCACAAATATTTGGCAGATATCTATTAGATATGTGGCATCAAGGAATTTTCTCTGGAGACACAGTATTGTGTAAAGATGGTTTATGTGACTATCACTAATGTGATAAAAAGTACAGGGGGTTCTTTCTCTGGTACCAATCACTCTTTTTTTTTTTTTTTTATGTTTGGAAGAACTGTATTTTTCTTTAAATAAACAAGACTATTGAAATCCTTGTCTGTACATCTTCACCACCCACTCTCCTCTTAATCCTCTCTACTCATACCATCCCCATTAATGTATATTAAGTTAGAATTCAGTCTAAAAACCTGTTCTTTACCACTTCCCTATATCAATCCATTTTCCCTCAACTTGCTTATTGCCGAATACCCCTCCTTTCAATTAATGTCATCCTTTTCATCTTGTTTCTCAGGTCAGAATCTCAGAAGTCACGGTTGATTTCTCATGTGTCCTCATTCTCATATTGTACAAGGAAAAGTGAGAAGTCATCACATTTAACATCTATTCCGAATATGACAGTCTAATCATTTCTATGTCTTCCTTCCAAACTGTACTGGAGAAGGCAAAGGCACCCCACTCCAGCACTCTTGCCTGGAAGATCCCATGGATGGAGGAGCCTGGTAGGCTGCAGTCAACTGTTGCCTAGACTCCTGAAGCCACTTAAGTGGTCTTCTTGTTCTTCTCTTGTTTTGAAGATAACATGCCACAGAGCTACCAGCAAGCTCATTTTAAAATATAAACATCAACCTCTACTGGTGATTCCAATGATTTCCTCTTAGCCTTAGCAAATAAACTAAAATTTTGTTATGTCTGTCTAGATCCTAAAAGCTCGACATGATGTGACTTTGGTTTACCTCTCAGACCTCATCTAATATTATTTTCATTCTCTAGATTTCAGAATCACTGTGTACTTTCTGCTTCAACATGCTGATCTCATTTTATACACATCTGCTTCCTTTCCTGGAAAGTCTGTTCCCCTGTATCTTTGAATTATTAGCTTCGTTTTGCAATCAGCGTCTTGCACAACTTGCCTGGCCATCCAAGATGAGGTCTCCACCCTTCAGCTCTCGCTAGCACACTGTATTTTTCCCACAGCACTATTCTCTTTGTGGGTATCTAGGCTTCCCTGGTGGCTCAGATGAAGAACCTGCCTGCAATATGGGAAACCTGGGTTCAATGCCTAAGTTGGGAAGATCTCTTGGAGGAGGGCATGGCAACCCCCTCCAGCATTCTTGCCTGGAGAGTCCCCATGGTCAAAGGAGTCTGGTGGGCTACAGCCCATGCGGTCTCAAAGAGTTGGACACAACTGAACAGTTAAGCATAGCACAGCACATTTTCTTTATTTGTCACTGTGTTTATTTTTACACTGAGCAGCCTTTCTCTCTTCTCCCTTGTCTTTTTCTAATTTGACATTTCTCTGTCTCTTCTTTTCAGATGCAGGAAGCTATATTTTATTTACTAAGACAGAGCAATTATGTTCTCTGTAACTTCTACCCTGACTTGGGACTCCTAAAATCTTGTAATGACCTCTTATAAGGAGCCTGTTGTTTCTTCCAGTACTGTGCCAAGTACCTTACTTGTTTTCCTTTTTGATTCTCAGAACTATTCCAATATTATGCTATTGTAATCTTCATATCGCAGGAGGAAAACTGAGGCTTAGAGACAGTAACTTTCCTGGACATACAACTGCTAAGTAGAAGAGCAAGCATTTAACTCTCTCTGCCCCACAATGTCCTGTACATCCTGTACTCTTTCCTCATCACCAGCCCTGCTCCTCTATCTGGAGTTAGTTTCTTCAGGCTTTTGATTTATCTGGAAGGCAGGTATCTTGTTATCTAATTAAAAGAGATCATTGTCAAAGATGAATATCTAGGCTTAGCTCTTTCACCAAATATTTTAAGTATTAGGCCCTTTAGCAAAGATACTGTCCTTTGTTCACTCCATCCTAACTCCCCAGAGTCTCACACAGTATGCTTTCATCCTGACCTACTCCTGGTAAAAAAAAGAATTAGAACAAATAGATACTCAACTCTGAAAATTTCAAGTCTTCTTTTCCCTGTTTTTTTAAAAATTATTTTTAATTGAAGGATAATTGCTTTACAGAATTTTGTTGGTTTCTGCAAAACATCGGCATGAATCAGCCATAGGTTTACATATGTCCCCTCCCTCCTAAATCTCCCTCGTATCTCCCTCCCCATCCCACCTCTCTAGGTTGATACAGAGCCCCTGTTTGAGTTCCCTAGTCATACAGCAAACTCTTGTTGGCTATCTACTTAACATATGGCAAAAACTGTGTGTTATCTGTTCCTCTGGCAAATCCATTATATAACCAGTTCCTATTCAACAGGCTTTGAAGAAAGTTAAATAAAATTATGAATAATACGTACTGCTTATTTTGCTTAGAATAACCACCATATTGTAGCTCTTTTTCTAATATTTAAAGACTAATTCTTGATTCAACAATAAACTCATAATGTTTCTGGAGTATTTTTACCTTTTTAAGAATCATATGTTATACAGTATTTAATGTCCTTAAAGTTAATCACTATACCCACTTGAGATCTGAACACTTGGTAGAGTATTTCACAGAACTGTTTTGATATTCTGTTAATTAATTCTCAGAAACATATAGAAACAGAATGGTTTTCTAATATATGAATTCCTTCTATTTAATATTTATTAAATGGAATATGCATTGAGCAGCATAAGAGCCTTTATTAGTAATATTTTTTGCAAAAAAATTAATAAGAAAGATACAGCTCCTATTTTATCAAACTCAACATTTTAAATAGCTTCACCAATGCATCCTGAATATTTGCTGAAAAAATAACACAAGTGGTAATAGTTGACTCTGAGCTCTTGCTTTCTCTGATTTCATTCATTGTAGATAGAAATCCTCTCCTTACTCAGCACTAGTAACTCCACCCCCAATCTGAGAAACAATGGAAACATTGACATACTTTATATTTTGGGGCTCCAAAATCACTGCAGATGGTGACCGCAGCCATGAAATTAAAAGACACTTGCTCCTTGGAAGAAAAGCTATGAACAACCTAGACAACTTACTAAAAAGCAGAGACATTACTTTGCCAACAAAGGTCCTTCTAGTCAAAGCTATCATTTTTCCAGTAGTCATGTATGGATGTGACAGTTGGACTATAAAGAAAACAGAGTGCTGAAGAATTGATGTTTTTGAACTGTGGTGTTGGAGAAGACTCTCAAGAGTCCCTTGGACTGCAAGAAGATCCGTCCAGTCAATTCTAAAGGAAACCAGTCCTGAATATTCATTGGAAGGACTGATGCTGAAGCTGAAACTCCAATGCTTTGGCCACCTGATACAAAGAACTGACTTATTGGAAAAGACCCTGATATTGGGAAAGATTGAAGGTGGGAGGAGAAGGGGATGACACAGCCTGAGATGGTTGGATGGCAACACCGACTCAATGGACATGAGTTTGGGTAAGCTCTGGAAGTTGGTGATGGACAGGGAAGTCTGGCATGCTGCAGTCCAAGGGGTCACAAAGAGTTGGACATGACTGAGCAACTGAACTGAACTGATAACTTTTAAATACATCAAATTTTAAAACACTTGCTCAACTGATGCTTTCAACAAAGTGAAAAAAATCCTTTATTGTTTCTGATAAGCAATGACAGAAATGACAAAAATATATTCCCTTATTCCCTATGCTAGTCTTTTTATGCCAGTGTTCTTGCTTGGAGAATCCCAGGGACGGCAGAGCCTGGTGGGCTGTCGCCTATGGGGTCACAGAGAGTCAGACATGACTGAAGCGACGCAGCAGCAGCAGCAGCAGCAGCAGCAGTCTTTCAGAAATGGTAGCTATTTTCCTTCCTATCCTCCACCCTATATTGTTTGGTCTCTCTTGTGACTGAACTGCTTTTACTTTGATCTCAGCTTGGAGCTAAGTAGATATCACTCAACGCGAGCAGGAATTGTTACAGTGATGCTGATGGTGGCAGAAGTGGTCTGAAAAGTGGCAGGGCCCTGGTTAGACCCCCAGAAAGAATCTGAAGAAACACCACATGGGATCCCTCTTCGTCAACATGATCTGGGCTTGTTTCAAAAATTTGTAATAACTCTAGGTACACTGGATCACTGTTTTCATGAATGAGAGATATGGGGGAAGAATGAAGGAACTAGATTGTCTACCTCTGAAAAGGATCACCAACAATGCATTCTGAGTCAAAATAGCCCGAGGAAGACCTGGCTGTGCACACTGTGCTGTACTCAAGGCACATTCTGATAAATTTAGCATGCTTCCTGGAATAAGGTAGGCATTCAGAAAATGTTTCTAGACTGATTCAGAAACCAATATGGGTGACTTCTTTTGATTGTCAGAGCAGTAAACTTGATATTATTTACGAATGAAGAGAAAGGAATGGGCACAAGAAGCTGGAAAAAAAGCAATCAACTTAGAAAAGATGTTTGTTTTCACTATACTTAACTGAATTCTTCAGCTATCAGATGGTCTAGTGACTCTTAGGAATGAAGGACACAAATTTGGTCAGGTCTCCAAAATCAACAGGGCAGTGTTCAATGCCCCTGCTTGCCCGGGCAATTTGGCAGCTGGCCTGGAATCTGAGCAACTTCAAAGGCACCTGCACTGGGAAGTGCCAGTTCAGTTCAGTTCAGTCGCTCAGTCGTGTCCGACTCTTTGCAATCCCATGGACTGTAGCACGCCAGGCTTCCCTGTCCATCACTAACTCCTGGAGTTTACCCAAACTAATGTCCATTGAATTGATGATGCCATCCAACAATCTCATCCTCTGTTGTCCTCTTCTCCTTCTGCCTTCAATCTTTCCCAGCATCAGGGTCTTTTCAAATGAGTCAGCTCTTCGCATCAGATGGCCAAAGTATTGGAGTTTCAGCTTCAAAATCTGTCCTTCCAATGAATGCTTAGGACTGATCTCCTTAGGATGGACTGGTTGGATCTCCTTGCAGTCCAAGGGACTCTCAAGAGTCTTCTCCAACACCACAGTTCAAAAACATCAATTCTTCAGTGCTCAGCTCTCTTTAAAGTCCAACTCTCACATCTATACATGACTACTGGAAAAACCATAGCCTTGACTAGATGGACCTTTGTTGGCAAAGTAATGTCTGTGTTTTTTAATATTCTGTCTAATTTGGTCATAACTTTCCTTTCAAGAAGTAAGCATCTTTTGATTTCATGGCTGCAGTCACCATCTGCAGTGATTTTGGAGCCCAGAAAAATAAACTCTGGCACTGTTTCCACTGTTTCCCCATCTATTTCCCATGAAGTGATGGAACTGGATGCCATGATCTTCATTTTCTGAATGTTGAGCTTTAAGTCAACTTTTTCACTCTCCTCTTTCACTTTCATCAAGAGGCTCTTTAGTTCTTCTTCACCTTCTCCCATAAAGGTGGTGTCATCTGCATATCTGGGGTTATTGATATTTCTCCCAGCAACCTTGATTCCAGCTTGTGCTTCATCTAGCCCAGCGTTTCTCATGATGTACTCTGCATATAAGGTAAATAAGCACAGTGACAATATACAGCCTTGATGTACCCCTTTTCCTATTTGCAACCAATCTGCTGTTCCATGTCCTTATACATGGAGTCAGTTGGCTAGCATTAGACCTAGGTTGCATTCACGATCCAAAGGCAAGTGTCATAAACATCCCCACTGAAATTGCCCAGAAGCATTTTTAAAGCAAAGAAGAATTGAATATTTTAATGAAAGCATCTACTAAATGGAGTAGCTTTTCAAAAGGAAAGATTAAATATAGATATAAGTGAGCTTTACTACTGGCTCTGCTCTGAACCCCCATTAATATTCTGATCAAGACCGTTAACTTGGGGAGCCTCAATTGCCACATCACTACATTAAGGTGGTTAAGTTATTTCTCAGGGTATTCTTTTTTTCCACTTCCAATGTGTGATAAACCCTAAAAATTCTAAAAATGTTTCTAATAGACTGACTTCGCCTTGGGAATAAAAATACCTGCTGGCGGCCTTACAGTTGCAGTACAATATTGCCCACTGAGTCCTTTTATGTTAGATGATCTAGCCTGACTCCATCAGAAAAATACGTTTTAAAATGGAGCTGTCTAATATAGAAAGAGAGACATTTCTGTTTTTCTTTTTTAATTTTAATGCACTTTTTCTCAGACACTCAATTTGTCATACTGATTATAATTTCAAACCTGAAAGATAGGGTGGGGTTTCTAATACTTATCTCAATTTCTGCTTCTTTCCATATCACTCATTGAGTTTTCTTGCTAAGCTGTTGAATAGGTCAGCAACAGTGCAATTAAATTAAAAATGATTTTCCTGCCTTTTAAAAAATATTTAACACAGTTAGAAGGAAGTAACAATTGCTTAAGCAGCAAGAGAGAAAAATGAATACTATCCCAATCATACACAGGCCAAATTTGCTCAGAAAATAGAAATGAAAAAAACAGAATTTTTGGTCTAAATGTTGTCATTTAAATTTATTATTCTTTAATTGGCATTTTTGAAAAGTTATCTTTAATTCTACCACTGTAGAAAATAGTTGCAGCTATTTGATGGGTACATTATAGTTATCTCTGATATGATAAGCAATGAAGAAATACAATTTATTTCATGTATAGCCTATTGTAAAAGAAATTTCCCAAGAAATAGTTTTAGATGCAAACTTCCACAGAAAGAATTGGGATTGAATAATAACTGAATAATTAACAACTAGAGGCTTCCCTGGTGGCTTAGGGAATCTCCCTGCCAATGCAAGAGACACAGGTTCGATACCTGGATTATACTCCATGGGGTTGCAAGAGGTAGACACAGTGACTAAAACAACAATTAACAACTAACAACATAAAATTAGTTATCATATGATAATGATCCACTTCTCTTTTTAATCCATTACATACATTTAAACATAAAAAATTTTATTAAAATAAATTCATGTGCTTATCACATGCATCCAGGAAAATTAATATTTTACATATTTCTTCAGTTCACTTCTCTTTCTCTCCCTCACAAGTATACTTGAAGATCTCTTTATTCACCACCCCAATTTCATTTTTTCCTCCCAGAGATAAGAACTCTGAAGAGGCTGTTTAACTTTTCTATCAAAGTATTCTTTACGTGGGTACGCATATATAAAATATGAAGCAGAGTTTAGAGTATTCAGTACTTTTTATAAATCATTTCATACATATATCATTTTTCAAGTTATCTCCTTCAAATTTATGCATATAAATACAGTTAGCATTCATCCATTCATTATCATTGCTATGTAGTTATAATAAAAAAATATACTATATCATTAATTTATCCTATATATTAGTTGTAACTAAGTATCACAGCTGGGTGACTTAAACAGCAGACATTTATTTTCTCTCAATTTTGGAGGCTAGATATCTGAGATCAAGATGTCAGCAAGCTGGAATCTTCAGAGGCCTCTTTCATTGGCTTACATATGGCCATCTTTCCCCTGTGTCTTTACAAGTTCTTCCCTCTGAATTTCTCTGTGTTTAAATGTTCTCTTCTTATAAGTGCCAGTCATGTTTGATTAGGGCCCACTCAAATGACCTGATTTTAACTTAATTAACTCTATTTGCAAGTACACTCATATTCTGATGTCCTGGAAGTTGGGGCTTTGACATATAATTTTGAGGAGATACAATTTAGTCTGTAACACCATATTAATAAATATTTATATTCTTTACAAGGGTTTGTTGCAATAAAATCCATGTAAAGCTGTCTTTATGACTGAGGATTTATTTAGGGTATATATCTAGAAGTGGGATTATTGTTCATAGTTTAGGCTTATTTTTTACCAATTTTTACCAAGTTTTTCCTGTATCAGTTCAGTTCAGTTCAGTCGCTCAGTCGTGTACAACTCTTTGCGACCCCATGAATCGCAGCACGCCAGGCCTCCCTGTCCATCACTAACTCCCGGAGTTCACTCAGACTCACGTCCATCGAGTCAGTGATGCCATCCAGCCATCTCATCCTCTGTTGTCCCCTTCTCCTCCTGCCCCCAATCCCTCCCAGCATCAAAGTCTTTTCCAATGAGTCAGTTCTTCGCATGAGGTGGCCAAAGTACTGGAGCTTCAGCTTTAGCATCATTCCTTCCAAAGAAATCCCAGCACCGATCTCCTTTAGAATGGACTAGTTGGATCTCCTTGCAGTCCAAGGGACTCTCAAGAGTCTTCTCCAACACCACAGTTCAAAAGCATCAATTCTTCAGTGCTCAGCCTTCTTCACAGTCCAACTCTCACATCCATACATGACTACTGGAAAAACCATAGCCTTGACTAGACAGACCTTAGTCGGCAAAGTAATGTCTCTGCTTTTGAATATGCTATCTAGGTTGGTCATAACTTTCCTTCCAAGGAGTAAGTGTCTTTTAATTTCATGGCTGCAGTCACCATCTGCAGTGATTTTGGAGCCCAAAAATATAAAGCCATGCCAAAATTTTTTCCCACCAGTAATTCATGAAAGTTCCTGTTACTTCTCATTCTCACCAAAATCTAGTATTGTCAGGCTTTTCATGTTTTGCTCAGATTGTACATGGGAAGTAACAACTTGCTTTAGCTTTCATTTATTTGTGTACTAGAGAATTTAAGAATTTTTAGCATATATTTATGTCCTTTCAGTTTCCACATCTCTGATTTCCCTCTTAATATCTTTTCTCCTGTTAATTTTTTGTATTAATTTGGAAACATTCATGAACCTCTTTTATACTGTTACTTTTGTTTGCAAATATTTTTCCCAGTTTGTAGCTAATATTTTTAATATAGAAATTTTATTTAGGGATAATTCAGAGAGAAAGATAATTTTATGTAGTATTTTTTAAAATTTTATCTTTGGGACCCCACTGATAGACAAAGACTCCAATATAATTGATGTAGTTCTGCTTCTGCATGATAATGTAAGATTTTATTTGACTCAGCCATCCTGGATACCATAAAAAAATTACAGAAAATAGACCATAAAAATTATCCATCTGAGTGAAAAAAGTAATTGAAAAAATTCAAAGTTTCAGGGGTATGTGGGACATTTATAAATGGTTTAGCATAGGTTTAACTGAAATCTCAGTAAGAGAGAAAAAAGGGCTAAAAGGTGATTTTTAAAAATGGCTGAAAATTTCCCAAACTGCAAACCCATAAGTTTACAAATTCAAGAAGTTCAAAAAATTCCAAACAGGATAAATAAAAACACATCTGAACAAATCACTGTAAAAATCAATGGTAAAAATTAAATTTTATAAAGCCAGCCAGAGAAAAATGAAATAAATGGTAAAAAGTGATGGCTAGTGTCTTATCAAAAACTATGAATTCAGAAGAACATAGAACATTTTTTAAGTGCTGAAAGGAAAAAGTCTACCAACACAATAATTTGCTACCCCAAAAAAATATCCCTCAAGAATAAAAGCTACATAAAGGCATTTTTCACTTCCCTGGTAGCTCAATGGTAAAGAACGTGCCTGCCAATGCAGGAAATGTGGTTATGATTCCTGGGCTGGGAAGATCTTCTGGAGAAGGAAATGGCTACCCATTCTGGTATTCTTGCCTGGAGAATCCCTTGGCCAGAAGACTCTGACAACCTACAGTTGATGGGTTGGCAAAAGAGCTGGGCATAACCTAGAGACTAAAGACAATAGCAAATTATTTCCATGTAAAAGAAAACTAAGAGGAAATTCAAGCTTTCAGGAAGATAAAGTAAATATATTTTTCCCTATTCTTCCTGCTAGATACAACTGAAAACTGTGTACATGATATAATTAATTAATTGGACCCTGAAAGATGGAGAGAAGAGGGGAGACTGGCTGGGAACCTTGCCTCCATCCTAGACATGGAGCTGGAAACATCAACTGAAGTAGACCGTAAAAAAAAAAAAAAAAAGCACTGTAATAAAAGCCTATTCATTTTGCCTAAAGAACAAAAAAGGAGGCACTCTAACAAGACAGAATTTTCAGACAAGTGCCTCTTTACTCAGACAAACAGCACAGAGAAAAACTGGGGCCTCAGGATTAATCATATCAGAAAAGGCCAAGAAGAGAAGGTAGACTTTCACTTTTTCCAGACTGTAAAGTGGCTCTGTCTTCCTCATCTCCTTGTATGGTCTCAGAATGCCTCAAACTCCGCTTGTCTTAATAGTCACTTTCCACTTGGATCTTCCCTTCTTAATATTTGGAAGCTTTGGTTTTGCCAAGTATCTTGAAGAGGAAAAGATGTACTAATTAGAGGCTCATGTCTCTGTGGTTTACTTGACTCTGGGATATGCTGTTTTGGTAGCTTGTGAATGCAGTCTTTGTTTCCACAATTTGCTAAAAGTTCAGATTGCTACCTTACTAGAGAGAAAGAAGTGGGGGGTACTCCCATGCCTTTTTCTTAAGAATGTTGACCCCTCAAGTCATGGCTATCTTGTTTGATTGCTAATGTCTGCAACCACACTGGATACTTGTGTCTTTGTTTTTGTTGTTGTTTGATCCAGCTTTTATAGATTTTCTTGGCTAGTAGGTTTGGTTTGATAGAAGTCATTCTGTTATTGTTAAAAATAGAAATCCTAGAGTCAATATTTGCAATACAGGAAAGAATTACAGGAGGCTTATTTATAAAAATTTATATGAAAGAGATCAAGGGATTTTATTTGACCAAAAACAATATAGCCAAAATATTTGCTGCTGCTAAGTCGCTTCAGTTGTGTCCGACTCTGTGACCCCAGAGATGGCAGCCCACCAGTCTCCCGCATCCCTGGGATTCTCCAGGCAAGAACACTGTTACATGATAGCAATATAAGTACCTATCCAAGTTAGGAAAGATAATATACCTACGAGGCTCAAAGGCTGAAAAACTAAGAGTTTCCAAAACTCTCACTAAGATGGGAAGAGACTAATGAAATCATGTAATAGAAGAAATATCTGAGTGTATGCAATATGTTTGGTCTGGTAGGAGTAATTAGAGATAGGGGGTTAAGAGTAGGATTAAAGAAAGCTTTAAGTGTTTGAAGGTTTGTAACAGGGAAGGTGTAGAAATGATCAAAGTTGATCTAAGCATCTAGAAAACTCAGGGGTATTCTTTTCAATGAATATTCAGGGTTGATTTCCTTTAAGATTGACTGGTTTGATCTCTTTGCTGTCTAAGAAATATCTGAGTGCATGCAATATTTCTCAAATGTCTTCTCCAGCATCACAGTTCGAAAGCATCAGTTCTTCAGTGCTCAGCCTTCTTTATGGTCCAACACTCACATCCATACATGACTGGCGGAAAAACCATGGCTTTGACGGAATAGACCTTCACTGGCAAAGTGATGTTTCTGTTTTTTAATGTGCTTTCTAGGTTGTCATAGCTTTTCTTCCAAGGAGCAAGTGCCTGTTAATCTCATGGCTCCTGTCACCATCTGCAGTGATTTTGAAGCCCAAGAAAATAGTCAGTCACTGTTTCCAGTTTTTCCCCATCTACTTGCCATGATGTGATGGGACTGGATGCCATGATCTTTGTTTTTAGAATGTTGAGTTTTAGGGCTATACAGCAAGCCCTGGGCTCTTCCAGAAAGCATCCTCACTTAAATATTTAAGCTTATGTTAGATGACCACTGGCACAAGATTACAGAGAACATTTATTCATTAGAAGTGAGTTGCATTAAATTAGAAAAAGAATAAAAATGATGATTTTTTAAAATTGAGAGTGGATTATATGGCTGGTGCTTTGTAAGCACTTTAAATAGAATATGTATTTAATTCTTATTGTAACAGAGAACAAACTTGACTCCATATTGTGCTAACTGTTGTTCTCTCCTGCCTGTGCTTTTCATGCTGGCTCTGCACTTTGTAAAAGAATGTTGCCCTTAGCTTGAAATATACATGATAGCCCATTTTCAAGGTTGTACATCTCAGGGTTGACCATAAAAGGTATATTAAAAAAAAAAAAAAAGCTGTTGAGGGGCTTCCCTGGTGGCTCAATGGTAATGAATCTGCCTGCCAATACAGAAGACACAAGTTCAATCCCTGATCCAGGAAGATTGCTCATGTTGCAGAGTAACTAAGCCTGTGCGCCAAAACTACTACTAAGCTGGGCCCCAGGGTCCAGGTGCCACAACTACTGAATCCCATGTGCTGCAACTACTGAATCCCAAGTACTCTAGAACCATGTTCCACAACAAGAGAAGCTACGGCAATGGGCAGCCTGTGCACTGTAACTAGAGAGTAGCCCCTACTCAGCACAAATAGCGAAAGGCCCACACAGCAATGAAGACTGAGCACAGCTAAAAATAAGCAACTTAAAAAAAAAAAAAAGTACAGGAAATAACAGTTGTCTTGTCCGAGTTTTATAGGCACATGAAGACCAGACCTGCATGGACAGTTGCAAGACCAAAGAATTCCTGCACAAGAAGTTTTCAATAACAAGTCATAACTCCTCCCCTTTTAGCACAAAATAGGCCTGAATTCTAAGTCAGGTAAGGCAGTTTATGGGACAGTAGTCCACCATTTTCTCAGCCTGCTGGCTTCCCAAATAAAGTTGCTATTCCTTAGTCCAACACCTCATCTCTCAATTTATGGCCTGTCAGGTGGTGAGCAGTACAAACTTGGATTTAGTAACATTATGTGAGTATATGGATTAAATGCCTGTTTATTCTCACTTTACAAATGAGAAATCTGAGACATATAAGATCAATAATTGGAATAGGGCTAAATAGCTAGCAAGGCACTGAGTGGGACTTAAACTCATGAAAGTTGTCTCTAAAGACCACACTCTTAGGCATCACCCTACACTGTCAAATTAAGATTCATTTTTATCTTACAAGGTTTTAAGTTGTCCTGAAATAAGTGGGGATATATATATGGGCTTCCTTGGTAGCTCAGATTGTAAAGAATCCACCTGCAATGTGGGAGACCTGGCTTCAGTCCCTGGGTTGGGAAGAGCAATCCACTGCAGTATACTTGCCTGGAGAATCCCCATGGACAGAGGAGCCTGGTGGGCTACAGTCCCTGTGGTTGCAAAGAACGACTGAGTGACTAAACACAGCACAGCACATGTATAATACATATATACACCTACAAACATATGAACAATGTGCCTTTTATTTATCATTAGAATAATGTTGCAAATAACATAATACAGCCTTAGATTTCAGGTTATTTGTTATGAACATTATCTGATGAATCAGTATAACAATCAAGGGCTATGCTGTGGTAGAGTTTACCTTCTAAATTATGCATACAGGAACATGTACAATACTGTCGTGATATACACATTTATGTGTGTGTATAAAATAAATGCATGTAACCAGTCTGTGTCTTAGTGTAACCTTACATAAATATCACAGTAGAGGACTTGATAGAACTTTGAAATATCACTTTAATATCTACTTTGACTACATTGACAGATTTATTAAAATAACTTTTAAAAGTATACTTTCAGAACTTCTTAGGTAAAAGATTCTAACATCTTTTTTGGCATCCATGTTATCATTTTTATAATCTTTTCCACCATGGGCTCTGTTATTTACAACTGGAATCCTTGAGTAGAGACCAAAGCCAGTTCCTCTACAGCTATCCCAAAGGCAGGCAGATTTCATCCACTGCGTGTTTGGACCATTTAATGCTGACCAGTTAACAAAAATGAATCATTTCCTAATGCCATTTTGTTATAACATTTTGTGTTCCATAGTTCAGCTGCTGAAGAATAAATCCCTAATTTTTGCCTCTTATTAATGTGAGGATCCACATAAAAACTATTTTAACCAAAAGCAAGCATTAGACTTACCATTTTTGAAAGGTTATCAAAATAACATTAAGAAGTGTGATCCTACTTCATGCAATTATGACAGCTGACCCCCCTAATTAACTCTGTAACTACACTTCAAATTTTCTCATAGCACCTTTTGATACCAAGTGATTCAGAATTTGCTTTAAAGCCTTTTTTTCTCTTTTATTTTTAAAGTCTTCAAAGGAGTCTGGTGTTTCAGAAATCTGTCAAAATGTGTTGAAACATATTTAAAAGAATGCATTTTTTCATAGATTGGCAGAGTTTGCACACATTATTATTTTTTTCAGCTTTTCAGCTATTTATAAAGAAGGAAAAGTGTTCTGTGTGGGGGAAATACCATGGTTGTCACAGGGCATGGGGGCTCTCCAGTGTCTTTGACTTTTCTCCAGGAGAAATTAAGAGAAGAATTTATTAAATGTTAATGTGAAGAACTCAGAAACTGGAATGTTTGTCCAGAGCCCCAGGCCTCAGAGCAAATGCTCTTATGCTGCTGGGCTCATGGGGAAGATTTTAGCCAAAGTCAACATGAGCAGAAACTCCATCTGACTGATGCCGTGGAAACAGCTGTAACCACTTAGCTGGAAAACCACCTCAGATTCCTCTCCCAGAAAACACTGATGACATGGTAGACAGGGAGCAGGAAAGCTCTGTCAGGGTCTCCGGTCATCTGTGGTCCGAAAAAACTATTTTCTTTCCCTGAAAACTGTAAATAGGTGGATTCAACTCTGGTCATAATAAACCACCAAAAAGAAAAAAAAAATCTTTTTTTTCCTAAATTAGCCCATGTCTCCTGCTTCTGTGTATATATTTATCAGTATTTGGCTTAGGTCATCTTTTATGTGGATATTTTTTAAAGAACCATTTGATCTTAGATTTATTTTCTAAATGAAATTGGATCATATTCAGATCAGTATTTGAGGCCAAGTTGTCAGGTAAATGTTTAATTCTAATAAGTTTTCAATTTGTGAAAAAAGCCAGGTTTTGATCAACTGCTTCGGTGGAAAATAAAACAAGGAAAGGCAGAATAGGGCACTTTGAGGTTGAGAGTTGCTGTCTTATATAAAGGGCTTCCCAGGTGGCTCAGAAAGTAAAGAATTCACCTGCAGTGCAGGTTAGATTCCTGAGTCAGGAACATCCCCTGGAGAAGGGAATGGCTACACTCCAGTACTCTGGCCTGGAGAATCCCGTGGTCAGAGGAGCCTTGCGGACTTTAGCCCATCAGATCACAAAGACCAGAAATGGATTTTGAACAAGTGACTCCAAGGGAAGATATGAAATAAAATGGAGAATAAAGTCACATGTCTGTTGGCCAGAAAAATGTCCCAGCCAGAGAGAAAAACAAGCGCAAAGCCTATAAAGTATAAAGATGTTTGGCTTACTTGAGAAGTGCAGGTGGCCAGTTTAACTAGACAAATAGGGACACTGGTAGGACGGCAAGGAGAAGGGAATCAGAGCATGGAGGCCTGCGCAGGTGTATGGCTTTTGCTCTGAGATAAGAGAACTTTGAAAAGAAGACTGATCCAATAGGACAGAGATTTCTATAGCATCCCTCTAGCCTCTGTAACTAATACAATATGGAGGCAAGACTAGAAGAAGAGTGATGATAGGGGCTTGGAGCAGAGTCACAGCAATTAAAAAAAGTAAGAAGCGGTTTCATCCTAAAATGTTGTATCTTGAGTATATTTTGAAAGTGGAACCTATAGGGTATGCTGATGATTTGGGTGCAGAATAAGAGACAAAAGGGGGATTCAGGGCAAAATTTTTGCCCTGAGTAACTGGTAAACGATATGGAAGATTTTTCAGGAATTAAATTACTTTGAAAATTACAGGGGCTCCTTCAAATATCTCAAGTGGATAAGAAAGTGAAGATAAGAGAACTATATACAGGTTGTCGGAGGGGCAGGGAGACATAAAGCTTACAACCTCAGGAGAGAAATAAAGTAGAACCAGCTAATGATTGGCATGGCACTGATTCAAAGAAACTCAAGAAATGAGAAAGTGCTTGAAAAGGAACAGTGTGTCAGGAGCTTTCCTAGGAGTAGAATGGTAGATTTTCCACAGCTAGGCTCTTCTAAAGGCTAGAACTATTTACTTCAAGATGTGAAGACAACTAATAAGATAGAGAGGGTTCCAGCATAAGGCATCTGATTACTGGTCTCCCAATCAGCAGTGGAATACAGCTTCTCAGAGGAGTGCAGGAAAACACGATGCTAGAGCCCATGGACTCCTGCAACAAGCAGATGAACATTTTGGCCCTGCCACTTATTTCCACAACCTGGGCAAGATATAAGAACTTTCTGAGTTCCTTCATCTTTAAAATGGCAGTTGGAGAAATAAATGAGTTAATGACTATAAAATGCATAGCACAGTGTTGTCACAGAAGAAATTCTGATAAACATTAACTATATTGTCACCAGTTCTCCAAGATGCATAGAAACAGGAGGCGGATTTCAGTGATCAGGGCCCCAGTAGGCCAGACAGAGCAGAGAGCACAAAAATCTCCCTTAACCAATATAAAAAAGAACAGCTGCTTCCCATATGGAAATAAGATGTTTGGAATTTTTTATGTTATTGCTTTTTAAAATAAGTCTACTGAGTTGTCACCCAAAAAGGCTAAAACACTTCTGATGTAAATGTCATGGTTTTTCACTTCTTGGATGAATTTGAGAGGAATTTATATTAAAAGAATTGCCTGAAAGTGGTAAAAATATAGTTATAATTTTCTTATCAAAGCAGTTATTGAAGTATGAATTTTATGATTACAATTAGGTAGAAATATGAATACAAATTAGAAGGTAAAATGAAAAATGGCAAGAATTGTAGAATTATAATTGTTTTCATTTGAAAAAGCTTTATTATGTCATATCTTGTATTATATATTTAATTACCTATTGTTTTTAAGGATTTATAATGTATATATTATAATGCATACATACTTACATGCAACCACATGGGCTTCCCTGCTGGCTAAGATGGTAAAGAATCTGCCAGCAATGTGGGAGACACAGGTTCCCTGGGTCGGGAAGATCCCCTGGAGAAGTGAATGGTAACCCACTCCAGTACTCTTTCATGGAGAATTCCATGGACAAAGGAGCCTGGCGAGCTACAGTCCATGGGGTCGCAAAGAATCAGACATGACTGAGCAATTAACACACACATATGTGCACAAAAAAATGCCTGAGTGACCATATACCAAAGTATTAAAAGCAGTTAAGCCTTGGTGGTCATGAATACTTTGTATTTAATTATACTTTCAATTTTTTCTATTTTCTTGGTAGTACAATTCTGCCAAACAGCTGTGTTCAGAACTAGTCAGAATAAGATGTACTCTTACAGATAATTTTATTCCTAAATGTAAAAATATTGAATTCCCAATCAAACATCCATAGATAAGGTTTTATTTCTCAGAGAAAGAGCATTTGGGCTTCATTGACATGGGAAAAGAGTTTGCAAGGTGCTTATTGAAAAGATATTGGTAAAAGCTACTAATTAATTGACTTTGTTAAATACTCATTCATTCATTCACCTTAAATAAGAGTCAAAAGTGCCCCTGGATGCATAAATATATGGACTATTGAATAAGTTTCACTTGAGTAATTAAATGTTGACTCTTTGATATGGTTTAAGTTATTCTTTTCGTTGCTGTTTTTTAATCATTGTTTCCAACCTTTGGGACTCCATGGACTGTAGCCCACCAGGCTCTTCTATCCATGGGATTCTCCAGGCAAGCATACTGGAGAGGGTTGCCATTTCCTTCTCCAGGGGACCTTCCTGATCCAGGGATCAAACCCATGTCTCCTGGATTGGCAGGTGGATTATTTACCGCTGAGCCACCAGTGGAGACCAATTCTTCTTGTTACTTTCTCTCAAATCCAGCAATCCTACTTCCGGGCATATATCCAGAGAAAACCAAGGTTTGAAAGGATACATGCACCCCAGTATTCACTGTAGCACTGTTTACAATAGCCAAGGCATGGAAGCAACCTAAATGTCCATCAACAGATGAATGGATAAAGGAGATATGGTATATAATGTATACAATGGAATATTACTGGGCCATAGGAAAATAATGAAATAATTCATTTGCAACAACATGGATGGACCTAGAGATTGCTCTATTGAGTGAAGTAAGTCAGACTGAGAAAGACAGATAGATGATATCGCTTATATGTAAACTCTAAAAAAAATATGATATGGATGAATTTATTTAAAAAGCAGAAATAGACTCAGACTTAGGAAAGAAAATTATGGTTACTAAAGAGGAATGTCATGGCAGAGGGATAAATTGGGAGTTTGGGACTGATATATACATACTAGTATATTTTAAAATAGATAACCAACACTGTGTTAGTTTCTCAGTCATGTTGGACTCTGCAATCCCATGGACTGTACCTTACCAGTCTTCTCTATCCATGAAATTCTCCAGATAAGAATACTGAGTGTGTTGCCACAGCTTTCCCCAGGGGATCTTCCTGACCCAGGGATTGAACCTAGGTCTCCTGTTTTGCAGGCGGATTTTTTATTGGCTGAATCAACAAGGATCTACTATATAGCACAGGGAATTCTGCTCAAAACCATGTGATAACCTAATTGGGAAAATAATTTGAAAAAGAATAGATACATGTATATTACAACTGAATCACTTTGCTGTACACCTGAAACTAACACAACATTGTTAACCACCTGTTGTTGTTTTAGTCGCTAAGTCTTGTCCGACTCTTTTGCCAGCCCATGGACTGTAGCCCATGAGGCTTCTCTATCCATGGGGTTTCCCAGGCAAGAATACTGGAATGGGTTGCCATTTCCTTCTCCATAATCAACTATACTCCAATATAAAATAAAAATTTAAGAAGAATAAATTCACAGTTTGAATGAAAAACTGCTATTTTTGTTTAGTTGCTAAGTCATGTCCAACTCTTTGTGACCCAATGAACCACAGCATGCCAGGCTTCTCTGTCCTTCATTATCTCCCTGAGTTTGCTCAAACTCATGTCCACTGAGTCAGTGATGTCATCCAATGAATGAAAAATAAATAAATAAAAAGAAAATCTCAACTTAGGAAAATCTTCCTTAGAAAATTAATTTAATACTAATGACTAAAAGGCAACGGCAACCCACTCCAGTACTCTTGCCTGGAAAATCCCATGGACGGAGGAGCCTGGTAGGCTGCAGTCTGTAGGGTCGCTAGGAGTCGGACACGACTGAGCTACTTCACTTTCACTTTTCACTGTCATGTGTTGAGAAGGAAATGGCAACCCACCCCAGTGTTCTTGCCTAGAGAATCCCAGGGATGGGGGAGCCTGGTAGGCTGCCATCCATGGGGTCGCGCAGAGTCAGACACGACTGAAGTGACTTAGCCCCAGCAGCAGCAGCAGCAGCAAACATTAAATTATCTGATCAAGTCAATGATCGAGTCTGATTAATATGAACAATTTGCACTTGCTCCTATAAAATTTGCTCTTTCATCCATCCATATACTAGCAAGTGATCTAGCCAATCTCTTGTATCACCTGGCAATTTTTAGGTAGGGACAATTAGCATAAAATATACAACTATTGCTGCTTATAGATCCCCTAAGCATCTCTTGAAACTGTAAATATGCTCTTTCCTTGTAAACTGCACAGGGCTTAGGTCCATATCAAAATTTAGGTATTAGTGACTGACCCTATTTAGTTTTCTGCTAAATAAAATTACTTAGCCTTTAGCAACTGGAGTCTGCTACAGATGTCTGTGAAAAACACATAAGAAAATTCTAGTACTGGATTTTACTCAGACTGATTCCACACATTACCTCTAGCTAGCATGAACATTTCTCATTTAATAATCTGTAAGTTTCATGGAAATTTGTTGTTCCATTTATCTGAGAAAATATCATATAACCCTGAAAAGCCTTACGAATAAATGCTATCAAGTTTCTACATACTGGCCCTGAACATATTCAAGTACTTTGTGGATGCCAGTGAGCATGACGTGAGATAACAAAAAGGCAGGGCCGTAATATCCAAGGAAAGTTTATCCTCATAAATTTTAGTGAGAGTCGTGAATGTTAATTAAGTCCAACTCTCAAGGCCAAGTATAGTTGGCTTTCATCAACCCACCTGATTCACTACAGCTGTTTCCTAAGGAAAACTGGAGGCATGTAATTTGTTCTCATAGGATTTGAATTCTGTCTTATTTATTTATGATAGATCTTTGTGTTTAGAGGTTACATAACCACATGTTTATAATACTATTAATTGACTATATAATTTATCTATTACTGACCATGCAAATAACTTTTAGGGACTATTTCAATAACAAAATTTAAAAGACCTTTTAATGATATAAAATCTGAGTCCCCCAAATGCCTTAAATTGGATCATGTAGGAAATAACTAAAATCACATTATTTTGCATTTCTGGCTTTGGAGACGAGCCACATTTTGAGAACACTCAGGAAGAATTAGCAATGCTGATCCTGCCACAAACAACACAATCCAAAGCATTTTTTCCTGAGATTTTTAAAAGTTATTTGGCAAGGAGAAGGGGAGGACAGGATGGCGAAGAATACAGTTCAGAAGGGGACCTAAATGAGACCTAAATGAGATGAGAAATCTACTTGAAAGAAAAGTGGGTGCTTCCGCTGTTTGAACCCAGAGTGGGTGATGGATAATGCAGGCTTATGGAAAGCTTTATCTGACATACAAGATGTTTTGGTTTCAGGATGATGTAAAGTTTGAATAATAACAGTAAGATTCCGTTATTATTTAAAACCACTCTCTTTCCACAGTTGTAGTTGTAGTAAAGCCCTAAAAGGAGGAATAGTATGCAGAAATGGAGTATTTGATTACTTATAAAAATCAATAAGGAGGGACACAGGCACAAGTTTAAATGCAATTCCATATTTCAAAAACTCCTTTTCTTTGTCATCTGGTTGTCCTCTGTGGAGATCCAAACATTTAGGATTGTTGACTCAGTGTTTTAAAAAATGGTAAATTTATAAAATTTAAAGTATTTTTTTTTTTTGCAAAGCTTTAAAAAGATGCTGTCTGTCTAGCTGTCATCTGTGGAGATTACACATATATTCCAATGCATACCATTCAATACAGATTAAAATATTCTTGAAGACCTTTTTTTCAGAATTGCATTCTGGATCCATTATAATCACAGAGAGAAATGCTGTTTATTTTTCTTTCTTCTTCCCTTCCTGCTTCCTTTCTCTTTGTCGTCCTTCCCCTCACCCCCACCTTCTCTTTCACTCTGTTTCCCCTCCCTCCTTCCCTCCCTCATTTCTTCCTTCCTGCCTTTGTCTGCCATAACCATGTAATATTCTTTCATACTATTGTTTAAATAAATTTTGGCTCTTTAAAAATTTACCGCTTTTTGTTCAAGGCGTAACTATTCACCACCAAGAAAATTTAAAAAAAAAAAAAATGTGTTTCAGATATAAAAGGAAATTCCGTAAGAATAATAGGGACAATGTTGGGGGGTAATCATATCCTCACTGTGACATCCTCCAACCTGTGTCACCACTGAATGGAACAGAATTCATTTAGAGGTGTGTTAAAAAGTTCGTTCCATAACTTTACAGTGTAGTCTCATAAATCTAGGTATTGGGGACCCAGTGTTTCTCTTGACTGATCATCAGATCACTTTTGCTCACTATCCATATGGGCAAAAAGGAAATAGACACAAGTAATGCTCAAGGTTTGTATTTATGACAGTTGTTGCAGCAGCGTATTTAGAGAGATCAAGAGAGAAAATGGAACTGTATAAAATTACCAAGCAAGGTTACTGTGAGATGACCAGTCATGCACACAGATGATTATGATTGGTGGGGCCACAGCACTATGACCAAACTCTGAATGGAGGTAGTGATGCTTTGGAGACAATGAGGCAGAGTGGTGAGGAGCGTACTCTGTAGTCCTAGGCAGATTGCTTATTAGCTATATGATCTGAAATAAGTCCATTCCATTCTCTGGGCCTTAGATTTCCCGTTGATAAAGTGGGATACTACTACGTATGGATAGTTGGTTATGCCTCTTTAGTGATAAGGCAAAGAGACATAGGAAATACTAAAAATATAAAGGAGTAGAAAAGTCACGTGGCAGAGAGAATCTTTCTCTAGTGGTTTCATGTAAAATATGTCACAAAGAACCAGTCTCAGCCCTGGGTCTCATTTTTTTGTTGTTGTTTGTTTGTTTGTTTCTTAATTAGCACTTTGTGGAAGAGAACAAATATTTTTTAAAAAACCAAAACAAAAACGTAGACACTGTATATTCATGCTGAACAATAGAGTACAATAGTAACATTTCTGTATCTTTTATTTAAGTACCTGAACACATTTTATGATTAAACTTTTTCTTTGGCAAATTCTAGTTAGTTCATAAAAATTATAAGTTAACTTTTTGACATTCAGATATTTTGGTATTTGGGGATCTAAATTACTGGATTAACTCATACATAAATGGCATAAAAAGCTTCAAATGATGTCCTAAAGTAGAACTGTCATCCACATATGCAACAACAATGATGATAGCTACCATTAACCAAGAGTCTGCTGCTGCTGCTGCTAAGATGCTTCAGTCGTGTCTGACTCTGTGCAACCCCATAGACAGGAGCCCACCAGGCTCCTCCGTCCTTGGGGTTCTCTAGGCAAGAACACTGGAGTGGGTTGCCATTTCCTTCTCCAATGCATGAAGGTGAAAACTGAAAGTGAACTAGCTCAGTCGTGTCCAACTCTTAGCGACACCATGGACTGCAACCCATCAGGCTTCTCCGTCCATGGGATTTTCCAGGCAAGAGTACTGGAGTGGAGTGCCATTGTCTTCTCCAAGAATCTACAATATACCAAACACTGATCTTTGCTTTTTATACAAAAGATTTTATTTAAATTTCTCAACTACCTTATGAGCTGCGATCTATTTTTGTTATATAAGGTAAGAAAGTTCTGGCACACACTAAGGACTAACTAATGATGACCAAAATAACATGGATGTAAGTGTGTGGATCACAATAAACTGTGGAAAATTCTGAGAGAGATGGGAATACCAGACCACCCGACCTGCCACTTGAGAAACTTACATGCAGGTCAGGAAGCAACAGTTAGAACTAGACATGGAACAAAAGACTGGTTCCAAATAGGAAAAGGAGTACATCAAAGCTGTATATCGTCACCTGCTTATTTAACTTATATGCAGAGTACATCATGAGAAATGCTGGGCTGGAAGAAGCACAAGCTGGAATCAAGATTGCTGGGAGAAATATCAATAACCTCAGATATGCAGATGACATAACCCTTATGGCAGAAAGTGAAGAGGAACTAAAGAGCCACTTGATGAAAGTGAAAGTGGAGAGTGAAAAGTTGGCCTAAAGCTCAACATTCAGAAAACTAAGATCATGGCATCTGGTCCCATCACTTCATGGCAAATAGATGGGGAAGCAGTGGAAACAGTGGTTGACTTTATTTTTGGGGGCTCCAAAATCACTGCAGATGGTGACTGCAGGCATGAAATTAAAAAAGACACTCCTTGGAAGAAAAGTTATGACCAACCTAGATAGCATATTGAAAAGCAGAGACATTATTTTGCCAACAAAGGCCCGTCTAGTCATGGCTTCCTTGGTGGCTCAGACGGTAAAGTACCTACCTACAATGTGGGAGATGCGAGTTCGATCCTTGGCTCGGGAAGATCCTCTGGAGAAGGAAATGGCAGCCCACTCCGTACTCTTGCCTGGAAAATCCCATGGACAGAGGAGCCTGGTAGGCTACAGTCTATGGGGTCGCAAAGAGTCAGACACGACTAAGCGACTTCACTTTCACT
Organism: Redunca redunca; assembly: GCA_006410935.1. NCBI lineage: Eukaryota > Metazoa > Chordata > Mammalia > Artiodactyla > Bovidae > Redunca > Redunca redunca. The sequence goes on from SJYQ01008265.1 coordinate 44,948, forward strand.
TTCATGGTTTTTCCAGTGGTCTTGTATGGATAAGAGAGTTGGACTGTGAAGAGAGCTGAGCTCCAAAGAATTGATGCTTTTGAGCTGTGGTATTGGAGAAGACTCTTGAGAGTCCCTTGGACTGCAAGGAGATCCAACCAGTCCATTCTAAAGGAGATCAGTCTCGGGTGTTCATTGGAAGGACTGATGCTGAGGCTGAAACTCCAATACTTTGGCCACCTCATGCGAAGAGCTGACTCACTGGAAAAGACACTGATGCTGGGAGGGACTGGGGGCAGGAAGAGAAGGGCACGACAGAGGATGAGATAGTAGGATGGCTTCACCGACCCAATGGACATGAGTTTGAGTGAACTCCTTGAGCTGATGATTCACAGGGAGGCCTGGCATGCTGTGATTCATGGGGTCACAAAAAGTTGGACATGACTGAGCAACTGAACTGAAGTGACATCTTGGATTTGAAACAGAGTTACTTCTCAAAGCATGCATTTCCCAACTGTCTCCAAATAGTGTTCTACACATTATGCATCATTCTTCCCTGAGTGCCATGCTTGTTTAAGTTGATTGAGGGAAATCAAACAACCTATTGTAAGACAATAGGCTGATAACCTTTACTACCAATGTATTCCCTTCATTTATTGCACCTCTGGCTCAGAAGGCAGAAACATCAGTCATTATTATTGTAAAGACACTGATGCCTGGAGCAGAAGTAACTGCTTTTTGAAGTAAGACTCTTCCTTGCATATTCATTACACACATTTACACATTAGTCTCGCATAACTCAAGTGAGGACATTCCCCTGTCCGGTGGCCTTTCTTGTAGCTTCCCAGGGTTCTTCCCTTAAGGGAAGGAAGGCCTCCAAGCATCAGCTTTGGAATTGCCATGGCTAATTGTCTAGGAGATTTCTGTATTCAGGCAAACACCAGGACTGACATCCTAAAACAGAACATCATAACCTTTGTTGGCTGGTTCCCGTGGAGATGATTAATGGAGACATGACTAAGTACACTCACTGACTATAAAAGCAAATTAGGGGAAAAAAATCACCATTGGGCAGGAATACCAGTGAATCCTCCAGGGCAACCTTCTTTATGACTATCTAGGAAAGGGCTTTGATGCCATTGCTCAAACACTCAAGGATGGTTTAGAAAATCACCTCGTGGTAGTTTTATCATGTTGTAAAGGTAGTTTGACAAAGTACACGCAGAAGAACTTCCTTCAGCCTTCTCAATGTGCTTTTAGGATACAATTTGGTGCCTTCATCAACACTTTTTCAGATGAAAGCTAACAAATAATAGGAACATGTCTAAACCTGTTGTATCCACTAAGATATCTAATTATATTTCTGGTACCCATAAGAAATACAAGCTTACCAAGGAATGCTATTAGATCTTCAGGGGCCCCTTATGTATTGATAATAGATTATTTTGTTTCTACTACTTTTTTTAGCTGAAGCAATTTTCAAACTATAAAACAGTTACAAAAACTATGTGGATTGTAGTGTAGACGATTATCACGTTCATTTTTTTTTAAGTTGAGAAGTTAATGAAATAAAATAAAGCTCTCCTCTTATAGTTAAAAGAAACACACTGCAGAAAGGAAGCACATTGCTGTACATTACTTTTTATGACATTTTACATGGTTGGGTGTAGAAAATTTAACCTAGGGTATGTTTTGTGGGCAATATAATATTTAATATTATAATATTAAATATTACAATATTTAACATCTAGTTATCTCATCTGTAAAGTTGAAATAATAATTGTGAAAAATAAATAAGAGGATATACATAAAAACAACTTAATAGATGCTGAATTAATGTTATCTACTGTGTTTCTGGATTAACAGGACTCTTACTAGAAACGTGCTATCATTAGTGAATTTCACTAAAATAAATGAACATCAGTGGGAGAAAAATTAATTTAGAGTGGCTCTCTACATTATTCAGGACAAACATATCAAATAGGAAAAGTACTTGGAGAGAGCCTGGAAACAATTGGAGTAACGTGGTTGTCTGTATTGGAAAGGGTAAATTAAACAGTCGAATGTGGAAAAGAAAATATAATAGAAGATGACATGAGTGGATTTCAATATATATAATTTTTGTTATATCATTATGTTGGATTAGCTGATATAAGGAAGGCTCACTCAATCTGTACAACATAAGTGCAACCGAATAGCACAAATATTAAATGAAAAAATTAAGGCAAAAATCTGTCTTGATAGCCACTGTGGTGTGCCCAGTTTAACAAGATATAATTTATGTGAATGGACCAGAGATAGTTATTTTAGGCAAACTTGTTTAGAAATAACTCACTTTGGAATAAATACACTATCTTATATTTAAACTCATTGTTTGACATCATTAATAGCAGGGTGGATTAATCTGGTATGTCAACTACACTGGGTTGGACAGCAAGTAGCAGAAGACTTTAAAAAGGAAAACTGTCCTCCTTATCAATACAACCCAGAGTCGGATGGCTTTCAATTTGATTAATTCTGTGGTTGAATATCATTAAGAAGCAATGCTCAAGTTTCATATGCACAAAATGAAATTCTACTCAGCAATAAAAAGCAACAAGCAAATATTTTATGTGATAATATAGATGAACCTCAAATACATTGTGTGAAGTAAAAAAAAGATAATTTGAAAGCTTTATATTGTATGATTCTGTTCACATGACACTCTGAAAACAAAACCTATAACAGAAAAAATTTAGTGGTTACTAAGGGCCAAGAGTAGAGGGAGGTGACTGACTAGAAACAGCCTCGAGAGAACTCTTCAATATGATGAAACTATATCTTGACTATGATATTATTACATGAATATATACATTTGTCAAAATTCATACCTGGAAGTTTGCTCTGCTTAATTTGTACCCCAATATTAAAAACAAGAAAAAAGAATGAGCTTGTCATCTGTGTGTCTACCTGTCCTCTGGCTAATTTACCTCATGCTTGCAAGAAGGCTGCCTTCTTCTCAGGCATCACAGACGGACGGGTAAGACAATACGCACGAGAAGATGATTTTTTGTATGGTCTCCTTTTGCTTGTAGGAAAAAGTATTGCAGAAAAAAAGTATTCAGAAGCCTCTCTTCCTACACTATAGATTTTCAAACACATTTCAGAGACTAGACCTCGGTCAAATGTCTACTCCTTAATCCATTCTGGTAAGGAAAACTAATATCATAATTGACTTGGGTTCAAGATTTAACCATGAGGTTGGAATAGAGACAATTTCCCTAAAGCTAGACACCTGGATACATTAAGAATTCACCTGGTAAAGATAAATCATGTTTGTGGTGAACATATAGTAATGAACAATTAAAAATGTCTGAACAATCAGTTAGAAACCTTCTGATTTTATGCAATGATAATCTTTGACAGAAGTCAACAAGAATGAGATAAGATGAAAACAAATAAACAAACTAAAAAAGCCAAGCTAATACTTGGCTGTACTTGCAAACTTCCTTACATAATCTGATACTTGCATCTACTAGTAGATGTATCTTTCTGGAATTAGGACTATCATACCTCTGCATGTGACATTCTTGAGGAAATTTTCTTGATGAGGGATAGATTCAGAAACTATGTTATATAAGAAACTACTACAGGAAATAGCATATAGAAGACACATTAGATTCCATTTTTCTGTTTTCAAAGACTAGAGAAAAAAACATTTGTAGAAAGTAGGGTACAATGTAAGAAAAAAATTTCAAATGTTAGAGTTATCCAAAGATTTTTAATGGTGGTGAGATATTCATCACTGTAAATATTCAAGGCTGACCCAGATGATGCCTGAATATAGCAGGAAAGTATTCTAGTATCAAATGGAGAACTGGATTGTATATTTTAAGATTCTTTGCAATACTGAGATGATGCTAAATTTTTTTCTTAAACATACAAGGAAATATATATGTATGTATAACTATCTGTATAGAAGATACTTAAATATATATGTGTGTGCCTATGACTGAAAAAGAACTCGCTGATTAAAAAACTAGAAGGGAATACATAATAAAAGAAAAATGTATTATACAAGGTAGTAAGATTATGAATGAATTAAGGAAATCTGGATGAGATATGGAAAAATTTCAGCTCAGTGTAATACTGGGAAATCTCTGACCTGAGCGGGTACTATTCACAATGAAACTCCAACCAAACCGATTGTCTTTGGAATGTGCCTCTTTTAAGAGAAATTCTATGCTGACCCTAGATCTCTGGGCCTATCCTGCTTCTCATCCAAACCCCAGAATTTTGAAGTCCTCTCTATGAATGTAGTTTCAGAAAATACAAAGTTCACAGCATTCACTGAGATTAAGATTTTTGTGAATTCTTATAGATTGCAGGAAAGCTTATCTGTAAAAGGGAGAAAATAAAGTGCTTGAGAAATGTTTCCTCTGTGATTGTGCATAGTATTGATTCCTCATGGAACTATTACTATTGCTATTATTATTATTTCACCTAATTTAGTCTCTTGTTTACCAGTTAGAGGAAACTGGAGGGTCAAGTTTAGAAATAATAGTAATCTACCATGGACTGAACTGAACTGAACTGAACCATGGACAGAGCCATACAAAACACTTTATATCTCATAAATTACTACTTTCTTGCTAATCATGGAAAAATGATGCTAACTTGAAATAACTCAAATGTACCGGGTAAATTAAAGCAATTTCCTCAGTTGAGTTCAGTTCAGTCACTCAGTTGTGTCCGACTCTTTGTGACCCCATGCATCACAGAACGCCAGGCCTCCCTGTCCATCACCAGCTCCTGGAGTTCACTCAGACTCACGTCCATCAAGTCGGTAATGCCATCCAGCCATCTCATCCTCTGTTGTCCCCTTCTCCTCCTACCCCCAATTTCTCCCAGCATCAGTCTTTTCCAGTGAGTCAACTCTTCACATGAGGTGGCCAAAGTACTGGAGTTTCAGCTTTAGCATCATTCCTTCCAAAGAAATCCTAGGGCTGATCTCCCTTAGAATGGACTGGCTGGATCTCCTTGCAGTCCAAGGGACTCTCAGGAGTCTTCTCCAACACCACAGTTTAAAAGCATCAATTCTTCAGCGCTTAGCTTTCTTCACAGTCCAACTCTCTTATCCATACATGACCACTGGAAAAACCTTAACTAGCCTTAACTAGATGGACCTTTGTTGGCAAAGTAATGTCTCTGCTTTTGAATATGCTATCTAGGTTGGTCATAACTTTTCTTCCTAGCAACACCTAAGTGGAAACACAGTCTAACCTAAAGTTCATAGCATGAAGGATCATTCAATAACAGGTATGCTGAGGCTATTCTGAACTGTCTACAAAACTCAAATAGCGAAGAACGTGTGTGTAAATCTCTGTTTTCACAGTCTAGTTTTATCTTTTAACCTTTATCTCACATTAAGTGAATTTTGTTCTCAAGCTATTTAAAAGCAGCCCTTATCTTATATACAGCTTTAGAAATGCATCTAAATTGAGAGGCTTACTGGATAGATGAGTTGTAGCAGGAAAACAGAAAAAACAGTAGCAGCAAAACCTTAATTAGGGGAGACTTGTAAGCACTCAAATGCAAGAAAATAGCAATAACTGGAAAACGGAAAAAAGGGACCATAAACTGGTTTCATTTTGTTAATTTCAGATGTACACTCAGTACCCACATTCTACAAAGTGTTATGTTATGTACTTCATGGTTGCAGAATGATGTATAAAACCATTTCATTTTCTGCCCCAGTGAGTTCAATAGTTATAAAAAGAAAATGTATCCATTTCAGAGTGGATTTTCACTAACTTTAATGCTAAGTTAAATTATTTTCCACTTGTTATGGAATTCTTACACTTTTTAAAAAGGATAACATTTTCAGAAAGAGGTTACACTTCTTTCTGGGATCTAAACAAGAATGGGCCAGCAGACTGTTGTCACTAGTATCTCCTACCAGATTAAGGACTTCTTTACTTTATTGGTCAGGTTAAATGCTTGAATTAATTTGTTTCTAAAAGTAGGAAACTGATTATTTATTCAGTCAGTAAAACTGAAGGCTTTTGACAGTTCTAGTGCAGGTGTATAGAATGATTTAGGAAACTTAAACGATAAATGCTAGTCAATTGCAATAGTTCTATACACTTAACCAGTCTAATTTCTCACACAATACTCCCAATATGAAATAGCCTCCATGTCTTCTCTGCTCAAGACACGCTTTTTACTGCTGTGCTTTTGTTTATTCTGCTCCTCAAACCAGAAATTTTATCTCCCTTCTCCTCAACATGTATTCAAATCCAGTTTAATCTTCAGAGCCAAATAGAATCCCTGCCTCCTACATTGGGACATACTGCATCAAACCCCATGGGTGCTTCTCTCTCACTCTCTGTTACTCAAACTTATCTGAGAGTAGTGTTTAATACTACTGTTTTATTTCCTTTAAGTCAATGGTTATCAACCTTGTCTGCACATTAGATTCATTAGAGATGCTTTTTTAAAAAAGTGATACTTAGGACCCATCCTCAGGAAAATGAAATTAGAATCTCTGAGGATAAAACATGGATACTGATATTTTAAAAAAAAATCTTTCCAGGTGATTTTGATGTGTACTGAACACCAAGAAACTGATTGTTTTAGAATAGGTTTAACTTAAAGCACCCAGGTGCCCATTAAGGGCTGTAATTTAAGACTCTATTTTTTGTTTATTTTTATGCCACACTTGTGACACAGATCATGTACAACATATTTTGGATTCGTAAATTCAGATGTTAAAGCTCAATCAGGCCCTGAATGGTGAATCGGTTTCACCTTACACCCAAGCTCCAATCAGTTGATAATTACTTCTTGCAAATCAAGTTGAGAAGGATTCTGAGGACTCTCAGGGTTCAGAGAGAAAAGGTGCAACCACTGAAGTTTACTGTCTACATGGGTGGAGAAACAGGGAAGACTCAGCATGCATGCAAATATTTTTTTTTTTTTTGTCCTTGAGTAGAAGATATCCCTTATAATATGGAAAAATAAACTGGGATCTACATGGATTAAACTTGCCCCAAAGGAGCCCCATATGTTAGGAAAAACTGAAATCGAACTTAAATCCAATCTCCAGCCTCCCCAAAGAATGGATTATTTAGAGTTCACCAGGCTTAGTTATAAACTCCTTTGTATTCCAGCCCATCCCTAGTCGCCCTCTGCACTTTGGTATTCTTGGCATCTCAATTCTCAGAACTTCTGAGAAACTCTCTTTGTTTCCTCCACATGTTCACAGTGCATAGAACATCCACAAACAAAACACAGTGCCTGACCAATAAACAGTTCTTTCTTATGTTTACAGATTTCAAGCATGCTATTGACACAGATAAAGCCCAAATTAAAAAGATCTCAGAAGACTAGAATGATACATCTTTTGCTTATAATTTGTAAACTTAAGTATACATCAACAGGATTCAAAGAATGTAAATCTTTACTGTCAGTAGCATTAATAAAATAATGTACCAAAAAATAAAAATGAAAGGTCTCAGAATGAAATGAATGCTGAATAATCCCAGAAAGCTCTACCATAAGAATTCACCTTGATGCTTTGGAAATGTTATGAAGGGTGCTAAATATCCTGCAAGAACATTGGCTCCACCTGCTTCCTTGGTGGCTCAGAGGTTAAAGTGTCTGACTCCAATGCGGGAGACCTGGGTTCGATCCCTGGGTCGGGAAGATCCCCTGGAGAAGGAAATGGCAACCCACTCCAGTATTCTTGCCTGGAGAATCCCATGGATGGCGGAGCCTGGTAGGCTACAGTCCATGGGGTCACAAAGACTCAGACCCGACTGAGCGACTTCACCTTCACCTTTACCATCTTGTAAACTTTTCTCCATCTTCCTCTCAAACCCATGCAGTGCACTCAGGCATGCAAACACATGCCACATACCTTTAGAATTTCTATTTTCATTTTGCAGAGTTACAGTAACCATGAGAAGTAACAGAAACTAACTCTTTAAAAACCCAACATATAACAGAAAAAAAAACCTATATGAACTCCAATATATATGAATAGTAAAGCAATTTTTTATCAGTGTCTGGTTCAATACGAATTAGATTACATTAGTGACTGCCCTCCACCCAACCCAAATCCCTCATTTTCAGTGTCCTTAATTTCAACTGTCTTTGATGGTACTGAATGGAAAAGTCCCCTTGTCGCCAGCGGTTAAGAGTTGTTATTAACAAGATTACCAAGGAAAAATTACTTGCTTGAGCTTTTGCTCCTAAGGAATGCACTTTGGAGATGGTAAGATTTTCAATTTAATTTTCCAGTTCTGTTGTCTTCAGAAAAGTTCCCTGAAAAAAAATAAGTCAATTGCCATTCTCATTTTCTATAAATTATTGACAACAGAAATGCCAAATCATAGATGAGTTATCTTATAAAAGCACATTTACATTTTTAAAAATAAAATAAAAGTTCAAAACAGAATATGACTTCTCTAAATTTCTGTTCTGTCAGATATTGTGTGTTATCTTCAATATGACTTGGCAGATATGTGAAAACAGCTGTCCTGTAAGTTGAAAATGATGTCTAAGAATTCTTTTCAAAAGAAAATTGGATTAATAGTGTCTGGAATTCATCCAAGTTTTACATATCTCTAATAACTTTTTGCCAGCCTAATTTCATAGCAAATATTTCAAATTTTTAAAAACTGAAATAAATTTAAAAAAAATCTGTAAGCCCAAATAATGCTTGAATGGGTGAAAGTCAATTGCACCATGACAATTCGGCATTTTTGTTGAAGGGGGAATTTTCTGTTCCCGTAACCACAAAATCTCTAATTCCATGAGCCAATTAGAGATTTTGTGAGGTGGTAATGCTCTGAAGGGGAAATGCCATTCCACTGACCACAGAACCAGAGGGAGTAGGTAATGGGCTGTATAAACAGCATAAAATAATAAGCATGCACAGTAAGGTAAAGTGAAATGGAAATAAAATGTAATCATAACAACTTTGATCTTTATGCTTTGAATTTACTGAGTTGTTTTCCTCTGTGTTTGTATTGTGCAGAGAATGGCTTAAACTTCCCATATAGACACCTACTCAAATAAATGTTGCTTTCATCAAGCCAGTTTCACAAAGGTATGACTTATTTTGATGGACTTCAGGAAAGTTTTCAAGGAGGTTTCTTCCGTACCAACTAGTAAGTTTATCGTTTAAAGGATACGAACACACACACATTTTTCATAATCAAATGTCTCAAAAATTTTAATAATTTATGTGTACAAGTAATAACAAAATATACAAAAGGATAAAAATGTATGAAGAATAACAAAGACAATAGCACTTGCTATTTAAATTGTCTACCGGTTTCTTTTGTCTTCCTTGGTCTACAGTGAACATAAATTTTTTAAAACTCCTGCAGCATTTATGTCTGCCCAAGAAACTTATCACTTATTGCCTTAATCATGTCTTATATATGTATGTGTGTGTCTATACACATATACACACACAATACATCAGTTAATTAGTTAATTATCATTTTACTAAATAGTTACTGCTTTTCCTAAGGGCAGAAGTAAAGGTCACTCTTTTGTTACAGTCAGCCTAATACTTTGTATCAAAGGAAACAAATACTAGAGACAGACTGGTTTTGCAACTTACTGACTATATAGCAACATGAGAACACAACCTACCTCACAGATTAAATAACATAAATATATAAATCTATTATTATATAATATATGCATAGAGCTTGATTATTAGTAATTATAAAGTTGATCATTATCATTAATCATAATACATAAAAGAGAAAAATGGTTAAGATATTTTAAATTAGTTGATGTATAGAGTCCTAACAGGAAATCAGTAGTACATTCAAGTTGGAATAATTTAAGAAGGATTCATTTGCCAAAAGACTGAGAACAAAGGTATGGGAGGAGAACTCAAAAATGAAGCAGAACCTGGAGTAAGAAGAGTAGGTTCCTGAAGCCAGGGCAGGCCTGCGTCCTGTGCTGTGCCTCCCATTTCCCATTCTCTGTCTCCATTTCTCCATATAATACATTGTTTTCCATTTCATATTTTTAAGCCACATAATTTTCCATTTGTTCTTTCAGTGTCCCCCAATTAATGAAAAAAAGTGTGAAAGTGTTAGCCTCTAAGTGGTGTCGACTCTTTGCAACCCCATGGACAGCAGCCCACCAGGCTACTCTGTCCATGGGATTCTTCAGGCTAGACTACTGGAGGGGATAGCCATTGCCTTCTCCAAGGGATCTTCCTGACCCAGGGATCAAACCCTGGTCTCCTGCATTGGCAGGTGGGTTCTTTACCACTTTACCACTTGGGAATTAGCTCTTCTGATAAGACAATCTTCATTTTGATTACTGTTGCTTCAATTCTCATGTCTCTGAACACAAACATTGTCTCTTTCTTTGTTCAACATGGAATGAGTGGCCCTGATTCCTTGACTAAGAATTTGTCTGCAGAACACAACCACCACCCCTTATCACTCCTTGCCATCAGTAGAAATGGCATGCTTTCTGAAATCAGAGTTTCTAATATTCCATTCTGACCACAACCTCCTGAGCGTCTAGTTTTCATTCAAGTGGTTACTTCCCTAGTTATTAAATTATTGTATCAGCCCTGGCCCTTGAATATACATGAATGATAACTGAGAAGTTTATAAAGGCACTTTAAGTTCAGGTTTTAAAATAAGTCTTCTTCTTGGAAATTTAGGAAATATAAATGAAAAAAGATAGACCAAGATGAACGGTGGCTTCACTGTCATTTCATGGGCCTCTCCGAGACTTTCCACAAGTTTCTGTTTTGCATTTTCCAGAGCTTTGTTACAGTTTTTTTCTTTAAGAGAGTCAGGGTTAGTTTCTTGGTTTCCAACCAAAAAAAAAAAAAAAAAAGAACAGATTTATATCAGCACTTTAACTTATTCCAAAATCTCAAATGTATTGACTCTATCATTTTTCTCTTATCTATTAATTTCCTCTTTTACTCTCCCTTCTTTTCCAACTTGGATTCCACAGTCCCTTTATAACCACTGTCCGGTAAATATTCTCATCACCTCCTAAATTTTCTCTTCTTTTGATTATTTCCCTCCTGTCTTGCTTGAACATGGAGCTACTGTTCCCCTAAATGCTTTGATCCAAGAACTCAGTTCTCGGTATTACAGCTAAGTTAGGTAGAAAATACAAAATAAATTCCTAAATACTAAAGAGAAAAAAAAAATGTCCAAAGGAATAAATAGAAAGAATATGAAAAGTGCAAGGAGTCCAATTTATAAAATATAGGTGTCTAAGATTGTCACTTTAACTCCTTGTGGAGTATACAGCCTCTATATTAACCCACCTCTTGCCAGAGCTGCTTCTACTCAAGCTCCAAAGGGCTGACATGGCTCACCATCTTACTCTGGAACTCTCATTTCTCAGATCCCTATCCCAGGTGCCCATATCCTGGGCCTCCATATGCAGAGGGACCTGCTCTGATCTTCTGCCAATTGCCTCTTTGTATGGTGTTTGGCATCTGATGGTCCAAGAAAACTTGCTCATCCAGAGACTAAAACCTGGTCATCCAGAGATATAACCTCCTGCCACCGTTTCTAAACCATACTCCAGGAACAAGGACCTGTGGCATGAGTGCCTCAAGCCTACCTCCAGAGGCCTTTCAGGCCCCTTCCCTAGCTCTACTCTCTGAGGGCCAACCATATGCCAGGGGCTATGCACCTCCACCAGAAGGATGGCTCCAGGACTGTTTATAAAGGTGTGGACAAAACTTGGACATGCAGGCAGGGGTGTCCCATGCATTTGCAGAAAAAGCTCTTGACATACAGACAGACTAGGATGAACAAGAAGTAGGAAAACTTTAATAAGAAGAGTTGAATTCTCTTTATTATGATTATGTATAAAGTGAATATTTAAAATTAAAAATAATCATTAAATGTTAGATATGGGAAAATAGAAAATTTTAAACTTAAATATAAAAAATATGGATATGATCTTTATTTATGAAGTCATCTACCCACATTCAAAATTAAATTAATTTGCCCCCACTTTTGCAGAGTCTCTATATAGAGTTGCACGGATGTAAAGAAGTGACCTACATTCTAGTTGGGTAGTTAGGAGAGTAGAAATCCACATACAGATGATGGGATGTTTTCCAAAAAAATAAGCCATTCGATTTTTTTCCTAGTACTGAAGAAGGATGAGCACAAATGTTAAAAAGCAAAGATAAACAGGTCTTGCTGAGTCGTCCAAGATTGACTCCATTTAGGTCAATGTCATATGATATATCAGTGTGGTTTTAATCATATTGTTTTCTGGTTAGCATTATGGGTGTGCCCAATTCCAATTTCAATTATTTCATGTAATTTTCAACTGCCTGTACTGCAGTGAGCCAGACTCTCAGTATTAAATCAGTCAGAACTCCACCTAATTTCAGTGGGAATATTTTATAAGGATAAACTGGATTTATACCTAATATCTTGGAAGGAAACAACAATCTGTGGATTAAAACACAGCTTTTGTATACAGAACAAATGTCCTTTGTTTGGCCATGTAATTGCTAAAAGAACTATTGTTAGGTAAATGATCTATAGGAATTTACCTATTTAAATCAACAGAAGGTATTTTCATTACTTCATACAACTACAACAGCAAATAAAAATGCCTGGCTAAAATAAACACTGAGTGAAATAATCATGAAAAATAATGTAGCTGAGTCAAAAAATGCTTAACTATTCTGAAGATCCCATATCATTGTATATTTTCCAAAGTGTTACTTTTGTGTAAAATTTCACTAGACATTTTCACAAAAGGGAACTTGACTAGAGTAAGGTAGAGAGAGGTTAGTTTTAGAAAATCTGCAGTTTATCTTCAAGCCCTTGATTAAACTACAACGTTTAAAGTAATCCTTACTTTTAAAGTATATTTAATTTGTAGAGATAAGGGTGTGCTACTAACATACATGTGAGGCACAATGCTTGGGAGGACTCTACTGTCTCTACTCTCTACACTATCTGGATGGATACACAGCTCATCCAAACATTAAATAAAGAGGCCACACCTGAGTGGCCTTCCTAGGTGGCACTCCTGGCAAAGAATCTGCTGGCCAATGCTGGAGACTCAAGAGACCTAGGTTTGACCTCTGGGTCAGGAAGATTCCCTGGAGTAGAAAATGGCACTGCACTCCAGAATTCTTGCCTGGAAAATTCCATGGGCAGGGGAGACTGGTGGACTACTCTCCATGGGGCCGCAGAATTGGACACAGCTGAGCGCAAACGTCAGTGGTTACTTATGACCTCTGTACTGTTTTCTGTATCGGGGTATGTGTGCATGTTTCTTATTCTTCTGGTAAAACTGAAGAGTAATCTGTTTTCAAAACAGAACTAAAATTTTCAGAATTTTATATTCTTCTTTACATACTTGGTATGGGTATGCATATAAGTGGTAAGTTTGATAATTGAACATGATAACTTGTCCATCATTATAAAAAGTACATAAATTACAGGGTAATGTATAAATTTTCCACTAGAAGAAAAAGCAACAAAGGATATTATCTGCCAAGTTAACCTTTTAAAATTTTTCTTCTTTAATACAAAACAGTGTGGGAAAGAAATTAGATTTTCACTGAAATTCAACACACATGAAGCAAACTATATTTTTTGTTGTA
>SJYQ01008265.1:58608-68846 GCA_006410935.1 Redunca redunca
CAGATCTTTATCAGAAATTTACAATCATATTGTTTAGACTCCATTCACTGTTTTTTGGTTTTTTGTTTTTTTTTTTTTTTGACTGAAAAGCTCTGATGGAAAGCATTGAATACAGATCCACAGTATTTATGTACTGTGACTAAAATAAGGAGAGTGATTTTTTATTCTTGGATTGGATATTCTGATTTTGAAAGAGATTAAACTGACCCAGGTGTGACTAGCACTGTAGAGTATGAGAATTTCCAGAAATAAGCAAGCAGAACACTCTTAAAAAGAGAGAGAGAGAACACAAAAGAGACAAAATTTGCTGCATCAAAAAACATATTAAGATTTAATTATCAGAATTTTGTTATAAAACACATTGTCTAGAATGCCAATGTTAATAATAATAAAATTACTTGGGAGACTAAAAATAGATTGGGCAAAACCCACAGAGAGCCTAAATATTGGAAGATTCCTTTGTAATAAAAAAAAAATCTAATGTATTTGTGGTCACTCACTCTTCAAAATACTTAGTGAAGTAGAGAGAATGTCAAATACTAGTTCTAATTAAGATGTATTATTGGGGTAGAGGAGAAGGCAATGGCACCCTGCTCCAGTACTCTTGCCTGGAAAATCCCATGGGCAGAGGAGCCTGGTAGGCTACAGTCCATGGGGTCGCTAAGAGTTGGACAGGACTGAACGACTTCACTTGCACTTTTCACATTCATGCATCGGAGAAGGAAATGGCAACCCACTCCAGTGTTCTTGCCTGGAGAATCCCAGGGACAGAGGAGCCTGGTGGGCTTCCATCTATGGGGTCACACAGAGTTGGACATGACTGACGTGACTTAGCAGCAGCATTGGGGTGAACAGAATATACTATATATTTTGTTATTATTACAAAAAACAGATTTACTTAGGTTATTTTTGTTGTTGTTCAGTTACTCAGTCATGTCCGACTCTATGCGACCTCATGGACTGCAGTATACCAGGCTTCCCTGTCCATCACGAACCCCCAGAGTTTGCTTAAACTCATGTCCATTGAGTCAGTGATGCCATCCAACCATCTCATCCTCTGTCATCCCCTTCTTCTCCTGCCTTCAATCTTTTCCAGCCTCAGGGTCTTTTCCAATGAGTCAGTTCTTCACATCAGGTGGTCAAAATATTGGAGCTTCAGGATCAGTCCTTCCAATGAGTATCAGGATTGATTTCCTATCTTTGCAGTCTAAGGGACTGTCAAGAGCTTTCTCCAACACCATAGTTTAAAAGCATCAATTGCTTAGCATTCAGTCTTCTTTATGATCCAACTGTCACATCCATACATGACCACTACAAAGACCATAGCTTTGACTATACAGACCTTTGTTGGCAAAGTAATGTCTCTGCTTTTTAATATGCTATCTAGTCTTGTCATTGTCTTTCTTCCAAGGAGCAAAGTTATTTTATCTGGGTATTTGTTATGAATTGAATATCTTATTGTAAAAATGGTCATTATCATGAGAATATCAGGTTGATTTTTGCTTCCATTCAACATTTTTGCCTAAGGAAAAGTGATAAATAATATATCTCCATTGTCTACTAATATGTTTCCTTATAATTGTTTTGCTTTTTTGATTATGTTTTCACTTCTTGTACACTTAGAATATGGGTTAGATCTGTGTGTATAGTTGTTAGTGACACTTTGCTAACAGCAGCAAGAAAAAATTGCTCTTGCCTTAAGAATATTGTATTAATTGTCCAGGCTGGGCACTTAGCCCAAGGTAAAACCAACAGGATAAATGGTCCATTGCCATTGTTTCCAAAAGAAGATTATAGTACTATTCTTCCCTTTTAAATATTGGCTTAATTCCCATTTTTTAATTGATCTGCAAGAGGCTGGGTTATTATTTGTCTTGATTTTCTTTTTTGAGGTTGCCTAATGGATGTCCTCCCTTATTCCTCTACTCATATCCCATTATTCCCACTATGCTATTGTATGTAGTTTATACAAGTTCTTAGTTTTTTGCCTTATTTTTAGCTCCTTAATACCAAAGTTCATGCTTAACCCATTTCTGGCCTCTAGCCTTGTTATTCTATTCCCTGTACATCAAGAGTTCCATACACATCTACACACAGGCAAAGAAAGAAAGAATGGGAGAGGGAGAGGAACAAAAGTCATATGCTTTTTAATGAAGGGCTTATTTTTTTTTGCCAGAAATGGTTCAGAGATTTATTAGGCAAAAATACTGAGAATAAAATACTGAATTTTGAAGTTATCTTGAGAACTTTATCAGCCAAAGCAATGTAGTACACCACTAGAATAATGATACACTGAAATAAGACATTATTCATGAATGCATTTTCTTCAGACCTTTTGCAATACAGTATGAATTATGCTCTGTTTTTTTTTTTTCATAGAATTTCAAAGGAAGCTTTTAGGAACTGTTGTCTTTATGATCAGGTAACTTAAAGCTAATAGCTAATTTATGCTTTGGATAGAAGCTGTGTTAATCAAAAACCAGTACCTATTAACTTTATGACAACTGATTTTGAACAATTTTATATCAATACATGTTGACATGGCCATAAAAATAGCATGCAATCAAATCTAAATCAAGTAGAAACTGGAATATAAACAGAATATTTTACCTAGATAAAAAATTCTCCACACGAATAACATTGCTCGATGATCGCCTGCCTAGTTTAGTAAAAGAGCTGTGCTCATGATATAAAACCTGTTAAGCACCCAAACTAAACAGCTGGTATGATTTTAATGTCTACATGGTGTCCATTTATTTGAAGAGTATAGTTGTAAACTCTTATCAACATGACTGTTTTCTAACGGAGGGGGAAAATCTGATTTGTTTGGCTAAATATAAACCACAAAGAAGCCTTTTTAGTGTCCTAGTGAGATGTAGTAATGCATAGATCTATAAGAAGATCTAAGCAACAAATTACTGTCAAGTTTTCAAATGTAGGATAACAGTCTTATTAATGAATAATCTGTGTCTGATGGACTTACCATGGAACATTTTTAAAAGAAGAATTAACTCTGTCAACACGTGTCCTTTAAATAAATGAATAAATTCATTTTTGTGTAAAAAGAATTCATGGTAAATATGCTTCAATTTTTCTCCTAACTAAGCATTTTAAAGAATGACCTGAATAGCATTTTATATATTTTTTAACATCCAATGAGAAGTGCATCCTCCTAGGGGAGTAGAAATGTTAGTAATCAGTTTAGTCACACTTTTGATACTACGGGTTAGCTGTCAATGTCTTTCTCAGATATGTTTTATTAATAATGCAAAGAAGAGGATTTTAAAAATCTGTATGCATTCAATAAAAATGTCATTCCTGGGAAAGCGTGGTAATTTGGAATTTCCTGAATTAATATCTTTACTCGAAAATAATCAATGCTAAATTTATAAACCTAAATAATAGAAAATATTAATAAGAGAACCATTTAACAATGGTACAGTTGGCTGAATACATCTTTGTGAGTTCATAAGATCTAGCCCATTAGTCGTTATTCTAAAATATTCCTAATTATTCTATAGTCAAAATTCACATATGTAACTGATTAAGTTACCTAAACAATCTTATATTCTGAGCACAGAAAAGAATTTTAGAAATTTCCTAAGCCCTATTCAAATGACAGTGTTTTCTAAAGTAATTCATTTAGAAATTTCTTTTTTTATAAGCAATTACTTCTGCTGTTGGTCTTTATGCTTCTGTGGGATCTTAATATGGATTTATTATGGTGCCGGTTGACATAAATATCCTTTGAAGGATTCTTGCAAAGTGTGTCTATCAGGGTATAATTCTATTGAGAGCATAACCTTTCCCAGAGATCACGCTGTGGTATTTTAGGCCCTAAAATGTCCATAGTTTATGGCAGAAAGCACCAGGACACTAATTTAATATCTGGAGAACCTGAGTGAATTTCAATAAAATTTTGATGAAAAAAAAAAAAAGGCCTTCTCTGAAGGTACCCTTTGAAACACTTATATAGTCAGATGACAATTTAGAGAAAAAGATGGAGGTGGGACTGTGACATCTTCCTGACAGATTACTAGCAGTGTTTCTCACACATCTAGGACCCCATTGTGAACAAAATCTCACTTAGGCATCTAATGTGTAAAAGAGATGGCTTTACAATTTTCTGAACTCAATGACTCTTTTAAAAGTCTCTTCAGGAAGCAACACAGTTTTCTTTCTTCATTTCTTTTTTTAGGTTTTAGCTGATGCATCTTCATTTTGGTGATCCTTAATTTAAAAAAGAAAAAAGAGAAAAAAAAAAAAAACTTGGAGAAAGCACTGAACAAGTCCAACTAAGTCTTGCAAGAAACATATAAAGACACTTTAAGTAAATGTCTTATTAAAACAAAGAATCCATTTTATGGATGCAAAAGCTAGAGTAGGACGACATGCGTGGTGTTTCCTCAAGTTTTTCCCCGTGTGAGGACCCCCTTGAAAAAATATTCAATATCTTCTAGCACTCAATGCTGGGGTTGGGGTGGGACAAGACCTCCTCAGATGAAAGGGCACAATCCCTCTATTAGAAATGAGAGTCATATACTGATATCAGCTGGAGCTTTCTGTCTGCAAGTGACTGATGTTAAAGATGGGATAAAGCTTTAAAACAAATTCATTGGTTGCACTAAGCTGGGAACACTGAGGCATCTCATGGGATCAATTGACTAGCATCAAGAACATGTCTCCGAAAAAGCGAAATGTGGTACTTTCATCTATTACTCTCTTCCTCTTTGATTCTTTCTACTTCCTTCTTTCTGTTTTGAACCCTGGCCTGTCTTTGCCTACTTACAAAACACTATCTTAAAGGAAACAGTTTTCCCAGGTGTCTGTGGACTA
Organism: Redunca redunca; assembly: GCA_006410935.1. Lineage (NCBI taxonomy): Eukaryota > Metazoa > Chordata > Mammalia > Artiodactyla > Bovidae > Redunca > Redunca redunca. The sequence continues at coordinate 63,445 of SJYQ01008265.1, forward strand.
TGCTCTGGAAGCCCAGATTTAACAATTCAATGGAAAAAAAGACCTGCCATTTCCCAGCATCAATGAAACAATTCCAAGGATGAATTCTGACTTGGTCACGTGTTCATTTCTTGACCCAATCATTGTTGTTAGTATGATAGGTAAGACCAGGTCATCTATGGCTAAAGAACAGGATCTTTTAAGAGAAGAAAAGCAGACCCAAAGCAATAGCTACCATATACCATGAGTGCAAACTGACAGGTATCATTTCACCAAGAAGCTCAAAACTAAACATACAGCTCCTTCACAAAAACAGTATTATCCCAGGTCTCCTGCATATCTAAGTTCCTGTTTGCTTTTACTTTTTCTAGTTAAAATAAATGATGATTTTGTTTCTTAAGCATGTTTTAATTGTATTATAAATCACTGAAACTCTTTGGAGAAAGGTAGTTTATAAATTTTTTAAAAAGTAATAGGTTAAATGCTACTGGATTTCCAGCAGATCAAAGCATTATCTATTTTAGAAAAGTTAAATGAAGCATAATGGTTTTATCTTAACAAGTGTGGGTGGCTATTCAGGCAAAGAATGTGGCCTAAAAATATCAGGACCTCTAGAAGCTACTGCTGCTGACCAATGGGTGACTTAAACAGTACTTAAACTATATTCAGCTGTGTTTTTAATGGCTAATACCACATTGAAATAACTTCTTGATGTGATTTAATTTTCTTGCTTCTGAAAATGCGTGAGATAATTTAAAATCTGTGTGCATAACTTGTGGATATCAAAGGTTCCATTCCAGATGACCACAATACAGTCCTCTCAAGCTCTACTGTTGTTTTATTAACTAAGCTTACGTGATATTCTAAATTATTTATTGTCATTTCAGCAGTCTTCATAGCATCTTCACTACAAGTAAATTGTATCTTAAAAAGAAAAAAAAACACAAGACACTTCTTTTGCTCGTCTGTGCGAAGTAACTCCTCATTCATTCAAGTTTTATCATGAGATTGCAGTAATACAGTCACATCTTCACACTCTACTTCTAGTTTTGGTTCTCTTGTTTTTTCTCCAACATCAGTAGTTACTTTCTCCATTGAACTCTTGAACTCCTCAGAGTCACCCATGAGGACTGGAAATGACTGCTTCCAACTTACTGTTAATGTTGCTATTTTGATTTCCTTTTTGTGAACTACAAATGTTCTTAAAGGCATATACAATGGTGAACCCTTTCCAAAAGGTTTCAGATTTACTTTTGCAAAATGTATTTCTTAAGTAATAATATTTGAAAATCAAAATTACTTCTTGACCTGAGTGTAGCAATTGGTAGGCATGAATAATAATATGAATTTCATTGTACATCTCCATCAGAACTCTTGGGTGATGAGTTACATTGTCAATAAGGAGTAATATTTTGAAAGTTTTTTTTTTTTTCCCTGAGCAGTAGGTCTCCAAATTGGGAAAGGAGTATGTCAAGGCTGTACATTGTCACCCTGTTCATTTAACTTATATGCAGAGTACATCATGCCAAATGGCAGGCTGGATGAAGCACAAGCTGGAATCAAGATTGCCAGGAGAAATGTCAGTAACCTCAGATATGCAGATGACACTACCCTTATGGTAGAAAGTGAAGATGAACTGAAGAGCCTCTTGATGAAAGTGAAAGAAAGAGGAGACTGAAAAAGTTGGCTTAAAACTCAACATTCAGAAAACTAAGATCATGGCACCTGGTCCCATCAGTTCATGGCAAAAAATGGGGAAACAGCGACAGATTTTTATTTTTTTAGGCTCCCAAGTTACTGCAGATGGTGACTGCAGCCATGAAATTAAAAGATGCTTGCTCCTTGAAAGAAAAGCTATTACTCACCTGGACAACATATTAAAAAGCAGAGACATTACTTTGCCAACAAAGGTCCATCTAGTCAAAGCTATGGTTTTTCCAATTGCTATGTATGGATGTGACAGTTGGACTATAAAGAAAGCTGAGCACTGAAGAATTTATACTTTTGAATTGTGGTGTTGGAGAAGACTCTGGAGAGTCTCTTAGACTGCAAGGAGATCCAACCAGTCCATCCTAAAGGAAATCAGTCCTGAATATTCATTGGAAGCACTGATTCTGAAGCTGAAACTCCAACACTTTGGCCACCTGATGTGAAGAACTGACTCATTGGAAAAGACACTGATGCTGGGAAAGATTGAAGGCAGGGGGAGAAGGGGACAGCAGAGGATGAGATGGTTGGATGGCACCATCAGCTTGATGGACATGAGTTTAAGTAAGCCCCAGGAGTTGGTGATGGACAGGGAAGCCTGGCGTGCTGCAGTCTATGGGGCTGCAAAGAGTCAGACACAACTGAGCAACTGAACTGAACTGAACTGAGTAGGTCTCAACAGTGGACTTATATTCAGTAAATTATGTTGTAAACACATGTGCTGTATTCCAGGCCTTATTATTTTATTTATAGAGCACAAGCAGAGTGGAGTTAGCATAATTTTAAAGTCCCTAAAATTTTGGAAGGGTAGATGAGCTCTTAAAGTTAACAGCCGCATACGACCCTAACAAGAACATCAGCCTGTCCTTGGAAGCTTTGAAGCCAAGCATTATCTTCTCTATAGCTATGAAAGTTCAGAATGGCATCGTCTTTGAATAATGACTGTTTAGTCTACATTGAAAATCTGCTGTTTAGTGTAGCCATGTTCGATAATTATCTTAGCTAGATCCTCTGGGTAACTTTCTACAGATTATGCATCAGCACAGACTTTTCTGATAGAAATGGCTTATTTTTTAAACCTCATGACCCAGCCTCTGCTACTTCCCAACTTCTCTTCTGAAGTTTCTTCATCTCTCTCAGCTTTCACAAAATTGAAGAGAATTAGGGCTTTGCACCAAATTCAGCTTTGGCTTAAGGGAATATTATGGCTGGCTTGATTTTTTATTAAGACCACTAAAACTTTCTCCTCATCAGCAAGTGGGTTATTTTGCTTTCTTACTGTTCATCTGTTCACTGAAGTAGCACTTTTAGTTCCTTCTGAGAACTTTTCCTTTGTTTTCAGCACTTGGCTACTTGTTAGGCTCAAGAGGCTTACTTTGGGCCTGTTTCGGCTTTCAACGTGTCTTCCTAACTAAGGTTAATTATTTCTAGCTTTTGATTTCAGAGGATTATAGTGGAGCTTTTCTGAAAGCTAACACAATAATATTGCATGTTGATTACCACATGATACTCTCAAACATTATCTAGGAGAAAGAGTGAGGAGGCCTAATTTATGTGAATACAGTCTGAACACCAAAGAGTCAACTGAGATCTGTGCAAAAGTATCCCTATGATGAAACTAAACACAGGGATTGGATTATGAGTGGCTAAAAACTGACCTAAAGTGTGAAAATGTGATCACACTTACTCCAAATTATGGATTACTGATTCCTTTTTTCCTTTCATAAGAGCAAAAACCATGTCTATCTGTTTTCCTTTATGTCCCCAGTAGGGTTTTTTAGGTGGCTCGGTGGTAGAGAATCCACTTGCTGATGCAAAAGATGTGGGTTTGATCCCTGGTTTGGGAAGATCCCCTGGAGAAGGAAATGGCAACTCACTTTAGTATTCTTGCCTGGGATACCCCACGGACAGAGGAGCCTTGTGGGCCCAGTCTATGGGTCACAAGAATTAGACACGATTTAGTGACTAAGTAACAACAATGACATATCCCCAGTACCTAACAGACTGCTTGTTAATCATAATAATATAAAGGTAATAAAATATAGCAAACTTTAATAGAACAGAAACTTAAGAAGCTCCTAGGAGTCAATGAAAAGTCTTTGCAACACGAGCAGTAGCAAGTAAAGGAAGCTAAGACTCCTGGCCTCTGGCTCATCAAGTTACACAGTGACAGCTGAGGGGAGCCATCTAAGTCTCAGTAGAAAAACTCAGAGACAGTCTCTCCACTTGGTTATCGTGCCCATACCCTTTCATTTCTATAGGAGTTTCTGTCCAAGAAGGTCTTCATCTTACACACTGTGGTGTGAAAACCTATTGACCTTAGAAGGCTCACTGGAATAATGACTGGAAAAGCCGTAAAAGTCTCAGTTCCTTAGAAAAGAAAGAATAATCTACTGGTAACAGTGACTAGACAAGAAACACATGTGCTACTATAAATCAGAATTTCAACATTGCTAAAAATGAAGAAACAAAAAACTGTGTCAGGTTAACTCCATGACAAGTTCCTACCACATACAACTACATATAAAAACAATACAAATACAGCAAAGAAAAAGAAATAAAATAGAAAACGGAGACACCGAATTCTTGGATATACACATAGAATTTCCAAACTGAATTTAGGGGCCTTAAAATACTCTCAAAATATTATGTCATAGCTTTGTTCTTTATGGTATTTCATTGCAGCCCTAAACAAATGGATATTTCAGAGTGGAAATAACATTTCCAATTTTAAGATGAAATATTAAATTCAAAGAGGAATTTTTAATTTTGTCAGTTTCATAAGTTGCTTGGTTTAACCATCATTTAGAAAATAATTTATTCATAGTCTTTCAATTGGTGTATCTTTGTGAATACAGAAAATGTGATGTTACATTTTTCCTGATTCTAATTTAATCTCAGATAATCAATGTATTATTCAGACATAAATATGTATAATAACACTTTTGAGCTTTTTGGAAAAAATACATTTTTCCACTTTTCTCTTTTACCCTCAACTTCTGATTTGTATCCCAGTCTTCCCCCATTTATTTCTTTTGTTGTTGTTTCTTTCCTGGTGGCTCAGACAGTAAAGCATCTGCCTGCAATGTGGAAGACCCAGGTTCGATCCCTGAGTTGGGAAGATCCCCTGGAGAAGGAAATGGCAACCCACTCCAGTACCCTTGCCTGAAAATACCATGGGTGGAGGAGCCTGTTAGGCTACAATCAACGGGGTCACAAAGAGTCAGACATAACTGAGCGACTTCACTTCCCTTTTCTTTCCTTTTTACTCAGTCATGTTCGACTCTGTCCGACTGTATTATCCAGGGAAGTGAGTGTTGTGTATGATTTTTAAGAATGAATTTTCTTATTCCTTGAAGGTTACATGGTTCTCTAAAAAATATAAATGTGTAGCAATTTGCCATTTTAAAAGCTTTATTTCATTAATTTATGTTTTTATTTTTTGAATTAATGATTTACACAGATTGAATGAAATCCTAACTAGTAAAGTGTGTATATAGAAAAACAGCACAGAAGTCATTGAAAATAACATACAATCAACATGTATGTTAGATTAAATCATATAAAATTGCCAATATCATTACAAAATGGCAGTTTGATATAATTCACCCTAATGTGTGTATGTCTTATGAAAAATAATTTTTGTATAATGACTAGTAAATCAAATATTTGATGGTACAAAATACAATTAGAGCAAACTTGTGAATAAGCTTTTT
>SJYQ01008267.1:0-25788 GCA_006410935.1 Redunca redunca
TGACTTCAAACGTGTCACTGTAGTCAGTCCAAGCCGCGGCCCTCCCTCCCTGCCCAGTCGCAGAGCTCGGCACCCGGAGCTGGCAGAGCGTGGCAGGAGGCCATCAGACTCGGGCCAGCAGGTCCTGGACGGCAGGACCCCGCAGGGCCGCAGGCGGGCTCTGAGACCACCGCCCCTCCCAGTCTGGAGAGCAGCAGCCAAGCTCCACACAAAAGCGCCGTCCACTGACTCCGCCACCCCGCGCGCCCCAGGGAAGGGCACTCACCTGGCCATGTTCGACAGGTCCAGGTGCTTCTGCACCTCCAGCAGGACTTCCCGAAAGAAGCGCAGGCGCTTCTCCTCGAACTGCTGGCACTGCTCGAACACCTGCTCCATGCTCTCCATGTACTGCGGCGTGCTCTGGCCCAGCTCCTTCAGGGACTTCTCGTACTTCTCTTTGCTCTACGACAGGGGCCAGGCACGCGAATGAAGACTCGTTTCCACTCAGCGCGCTCCCCTCTGCCTGAGAGCGAGTGAGCCTGGCTCCGCACCCCCCTGTCCACCTCCGGGGCCCATCTCCCTCCACCAGGCCCAAATCCGTCAGCAGCTAGACTCCTCCCCGGGTGACAGCATGAAGCCTGCCACTGTGGGCAACCCTGCACCCAAGAGCACCCCAGTCTGTCTCCTCTGCACCTAAGTTTCTGCCTAGAGGACTCAGACCCCACATGGCTCCTGAAGGGCATTCCCCTCTCCCCCAGGCTGGACTGTGAACAGTCCTCCCCACCCCCAACACAGCCAGGCCTCCCAGGCTCATCCTGAGGCCCTCTCCACCTCCAAAGGCACCCTTGGCAAAAGTGTCTCAGTCCCCTGTCCCCCCTTGATTCCAAAACCTGAAGAGCACAAGCTCTAGAGTCTGACAGAACTCCAAGTTCAAGTTCCAGCCCCTCCACTTCTGAAACACAACCATACTCCTGGCATCTGCTGGGCCTCTCAGCTGGAGTAAGACCCAGAAGGCAGCCACTGGGGAAGAGGCAGTCCCTCAGAGCCAGTGACCATGCCCCTCTCACATGGAGAAAGACTGTGCCCCGGGTCTTGCCCACAGCAGCAAGGGCTCCCCAGTTGCCTTTAAGGCAGGATCACAGGGCTCTGAGCTCCACGGAGACCTGTGCTGTGCACTTTCTGGGAGTCTCACTTTCCTTTTCAGCAAACAGAATACTTCTACTTCATAGTATCCTGACACGTAAGGTGAGAGACATGGGCACCGAGCTGCACCAAGACATTCAGACAGTCCTGGTTCCCTTTCCTCCAGCCCATGACACCACCTTCCTCCCCGATGACACCCCCCAACACACAGTTATTCCTCCCCAACTGTCCTCAAGAGGAGGGTTTCTCCAGAAAGAAACTACGAACATAGGTGTAGCCTTTTCTCGAGGGTGTTTCGGGACAGTGTGACAAGTCTAGAGTTAGCATGTTTCCCTTGCAGGGATGTGCCTTGGGTCAGAAACCCACCCAGTCTTCCCTGGCCCCCCATATGACTTTGACAGTGAAGGGGACATAAGTGTGATGGAGCTTCCTACGGTGAAGAGAGGGATGGTGGGGCTGGGGTCACCCATTTATCACAGTCGTTCTCACTCTCAAGACCCTGAAATGGGCTTTGACCATGGATGGGGGGGTGGCCTTTGCTCTCTGCTCTTCTGTTCCTGACAACAATACGGGGCCTTCTGAGCAGGGAGTGGCCCTCCCTGAGCCTTTGCAGGCCTCAGGCCCGGCCCTGCTGCTTCTGGAACAGCGTCTCTGCCCCCACTTGGGGGCCACAGTGAGAAGCTTCATAGAGGGCACAGCTCTCCCATGCTCACACCGCTGGGTGGCCGCTCCGAGCTTCCTCCATCTCCTCCACCACAAAACAGACATGCAGCCGCCTAATTCCCCTATTTCCCTCAGTGGCTCTTCTGAGGCTCAGGACTCCTGCTTTCCCTCTGGGCATCATGCCCTAGTCCTGAAGCTCAGTGTTCAGCTCATCTCTAACTTCACTTCTCTCCAAACCCAGGCTGGGACTTCCTTCTGTGAACACTGCAGCAGGGCAGCCCTTGATGGTGACAGCCTCCAACTACCACCAGCCCTTGGAAGAGGGCACAGGAAGGGAGTGGGGCCAGGGCCCAAGCTGGGAGCCAAGGGCTCCGGAACCCTTGCTCACATCTGCCCTCCCTTCCCAGGCTCTTAAAGCTTTTTCCAGCAGCTCTCTGTCAGCCATGTCCCAAGCCCTTACTTGGCCTGACTGTCAAGCCCACCGGCCCTCACAGCCCTCCATACCAGCTCGCCCATCAGCTCCCTGCTGTTGACATTCACGAGCTAGTCCTTCCCGTCTCCTGCCTGCGGCCACCCTGGCCACCCCGCACCCTGCCCGCCATGCACAGGAGTCACACCCCTGCCTGCCTAGTGCTCGGTGCCGCCCCGTCCTGAGGCGGCACTCGGGGCTGTGGTGAGGTGACGGGTGACCTCATTGATGCAGCCATCTGTCCATGCATCTGATTGAGCAGTGATAAAGCACTCCGGACACATGGACGGGTGAGGCACGTGCTCTCAACATGCAAAAAAACCCGCACGATTTACCTTAAGAACGTCCTGTTTGCACTTCTCTACTCTGTCTTGCAGTTTCTTAAGCTGCTCAGGGTTGAGGGATGGGTCGGCTCTGCTGTTGTTCTCGCGGGATATCGCCAGCTTCTCCTCCTTGCATGCTGCGTGGTAGGCCTTCTTCGCTGCTTCAACCTACAGGGAGAAGGAGTTCCCAAACACCACATTTAAAGGTCAAAATCCTCGCTCAAGGTTACACAGACTGTGGGCAGTGCCTGTACTTTTAAGAGGACAGGGAAGATCAGGTGCAAAGCTGTGTGTCCAGTATAACCACAGCACGTTAAAACAGAGGAGTTCATTCAGCGAATACTGACAGGGTGCCTGCTTTGTTGTCAGACACCGTCTAGGCAGAAGGAGTACAGTGCTCGACAAAGAGCCTAGCTTTCAGCAGCTCACCGTCTAGCTGGGGGAGGCAGCTGCAAGAAAGAGGAAACAGTAAGTGAGTGGCTGACAAGCGCCGAGGAGGAGAAGCAAGCAGGAAAGAGGAGCAGGTGCACTGGTGGGTCTGGGCTATAGCCATACGTAGAACGGCTGGAGAAAGCCACACACGTGACCTGCAGCGAGACTGGGACAGAGGTGTGGGTCTGAGGGAAGAGCTGGCCCAGCAGCTGGAAACCTAACACAAGAGGAGTGTAACGTTGGGAGAAAGGGTTATAGGCCATATTCCATATTTTTAACGACTATTTTACATGAATACACACACATATCTACAGATATGGGTGTGTGTGTGTATGTGTGTAATTTAATAGATGCTTCTTAACTGAGCCAAAGTCACAGATTTCATTCTAGAGCAGAAAGCCGAGTTTGTAACCAGAGCCTCATGAGGGAGTCTGTCATCACAAATGGGACCAGAGACCAGAAAGAAGAGAAAGGGGATGTGGCAAAAAAGACAAGACACAGAGTAGACAAGGAAAGCCTGCTGTCACAACCCGGAGACAGAAGTCTGCTCAGGGTGACTCTGAGAGGGAGGGAGGCAGTGCGGTTCCTGAGAGAAGTCCGTGATGGGGACGGGACTGGCAGGAAGCAGGGGCACCGCAGCGATGGGGTGGCCCAGGCTCCAGGTCTGCCTATGCTAAGGGCTGGGGCGTAGGTATGACAGTCTCTGGAGAACCAAGGCTGGGTGAGGTTTGATGATTTCCATTTGCTACTTGTAAAATAATGAGTATCAGCATCATTGCAAATTTGAGAGAAAAACTCATATGAGAGAAAGAACCATTTAAAAGTTCAGGGTTGGGAGTCGCCTTGTTAGTGGTTGAGAGCATTTCTGCATGCCACCAATAGCTCTTCTAAAACCGAGCTATTCAAAATGTAGTCCACAGACCAGCAAGGCGCAGCATCACTCGGGAGATTATTAAAACTGAGCGTGAAGAGGCCCCACTTCTGACCTCCTGACCACTATCTCTAGAGGTGGGGCCTGGGAATCTGGGTTTTAGGAAGCTTGCTTAAATTTAAAAAGCACTATTCCACAACTTCATCTCAGATAATCTTTGGCAACTAAGACTATTCTGACCGACCAGAAGGTTCATGACATGGGGGTGGAGGGTGGTGGGGGGAGTGCTTCAGTTTTGAGTTCTAGGCTGTGTGTGTGGGTCTCACCCTGCTCCCAGGACAGGAAAATGGGTGGATAAGGGATCTGTGAAAACGGCACATGAGGCACTCAGCAGGCCCCCGGGAGGGCAGGAGGGCTGTCCGGGGCAAGCAGGCGGCGGGTGGGAGGGGTGCCTGCGGGGGGGCAGGACCCTGGGGCGGATGCACCTCTTTCAGCTTCTTGGCCCAGGGCTTCTGTGCCTTCCGAAAGCCGTCCTCAGCTTCCTTGGTCTCCTTGAAGCCTCCCATCATCTGCTTGTGGAAGGCGTCCTTCTGCCAGTTCTTGATCTTCTCGAAGTCCTCATTCATCAGTGAGGCCTTCACCTCCAGGTGCAGCTCGCTCACCTTCTCTGCCTCGGTCATGACGGCCACCCAGGCCTTCTCCACTGTCCCGTACTGGGGCCCTGGCACAGGAGAGAAGCTGGTGGGTCACTCGGCACTGTGGGGCCCAGACAGGCACTGGGAGGGGATCCCCTCTGTGAGCCCCCCTCGGCACTTAGGATGGGGTTTGAGGCTGGCAGTCTGCCTGCCTGGCTGGGAGGCTTCCTTTTTGCTCCTTTCAGATATTTTTCTCAGTGCTGTTCCTTTTTCAGTTCCTGGGATCAAGAAGAGAATAAGGAACTGAAGCTGGATCTGTTTTCTTTTGTTAGGGAAACTGGGGGATTACACAGATTTCCTTTTTGTAAAGACACTGAGCTCTTGAAAAACTCCAAGATGAAGTTTCTTCATCTTGAAAGTTTTGATTTGCTTGAGGCTGGCCTTTGAAGGAGGGCATTCTGAAGTGAACTGACCTCTCTGCCAGGCCAGTCTGAGCCCACCCCTTGGGCTCCTGCTGGCTCCTGGCTTCCCCTGTGTGGGACCACATATTCCCTGAGGCCCCTTCCCTCCACGAGGAGCTGGGCCCTGGAAACAGCTTGTGGAATGAAGGCCTGAACCCTCAGCAAAATGGAAGCCCCGGGCTGGGGAAGGAGAGGAGATAGGAATCTGGCTGGCTCTGTCCTGGATGGAGCTCTCCAGACAGCGGGGAGGGTTGCCTGGGTCGCCTCAGCCACTGTTCTCAGGAAGGAAACTCCTAATCTGACCTGTCATTTTGCTGAGGGTGTAGCTGGCCTGAGGTGACAGAGAGATGGGGCTGTGACAGAAGCTGAGGATGGAATGGGAGGACATAGGGCCTGCCCTCAGGGTGCTCCCAGGGGACAATGATNTGCCTGACTGGCTACTTGGCTGAACTTACAAATAAGCGGTCTTGGTGCCAGAAACCATGGTGCTGAGCAGCAAGGCCCTTGACTGGACAGGAGGCTACTCGAGTCTGGGCCGTGAAGGAGCTGCTCTGAGTTAACTTGGCAAGCGCAGCGTGTCCTCTGCTGACCAGGACTGCCACAGGAGGCTCGGATGCTGCTGAGGACAGGAGTCCTATGTCCCCAGGAAAGGGGTGGAAAGCTCACTTGGCCTGTGCTGCTGGAAGAAAATCACAGCTCCCAGACTGTGAGACAAACTCCTGCCCTGATCTTCCAAGAGAGGAAACTGGCTCAGAGAGGGTGGACGGTTTGCCCCAGACGCCCCAGGGTGGCTTCCCTACCCTTGTCCACAAGCTGCCTCCAGCGCCGGGCCCACTCGGTGAGCTGCTGTGCGTACGCCTTCTCGATGCGCGCCCGCTCGTGCAGGCAGTTCATGAGGTCGGTGCACAGGCGGTGGCCATCATCGATCCGCCGCACTGTCCGCTTGTAGTTCCCGACCTAGGAGGGAGAGCCTTGCTGTGAGCGCTGGACCTCCACGCCGGCCGGCTTTTGAGCGCTTGCTCTCCTCCCACGTCAAAGGCCCCCTGCACTGTTAGATGGCAAGCTACCACTGGCAGGAGCAGACAGAACCGAGATTCGGAGCTTCTGCATGGCCCGTGGGCCAGGGAGGGAAGCAGACCAGCGTGAGGAGGGTTGTGCGGGAGGGAAGTGAGGGGCTGAGAGCACCCAAGGGGGATCTCACAGACTGAGGGGCAGGGCAGCTTCCCAGAGTAGGGATGTCTAACTAGAAAGATGGAAAACAACAATAGAAACATAACTTTTTAGTCGCTCCGATTAAAGTGATTTTATAATTACCATTACAGACCCCTGGCTAAAGACCTTTGGAGCATTACTGGAACAATCAGGTTCTCGGGTGTCTTCTGCCTTGATGTCGCCATATGCTGGATTATTATTACTTAGCAATTAGAGCAACAAATACTATTTCCTACCTACTGCACCTACCACGTGTGAGGCACCACAGGAGGTATTTTACACGCCAAATACTGCCTCTGCCTTAATGAGCAGCAATAATTGTCCCCATTTTAAGATGAGGACACCAAGGCTCAAGGAAGTTGCGCTGTTTGTCAGGACCCCACAGTAGCAGCCCTAGAGGCTGGGCTGCTGCTGAGAGTTTTCCACATGCTTCCAGGTCAGGGCTCGATGGCAAAGCTCAGACTCTATCAGCTTTGACAAGGGCCAAGGTGAGGCTTGACTACTTTTTCTCACATATGAGAGGAGAGTTAGATTATCTAAATTATAAATAACAGAAGAGTAATTGAGAAAATATTAGTGGCTAATGTGGAGTGAAAAATTGAAGTGTTTCATGTGCTTCATTCTCAGAGCTGCTGCATAGAAAGGATACCATGTAGCTGATACTGAAGCCCTCGCAGGAAATACGACAGAAACATAATCTACTGTATTTGCAACCGTCTCTTCCCACTGTCTTTAAAAACCGTAGTCACCTTTTTTCCAGTTTTGCAATTTCTAAAGGTCTCTGCCTGGCTGAGCACTCTCATATTTCATCTCTGTTTAGGGTCGATCTGGAAGTTCCTAGAGAACATGGAAGGCTAGTACCGACTTCCACCAAAAAGGGCACAGTCCTCTCTCTGCCGTGCACCTCTGACTTATGAACAGTTCAAACAACCTGAGTTCTGCCATCTCGTGCTGAGACAGTCAGGTGAAGAAGAGGCTACAGTGGAGCAGCAGGAAGAGCTTGCAAAAAGACAGAACACACAGAGACAGGCTTCGGGAGAGCAGAGAACTGTGGCCCCCCCTTTTTTTTTTTCAGTCCCCGCCCCAACTGTGGCCCCTTCAGGAAAAGCTGTCTTTGAGGCCAGAGCTCTGGATAGGCTGAGATGGCCCCACTCCCATGGGAACCAGAATCCTGGGGAACAGCAGCTCACCAAGACACAGAAGCTGAACCTGAGCTTCCAACTCCATCCTTTAGCGGCCCCTTTTTAGGAAGGAGAAAGCAAGCATTTCACAACCAGTCAGAAGTGACTTCACATGTTCACTTCCCTTAAAATAGGGCCTTGCTGTCATTTTGAAATTTACAGCAGGATGAAAAACATAACCAACAAAACACAAACCTGGTATTGCTGAACTGGTGGCAAAAAGAGCTAAGACAGTGACAGCTGGCCACAGACTTGACAGCTGACGTGAAGCTACAATGCAGACCTGGTTTTCATCTCACTGTTACCAACAATATTCAAACTGGCAATCAATATTGAAATACATTGGCTCCCAGAAACCTGTCTACCTCTTTGCTTTTCAAAACCCTTGGGAAAAGCTTTAGGGAAAAGGAAAGGATATTTCTTAACAAGGTACACATAGGTACAGCCCTTCGCATTGGCACATATCGTACATAAATACCATTCATCTTTAAATGACAACTCTAGAAATCTGAAAAGCAGCAAAAGAATGAGAAGGATGTTTCTGAAAGCATGTGTTTCAGACTTAAGTGCTGCCACTGCTGGGCCCAAGGGGTCAGGGGAGTGTTCATGACAACGGGCACCCAGACACTCCTGCGACATCTGCCTGCTGCCCTTTGCTCAGGGCAAAGGCTGCATGTGGGCTGGAGACAGGCTATCACGTCAGTCCACACACAGGGACATTCATCAGGTATCACCGTCTCTACCTCCACAGACCACACAGAGGAGGGCAATGAAGATGGTCTGACAGCACGGAGACCTGGCCCTGAGAGAAGTCCAGCAGAACCTGCATGTGGGACACCGAACGCAGGGGGACGACTAGAGACTTAGCAGGGGGCTGGGTGCAGTGGGTGGCCTGGGAGATGCGGTCAGTCAGTGAAGAATCTCGAGGGTCGGGCCATCATCCTGAGGGGTGCTGTGCTCAGGGAACGGTGCGGTGCGGGAGGGGGAAGCCCTGGAGGGCAGGTCTGAGCAGCCTGCTAACTCCGGGGCACAGCAGTGGGGACCAGAGCAGGAAAGCAGGAGAAAGGAACCACGCTGTCCTCCAGGCGGCAGGTGGAGGCGGACAGAGGCAGCAGGACTCGGCTCCCGGGCACTGCAGGTGGTGGTTCCCTCAGGCTGGACTGACCAGGCCGAAGGAGCAGAACCCCTCCTGCCCAGAGCTCCCCAGAAACCACGCTCCCGCCTCCCTCCACTCAGCCGCCTGGTCCTGCCTGGGGCTCCCCGGAAACCCGACCTGCCCGCTGTCCTAAGTGCATCTCAGCCACTCTACCCTTCCTACCCACGGGCCGCACTGGGCTCTGGGCTGCCTGTGTGTCTGGCTCTCCTCTGCCCCCAGGCCTGAGAACCCCGCGTCAGATGAGCCTTGGTTTGTTTGGGTCAGCTAATCTGAGTCTGAGGCTGGGGTTGGCAGAAACATCTGCATGATCGGGGGTCAGAGCAGAGGTGGTGGCTCCGCCTGAAACCCAGCGGGCTTGTAATCACAGGGGTGCTGGGAGGGGTGCTTCAAACAGGTTGCACCAGTTCCTCAGGCCTCCTCTGGGTGTAAACAGTCTGGAGCTGACTCTCACAAGGACATTGGAGAAGGGTTGCTCCTCTGACTTCACAGCTGGTTTACCTTGGCCAGCTCCTTTCTGTGGAACACGGGGGCCAAAGAAAACAGGAAGGCTGGAGGATTTGGAGGCAGGTCAGTGAGACCCCCAGGATCCCAAGTGGATGCGTGGGAACGTGAATGTGGGTGCACAGCTCCTGCCACCCATCCACCCCCAGTGTCAACTCAGTTACCATGGGAACTGTGGGCTGACAGGTCAGGGAACCTATAGGGTCCCGTCACAGATATCTTCCACTTTGCTCCTTTTACCCTTCTCTTTGGTTGGTGACCATCAAGCCCATTTCCCAGACAAATTACCTGATTACAACCAAAGCTCCAGGGTGAATCCAGTGGTCCGAGTGAGAAGAGAATGGGGCAGAACATCCCAAAGCTCATGCTCTCCCACTCTGTACTGCCTCAGCCCTGAGACTAGAACCTTCATGCCCGTGGCTCAATACCACAAAGAATCCCAGTGGAGTCTGGGCGTCCCCAGGAGCCCAAAGAAGCTTTTGGCTGTCTCACTGCTGACTCGATGCACAACACGTGCCCCGGACCACCCTGCCCTCCCCTAGCCGGCCCCTCTGCCCGTGTGCAGACCAGAGCCCACAGGACACAACCCCATGCACCTTCTGACTGTGCCCTAACAGTATGGACCTTTGTCTTCCACTCACGGGTCTCGGCACTCAATAAAAATGTGAAATGTTAAACCAGAGAGAGACTAGAAGAAAATGGAGACAAACACCCTTGCGACTTAGGGCAGCAGAGGATCCCTTAAGCAAAATTTCAGAAGTAAAAGCCCTAAGTGTACACACACACACACACACACACACACACACACACACACAAATTAAGGATTTCTGTTCTGAAACCAACATGGACAAAGTTAACAGATTCAAATGCTGACTACTTGTTAGCAGGTAGTCAGTGTTGACAAGGGACTAAAATCTGGAATATCCCAGGAAATTCTATATATTAATACAACACGAAAGAGAGGCCCCTGGGGGAGATGGGCAAAGGTGTGAAGTGGTAACTTCAGAGAGACGTGGAAGTCCGCAGGACTAATGGCCTGAGCAAGATGCTCATGCTCGTGGGACTTGCAGGAATGCCCATGAGAGCAGCAAGACAGTTCTTTACCTCAACAGATAGGCACACTGAGAGAGTGGGAAATGCCCAGTGTGGGGTGGAGCTGGGCACACAGGACCCCTTCTGAATACACTGGTGGAAAAACAGCCTGGGGCAAGCCTGGGACAGCCGGGCAGTAAGTAAGTCACTAAGCATACACTGCAGAAAGAAACAGCAACCCACTCCAGTTACTCTTGCCTGGAAACCCCGGGACAAGGTCGCCTGCACCCACAGACAGGCGGCGCCAGTTCCCCACCGCAGGGTCCCGCTGGCTGATCCACCTGGGGGCCACGAGGGCCCTTCCAAGCACTGTCCCCATGCTCTGCAGTTGCAGCCTGCTCCACACAGGTCACAGTGGCGCGTGTTGAGCTCCCCGGCCAGCTGGACTGCAAGCCCCGTGGTGACAGGCCCGCATGGAGGTCTCCATCAGCAGCGGCATCATAATAGAACACACCCACACTCTGCTAGGCAGCGAGCTCACAGCCCCACATGCCACCTCATGCAATCCTGTGATGGTCTCGGGCAGTGAGACTTTACAGGAAAGGAAACAGGTTTGAAGAAGCAAAGTCACTCATAGTCATGTAGTCGAAAGGAGGCAGATCCCACCTTCCAGAAACTTCCTCAGGCTGAGGTGAGAGAGGGTGCAGAGCCCAGGCTTACCGGGTTAATCTTAGGTGATGTGTCTGCTTCCAACCAGCCCTGCAGGTTCCAGGAAAGGCCACAGACGACCTTGATTTTACCCTCAGAATGCTCATGCCCTTTAACCTGTGACCCTGCAGGCCCAAGACAACTGTCCTCTCTACACCCTGGAGAGGCAGGTCCCAGAGTGAGCCAGCTGTGCCAAGCTGACTGGACAAGAAAGAAAAGCTGCTGGTGGCGGCCCTCCAGGCAAGAGCACAGAGTCAGCGACAAATGCCTCACCCGAAGCTGCTCCAGGATGCCCAGGCTCCAGGGGTTTCTCAACCACCTTGAAAGACAAGCCTTCAGGAATTCCTTAAGCACAGGCCTGCAGAGGTGGGCTGAGTGGGCCTTGGCTGTCTTGTTTGAATCCATCAGGTCCTGGCCCTCTCTGATGAGGCCACCTTCCCTCCACCTCCTCTCACGAGGGGAGCCACAAAGAACTGGCCCTGCCCTGACAGAAATGACTGGGTCTTTCTGCCTGCATTTCTGTCCCTTCAGCTGTGCCTGTGCTTTTAGATGGGGGTAGCCATCACACAATAAATCTTGGCCATTTCTTCAAGCTGTCCATTCAGACACAGTAGGAAGAGAGGAGACAGGAACAGATGATCTCTGAGGGACCATCCCAATTCCAGGATTTCTAATTGAACAGTCTGTCAATGCCACCAGCTAGCTGGCTACCTCTTGGAGCACTCGTGACTCAATGATTGAGGGTCTGGCAATACCCTCTTGCCAGTCACAAATATGAGGTGAACACCTATTGTGTGCCAACGACCATGCCAGGGACCAGGGATGCAGTGGTGAACAAAGTGTCGTAGTCTCTGCTTCTGTGGGACTCAGGGTCAAGTAACAGTTACAGATGGTGGCCACTTCTGGAAGGAACACTCTAGGTGGTCAGGGCTGCCTGGAGGGGGGTGAAGTCTGAGGTAAGAGCAGAAGGGACCTCTGGGGCAAGGCTGCTTTTTGAAGGCTTGAGGTTGAGGCCCACAGGGCATGAGCTCCATGCCATGCCACCCGCTCCGGGAAGGTCCCCTCTGTTACTCTTGCAGCGGTGTCTGCTGTCACGTGCAGAATGTGGCAACATGGGGGGTTTGCAGGCAGGACTGTGCCTTTATTCTCCTCCCTCCACCATGCCAGGAGCATAGAGGGCACCCTCTAACGTGTTTTCAATGCCTGAATGGTGCTGGGAGCGGAGATTTCATTCTGTGTAGACACGAGGGGACTGAGAAGTCGCCGAGCGCCCAGCGAGAGGCACAGGCAATGCAGTAAGTCGTGCTCCTTTATTCATTTTCTCAATCCAGTGAGTTCTTGAGCTCTCCCCATGAGAGCTAAAACTCAGCTCTCAGAACACATCAGATACACAGTCCACAGATGACAAATGAACAACTAATTCTGCCAAGCACAGAGCAGCAGAAGAGCCTTGCGGTTCTTTCACAGCACTCCTCCGGCTTCCAGTCAGATTCAGGCCCAGGTCAGTTCTCTCTAAGTCCCTGGTGTCCAGGCAGCTGGGGGCTGCTCCGGGAGCAGCCCTGCTGCACCATGCTTCCTACTCATATCTGTGGAGTACGCAGCAGACGCCACATCCGTTCACACCAGCAGTGCCTCTTTCTCAGGCACCCTTCTTCAGTCTACCCCAGCCCCTAGTCTGAACCTCCCTTTCCTAACAGGAGGTCCCAGCTGATCTCTAGGCCCTAAGATCTGTGGCACGTGCTTGTGAACACCAAGAGTGAGGGGTGTCCTTGGGGAACCGTGAGCTCTGTGCCTTGCACTCAAAAACCGTCTCTGGGTGCCCTCGTTTCTACAGGATCCAACCCCCAGTTCTCCAACCTGCCTCCTGCTCCCCCCCAATCCAGGCTCCCAACTCACCCTGTCCTGGAACAGAAGGTCTTGGAGCTCCTCACCTCAACGCTACCCTAAACCTGACCAGGCTCCTTATTCTCAAAACAGGATATTAACGCAGTTCACCTGGCAGGGCCGCGAGAGGGGCAGACATGGAGGCTCCTTGCCGGCCTGCCACTGCTGCTGTTCATTAACAGGACCGTTTCCAGCCTCCTCGAGCTCAACCTGTGTGCTCTGGCTCAACTCTGACCCACATGGGTCCTGTCTCTGCCTTGAGCCTCACTCTGGCCCAACTCCTGGTTTTCAGTTCTCACTCCCAACATTTCCCAGACTCACCTCCTGTTCCTGGAATTTGTACTCAAGTAGGAGGGTGAAGGAGATGAGGCTCATTACCCTGCAAGGCACCTTTTGCTGTTTTGAGTGTGTTACAGCACAAACCCCGAACTTCAGCATTAAAGATGACTGCATTATCATCCTTTAATCTAAATGCTCAAAATGACAAACTGAAAAATGGATGAAGGGGAAACTGAGAGATTCCAATTTTCAGATATAACTGAAAGGCAGAACAAAATAACGCAGAGAAGAAAGATGTGTTTAAACAAAGTTTGTTTCAGACCTCAACTCCTCAAGACTCGCCGGCCAGGCTCACTGCACTCTGCCCCTCCAGGAAACGTTGCTCAGATGTCAGGATAAAGGCCCAGCGATGCCTGGGGACTTGCCTGAGCACAGAACATGCCCCACTTGTGAGCCATTGCCCCGAAGACCCTGCACAGAGCACCGTCTCCCTGGCACGTGTGTTCGTGCACACACTCCTTCAGCCAAGCACCTGAGAAGTGGCAGGAGCACTTGGCTGCCTGGTGACAGCTCACTGCCCTCTTCCATTCCCCCCGCATTCCAGCAGGCACTGTATGAGTGGCACCTCTTTGCTGTGAGAGCTGCCGCCAACCCAGACAGTGAGATCGGTTCCAGCTCTGTAAGTAAGGGCTTGCTGAAGACCAAGCCGCTTCTGGCAGAAACTCCACCAGTGAAAGAACACCCAGGGTGAAAAGCCAAATGATCTAGCGTAGAAATTGTCAGACTGGAAAAGTGAGAACAAACAGCAGCTCCTCCAGGTAGCACCCCCTTCCATGCTTCCCCTCCTCAACTTGCTGCTTCCTCAGTGCCCCACCCTTCCCAGGCTCCGGGTCCATCTTTCATGACTCCCGTTTAAAAAACACAAAAAGCCCTGCCCCACAGGACACAGTGCCTTCAGCCCACCTCTGTGCCTGGGTCCCTCAACACTAAGCTCGCTGCGCCCACACCACACTTTTGTATAAAGATGTCTCAGTGGGGCTAAGCCACCACAGGCTGCTTGAGCCCTCAGGACTTCTCCAGTTCTAAAAGCATGCATTTCTGTTTGTTACTGAGTAGAAACAAAATGTTTTCTCCCACAGGGCTTACACAAGTTACTTTTGCCATCACTGAAATCAAGTGAGAAAATAAAAATTAATCTTCAGAGGATAAGCTCGACGGCAAAAAAATCTTGACTGGTTAATTCTTTCCAGGAAAAAGGAGTGATTCTTTACCGGGTGTTTAGAACAATGGTGTTTAGACAGGGGAGGTACAAGCCTGCAGTGAGTGGAGGAAAGACCACCTGATTTGTCTGCCTTCACCTGTCTCCACAGGTGTGACGTTCAAGCGTGAAGAGGAGACACATTAGGACCAGTCGGGCTCGCTTGGGAGTCATTTGGCCCCTGGCCCTGCAGACGCTATCTCTAGTCCTCATGCCCTCCCTGGGAAGCAGGGATTAGCAACGCCGTGTTCCTCCCAGGACTCTGAGCAGGTCATCTCTTTCCTCTGAGCCCTCAGGGTTTTAGGCAATGAATGTTGGCGCCAGGGCTGAACCCAGACAAGGGGCGACTTCACGCGGAAGCAGAGGCATCTGAGTATGTGGCATCTCTGCAAATGAACATGTCTCTTCTCGCTCCCAGGTGGCTGTAAGCAGAGGCAGGAGTGCATTCTAGAGAGCAGCGGCTTGAGCCCCAGCTGGCACAATCCCCACCCGGGCCTCAGTTTCCCCACCTGTAAAGCAGAGCTTACAATCGCAGAGGCAGTGGTGAGGACTGCGAGCACCCATGGAAAGCAGGGCAGGGGCCTGGCATAGAGCAAGTGCGCAACAGTGCCAGCCCCTATCACTGGTTTTCACTAAACTCTTCACCCTGGGTTAGAACTCACAGAGAGCACACAGACCAGAAACATATAGCTTACGTGCACACAGCTCAATGGCCTGGCAGTGTGCACACACCCAGGTGTGGGGTGCAGGGGGTGGCAAAAGTCACTGTTCAGTGTGGCTGGAGCCCGGGGCAGAGCTCCTGGCATCCGGCAGCTCCCAGCACATGCTCAAGTCCTAGCCACACAAAACTCAAGGTTTCACTTTGAAGGCAATGCAGAAAAGTGAAGCTTCCCATGCAGGGCAGGAATCATGCAGGGTTGCTTTTCTGATGGGCTGTCCTGGCTGCAGGGAGGACAACAGGTGGAACATCCGGTGGGATGGGGAGGCTGGTGCCCTAAGCCTTGGTCATGGCTCAACAGATACCAGGGTTTGCTTGTAAGAATGAATCGATGGATCTATTTGGAAACTGTGGTGAAATAAAGGCAAGCCAGCAGCCTGCTGGGTGCTCTGTCCGAGCACTGTGGGACAAGGAGGAGGCTGACACCCCTGGAGCAGGGCTGCTGCGTGGGGTGGGCCCCCCAGATCTGTGTGTGGGGGCAGGAGGAGGCAGAGGACACATGGAAGGACCACTGCTGCCCAGAGGCAAGGAGACACCACTTTCACCCCCTCCCGCTTCCACTCACAGCACCCGCGCTGCCACCCAGGACTGCCTGCCATGGCGAATGTTGGCTCTGGGGTCCCAAGACTGTGCACTCATTTTGGGACCCCAGGACTCAGCCCAGGGCCTGGATTGTGGTAGATGCCAAATCAGGCTTTACGGAATCCATGAATCTGGGGCAGCAGCATCTTCTAAATATTACTTACAAAACTGGTCTCGAAGGATGGGAACAGGGCATCCCATCCTACACGGATGGCTTTCCAGACAAAACCCTGATGCCCGAGGATATGTTCTCATGTGCTGTGCCAAGTCCACAGTGCTGAAGTCTGAGAGGAACTGCAGAGAGAATCTTCTCTGAAGAGCCGGCAAACACTAGTCATGTGGCAACTCCTTGAGGCTAATGTTCTACAGCAAGACATTTATGTTCTCTTCATCTCCAAAATACTCTTCTCCAAGGCTCCTTGTGGCCATGAAGAGTGCTCACAGGCCAGCCCCAGCCTGGCGTCATCCGGGGAGGCCTGAGCCCTAATGGCACCACTGCTCACAGCTGAACAGGGCTCCTCTTCAGGGATGTGAGCCAGCTGCAGGGCTGGGACCTAGAAATCAGCAGTCTGCCCTCCTAGCCTGGCCCTCAGAGACTGAGGCAGCAGCCCTCTGGCCTGCTGGGCCCAAACCCGCTGTCGTGTTCCCAGAACCTGCCAGGGCAGAGGGCAGCCAGGCTTCCCCGATGGCACTGGGAAGACGCCATGGCCTGCAGCCTCGGCTCTCCCCGTGCCCCAGCCTCCAGAGCCAGAGCGGAGACCCAAGGCAGGGCCTGGAATTGGAGATGTGGGGGCACACCTGCAGGCTCCCTGAGTGAGCTAGAGGACTTGCCAGAAGCAACCGACCCACCCACGCCCCACTGGGAAGCCTGTGGGCAGGATGGGCCAGGCTCCAACTCCAGCCAACTGGCAGCTAATGGAGTCACCCTATTGGGGAACCACCTCCACCCAGCCTCAACCTATGTGTACCCACATGACTGCTTAGCCCCCAAATAGGCCCTAGGCTCCAAAGAGGTCAAGACCCTCGGCCTCTGCAGGACCATGCTCACTGCAATCTCCAGACGCTCCTCTGGCTCCCAGCCCTAACTGCCCCCCACACCTTCTCTGGTGAGGCCAGCAGCGGGCCCCTCTCTGAATGTCATGACACCGAGGGCGGAGCAGCAGCTTGATCTCACTGCCCTCGCTCTCCGTGGAAGCCACCGTCCTTTCTCTTCCAGCTCCTCCATTGTGGGGATCAGCCCCCACCCTCCTCACTTCTGAATTGTTTCCTACAGTGTTGCAGTGTTGGGGATACAGAAAGTGTCCCAACTACTAACTGGCTGATATGTCCCTGTGAGTAATCCCTCCTCCTCCCAAGAGCGCCCCTTGTTCATTCGTCCATCTGGTGAACATCTGAGTGCTTCGCACTGACCCTGCCCATCTTCCATGCCACCTTTCCCGCTCCCTCCTCCAGGGGGAGCCCCACTGGCCCCCTTGCGCCCCAGCAAATTCTACAGCGCCTCGCACAACGATCTCTGTGTCTCCGGCCTCAGGGAGCTTGCTTCCGAATGTCACAGCCACAGGCTCCTGCAGGGAAGGGCCACGTCTCTCCTGTGCAGGCACACAGCCAGCATGCAGAGGAAGCCAGCATGACTCAGTTATATGCTGGGTTGTTCAGTTATTAGCACCCTGTGGTGGAAGGGGGTAAAATCAGGCACAAAAGGCCTTCCACCTCGCGACTTTCCTTAGATTTGTGCTTTCCTTAGATTTGTACAACACTCCTGTGGGGTCACACCAGTGAGAAGTGGCCTTCCACAGGAAAGAGGGACCTTCCCAGCAGGCTGGAGGGCGTGCACTTGGGTCGCTCAGAGCTGGTTCGGTTGAGCAATCACACCTCTACTCAGGGCACGACCGTCAAGGTGGGCAGGAGCAGGGAGAGGCACTGTGCTGTGTGTGTGCTGAAGAGCGGCGTCAGGGACAGTGCACCAGATGAGCAGAGCCTGTCTAGAAAATAAACCCATCTGCCTTTGTATCCTTCGGACAAAGATGTTCTCGTCTACTGACACTGCAGTTAACAGGGAGCCTAGGGGTTTACATCAGTGACAGGGCTGGTTCAAGCCACTTAATATATGCTGACAATACACACTGCAACTTTCACCTACATTTTATTTTTTTAACAAGCAGGTGAAGACTTCTATAATAGAACTATATTTAGCTATTTAAGTTTCTGAAGCTTCTGACATCAACTGGGTTATGAAGACAGTGCTGACCAATATCCCTACAGGAACAGATTATACGTTGCATGTGTGTGATGACCACCACTCCCGCATCAGAGGGACAGAGCTCCCAGCCGGCACCTGTCTTGAAGCCTGACACCACTTTCAGTTCAGTTCAGTCGCTCAGTCGTGTCCGACTCTGCGACCCCATGAATCACAGCACGCCGGGCCTCCCTGTCCATTACCAACTCCTGGAGTTCACTCAGATTCTTGTCCGTCGAGTTGGTGATGCCATCTAGCCATCTCATCCTCTGTTGTCCCCTTCTCCTCCTGCCCCCAACCCCTCCCAGCATCAGAGTCTTTTCCAATGAGTCAACTCTTCGCATGAGGTGGCCAAAGTACTGGAGTTTCAGCTTTAGCACCATTCCTTCCAAAGAACACCCAGGGCTGAGCTCCTTCAGAATGGACTGGTTGGATCTCCTTGCAGTCCAAGGGACTCTCAAGAGTCTTCTCCAACACCACAGTTCAAACGCATCAATTCTTCGGCGCTCAGCCTTCTTCACAGTCCAACTCTCACATCCATACATGACCACAGGAAAAACCATAGCCTTGACTAGATGGACCTTAGTCGGCAAGGTAATGTCTCTGCTTTTGAATATGCTATCTAGGTTGGTCATAACTTTTCTTCCAAGGAGTAAGCGTCTTTTAATTTCATGGCTGCAGTCGCCATCTGCAGTGATTTTGGAGCCCCCAAAAATAAAGTCTAACACTGTTTCCACTGTTTCCCCATCTATTCCCATGAAGTGATGGGACCGGATGCCATGATCTTTGTTTTCTGAATGTTGAGCTTTAAGCCAACTTTTTCACTCTCCTCTTTCACTTTCATCAAGAGGCTTTTTAGTTCCTCTTCACTTTCTGCCATAAGGGTGGTATCATCTGCATATCTGAGGTTATTGATATTTCTCCCGGCAATCTTGATTCCAGCTTGTGTTTCTTCCAGTCCAGCGTTTCTCATGATGTACTCTGCATATAAGTTAAATAAGTAGGGTGACAATATACAGCCTTGACGTACTCCTTTTCCTATTTGAAACCAGTCTGTTGTTCCATGTCCAGTTCACTTTACATGTATTCACTCCCTAACTTGGGCTTCCCTTGTGGCTCAGGTGGTAAAGAATCTGTCTGCAATGCAGGAGACCAAGGTTGGATCCTGGGGTTGGGAGGATCCGCTGGAGAAGGGAACAGCTATCCACTCCAGTATTCTGGCCTGGAGAATTCCGTCCATGGGGTCACAAACAGTCAGACACGACTGAGTGACTTTCACTTTTACTTTCATTCCCTAACTCTGACAATGCTAGGATGTGGCTACTGTTATAATCCCCATTTTACAGATTGGGAAATTTGAGGATAAGAAAAAGTAGTAACTTGTCTAAAGCTACACACACACAGTAAGTGACAAGGCAGGGAGTCACACCCAGGCCACTTGGTCCCAAAGCCTGTGTCTGAACCTGTCCCTGGCCTCTCCAGGTCCATCCCTCAAGAGGTCTTTCGTGTGCGCTAGCCTCCCTGTACTGCCACCGTGCTCCAGGCCAGCGCTGACTGAGGCCAATGGCACTGTTACCACAGTTACCAAATAGGAGGTTTCCCCATGACTGTAAAGGATTCTGCCAATAGTTTCAGATCAGCGTTGAGACCGATGAGGATCTGCATTTCTAAAGGCCAGCTTCACAGGAGCTCACAGGGAGGCTCTGCAGTCAGCGCAGGGTCCCCGAGGGCTTCCATGATGCTAGCCAGGCCACGGGCTCCAGGGCCCAACTGTCTGTGAACCCGGACCTGCCTATGGGCCGTGCAAGTCCTGAATTCCAGTCACGTCCCCGAGGCACCTCCACCTGCATCTCAGAACTGCCTGTTCTGATCCAGCTTCACCACCAATCCTCCTGCATGCCGTGCCGAGTGCAGCTGACCAGGCTAAGGGGCCGCTGCTGCTGAGTGGCCGGGACGTGCCCACAACTCTGTTGTTGCCTTTGCTGAGGTGTTTCCCGGATCACACGTGCCTCTCTGGCTACCGAGACTGAGCTCCAGCCCAGATCCCCACCAGGAAGTTGCCGAGGAACAGGGACTCAGGCGGTCATACTTCCCATGGGAACTCACGGGGCCTAGCACACAGTAGGTGCTCAATAAACACTGACTTCTAATAAAATAAAGTAGTCAACTAAAAGGCAATGATGACCTTTCCCCCAATACACAGAGAAGAAAAGTGTTCAGAGAAGTTTGAGTTGGGCTCCTGTGATCACTTGTCTGTGTTTAGACTGTAATATTGATAGTATTTGATGTTAGACAAAATCGCACACCTAATTAATCTAAGTCCACAGAACTCCGCATTTGTCTCCAGCAAACCGCAGGCTCCATCATGGGGCTCTGCAGCACGTGGGCCTTTCGTCTCAGGAAAGCATCACAGGGCTCCAATGTCGCCATTCTTGTTTCACGGTGGCAGCCTCCCTTGAAGACCAGTACCATCATCCCTCAGAGCTGAACACACTGAAGCTCAGATCAGTCAAGCAACTTGCCCAAGGTCACACAGATGGCTAGTAATGGCACAGCTGGGATCAGAACCCGGAGCTTTCCAACTACAAAGCCAGTGCTGTTTCCACTAAGCCCACAGCTGCTGGGATGGTTCCAGGGATTTTGACACACGTTTAGTTGCTAAGTCATGTCCAACTCTTTTGTGACCCCCTGGACTGTAGCCCACCCAGGCTCCTCTGTCCATGGGATTTCCCAGGCAAGAATACTGGAGTGAGTTGCCATTTCCTTTTCCAGGGGATCTTCCCCACCCAAGAATCAAACTCGCATCTCCTGCACTGGAAACCAGATTCTTTACCACTGAGCTACCTGGGAAGCCCAAGTAGCCACATAAACAAGATTTCATGGACTCTGTTTTATCCAGCAGGTAAGAAATAAGTGCCCAGTGGCTCAGCAGTAAAAAATCTGCCTGCCAATGCAGATGTGGGGAAGATCCCTGGGTTGGGAAGATCCCCTGGAGAAGGAAATGGCAACTCACTCCAATACTGTTGCCTGGGAAATCCCATGGACAGAGGAGCCTGGCGAGCCATGGGGTCACAAAGAGTCGGACAGGACTGAGCGACAAAACAACAACAAAGAAATAAGTGGGACTCAGGAAGAATGATCTCCACTAAAAAATAAATAAAAAACCCAAGCCACAACATAATCTAATTAGGAAAGGAATTCGTCGCAGGCACAGACAGACGAGAAGGTGCTCCCAGAAGCCCAAGGGCGTTTGTTCAGCCTCCAGGCCACGTGTCTGCGTGGCCAACCTGGGGTCACATTGCCACCACCCATTTTTGTACAAAACTCAAGAGTGACGCCGCTACTGAGACCAAGCCTGGTAACCAGCGTATGTCATTTCAAGTCACAACAGGGTTGAGCATGGAAAGGAAGCTATTAGAATGGACAAACTGATTAGACCTTAATGAACACCTCGAACCTCTTCTGTTATCAAACTTTTCTAGCAAGGTAAGTTTACCATCCTCACAGAGAGCTAGGCCATACTAGCTGCCACTTAGATCAAAGGTCTGGCTGGTTCTGGTGTATGTTCATCTTATCACCCCAGCCCCAGTCAATAAAGAGGGGGTGTCAGGCACCACTGGCTTGGTCTCTGCATTCATCCAGAAGAGACCATGGGCATTACCTCCCAGAAGCTGTCGCTGGACACTTCGACTCCAACGGAATCATCGTAAGTGACAGACATCTCTCCGAAGGGTGAGGAGCAGCAGGGAGTGCTTAAGTTAGGGGTCCGCTTCAGATGCTCAAAATCTGGGGACACACCTATAAAACAAAAACCACAACGTTGCAGGTTTTAAATTCCCAATGTAAAGAAGCAAGCTGTCGCCATTTCACAACTTCCATTTCCATGACTGCCTTCAATGCAGCAGTCTACAATGTCTCCTTCAGGTGGAAGAAAGTCAACACACTCCAAACTTGGCACTGACATACATGTGTATGTTATATGTGTGGTGTGTATTTCACATCAACAAGTAAACCTTTGCAACATCTTACTGAAGACTTCGAAAGCTTTCTGAAGAACAGTATGCATACTTAAATCAACAAGCTGATAACCTTAATGGCTTATCCCTTGGAGAAAGGGGCAGAGACTGCGAGAAGAACAGGCAAAAGCAGAGTCGCTGCATCTCTGGGCTCACCCTGTTCCAGCCTGTCCTACTCATCCCACACAGCGAGGACCTGGGGCAAAACGTGAGTGGAAATAATCCATCTCTGACACCTGACTCCACTCTCCAGTTTCCGCCAGGCTTTGCCTGTGCTGGGGGCTGTTTCCCTCTTCCCATGACTGGCTCATCTCAGCCACTGAGGCTCCGGATTCAGACCAGTTTATTCTGACACAGTCTGTATGAGGGTCAGCTAGAAGGAGTAAAGACAAACAAGCCAAAGTGATCGTCTCTGAGCAATGATTCAATGATCTAAATCCAAGTGAGGGCAATGGGGTGATAATTTCCCCTGCTAGAAGGAAGAAGTTGAAGGACTCCCGCTACATTCACAAGCACAAATCACACTGATGGAATGACCCATCCACAGCCCCACGAGATTCTCTGACTTCTTAGTGACAGAGTGAGACTCCAGCCTCCTTCACAGCACCCTGCATTGAGATCTCACAGCCAGAGATCTGAAACGCTCCTACCACAGTCAGGAGACAGCTGAGACATGGGAGGGAGAAGGCAGAGTGATCTACACTGTTACACTTACAGGTGCAAGACTGTTCTAGGTGCCTTTCCATGCTATAATCCTGGGATTCCCTGTGAGACAGTCTGCAAGCACAGTAAGGAACACGAGCTGCCTGGGCTCTAGTCCCAGACACGCTACTCATTAGCCAGGCAACAGTGGGCAAGGTACCTGACTCTGTGCCTCAACGGCCTTATCTTGTCAACAAGAGACAATAATGTAACTCATATCACAGAATTACTGTGAGGGTCCAACACGGCCAGACATACTGGGAGAACAGTGCATGGTCCCCAGTAAGTGACACGTACTAAGTCACAATGTGATTATTATTAGATAGCAGGTATAATCACTTTCATCTATACTTTACAGCTGATAAAACTGAGGTTGAGGGAGGCTAGGTAACTGGCCCATGATCACCCAAGCAGGACACCAACTGTGTCTGCTTATGAAGGTACTATTCTCTATCATACTAAGATGTTTTCTAGAAACAATCTCAATTTTAAATAACTTAGGTATCTTATAACCTAAGATCTAACTGTGGATTAAAAGGTTTAATCTGATTGATTTCCAGCTTCCAAACTTGAACATAGCCCCCTATTCTCAAGAGCAAGTTATGGTGCCTTGCGGCCAAGCACCCCACAAGCATGACTTCGTAAGCAGGCAGAGTGGCCCGAGTACCGCGCATTCACTCTACCTGGCAGCACGCTGGCGGGACCTCTGCTCCACAGCCACAGAGGCAGCGTGTCCTCCTGACCCTGGATATGGCAATGGCTGGGCAGGCTTTGCAGGCCAGGGCCCTGGTGCTGCACCTCACAGCATCCCCTTCCGGTGGGATACCATGCTCTGAGCCAAGGCTCTCATAGAAGCACCCCGGCCCACGACTGCAGCAGCACAGAGTTTTCTAACCAGAGCAGCTGGTCTCTGTTTCAGGCTTCTCAGGGAATATCTGAGCTCTGGCTCAGGCGAGTCTCAAAGTGGCCAAATCAAGCCACTGGCTAAGCTGCCTGGCCAGCCCCAGGGAGCAGGTGCAGGGGAGAGCGGTGCTTGCTCTGGGCAGAGAAGCAACTTGACACCTGAAAAGTTCACTTTCAGGAAGTCATTTTTTGCCTGGGTTCAGTCCTGGCTTAGACACTAACAGAAGATCAGTTCTACACAAGATCGATTAAGAGCCTGTGAAATGCCAGCATATTAAAAAGCAGAGACATCACTTTGCTGACAAAGGTCCATATAATAAAAGTTATGATTTTTCCAGTAGTAATGTATGGATGTGAGACTTGGACCATAACGAAGGCTGAGCGCCCAAGAAGTGATACGTTTGAATTGTGGTGCTGGAGAAGACCCCTGAGAGTCCCCTGGACTGCAAGGAGATCAAACCTGTCAGTCCTAAAGGAAATCAACCCTGAAAATTCATTGGAAGGACTGATGCTGAAGCTCCAATACTTTGGCCACCTGATGTGAAGAGCTGACTCAGTGGAAAGACCCTGATGCTGGGAAGGATTGAAGGCGGGAGGAGAAGGGGGTGACAGGGGATGAGATGGTTGGATGGCATCACCAACTTGATGGACAAGAGTTTGAGCAAGCTCCAGGAATTGATGACAGACAGGGAAACCTGGCGTGCTGCAATCCATGGGGTCGCCAAGAGTTGGACACGACTGAGCAACTGAACTGAGCTGTCCTGGAACCTTATCTTCCCATCAAAAGTGTAGAAAAAACAAATTGAGACTTGAGAACAAGAAAATCCTAAGGTAAAGATGTACAAATCATCGGCCCTTCTCCTCCCACTGCTGATAAACACATCCGTGGTCCCCCATGTTTAACCCGGGTACACAGCAGGCCCTCAGAAGATGACTGCTGAATACCTTCTAAGAGACTTTCTTCAGGGATCCAGGCATGACTGAGGTGGGGGAAAAAGTTCCCAGATCTCTGGGTTCCGGTGACTTCAGCTGCTGATGGATGTAAACACTGTAAGTCAGTACGTACTAAGTTGCTTTAGTCATGTCTGACTTTTTGCGACCCTATGGGCCACGGCTCGCCAGGTTCCTCTGTCCACGAGATTCTCCATGCAAGGATACTGGAGTGGGTGCCACGCCCTCCTCCAGGGAGCTTCCCAACGCAGGGACTGAATCTGCATCTCTTATGTCTCTTAGCAGACGGGTTCTTTACCACTAGTGCCACCTGGCAAGCCCTAGTCAGAGCCATTCCTAAAACGGTGGGCAGAATCTCAAAGGTTAACGGAGGCTGCCAAGGGTGCCCTTGGTCCAACCTGGGAGCTGGCATAACTTCTCTCCTCCCATCTGGGCCTGATAAAAGACATCAGGTAAGTAATAGTACACATTACATAAGTACATTCAGCTCCCCCTTAATGCCCTCAATTTGTACCAAGAAAAAGAAACAGAACAGGTCATTAGATCAAAAGGCTATTACTATAAAGCAAGAACATTCTGAGAAAAGGCGCATGTAGCTTGCGTGTGCATGCTAAATCACTCAGTTGTATCTGACTCTTTGCGACCTCATGGACTGTAACCCACCAGGCTCCTCTGTCCATGGGATTCTCCAGGCAAGAACACTAGAGTGGGTTGCCATGCCTTCCTCCAGGGGATCTTCCTGACCCAGAGATCGAACCCATGACTCTTGTCTCCCACATTGGCAGGCAGGTTCTTTACCATTAGCGCCTCGTCTACCCTCAAAGTTGGCCCTGGAGAAGCCACCTCTAATCCTCAGTGACTTCAGAAGGCAGAGAAGAAGGGAGGCATCCTCGCTGCTGCCCACACACAACCCTCACCTGGCCTGTGCTGCCCTGCAGGCTTGGCCGTGAGCATATGCTGGGTCAAGGGTTTGTTCCTCCCTCCTTGTCCAGGGTGGGAGATTCTTCATTGATCAATGAAGTACCTACAATTTCTTCTAAGCCACTATCTGGCCCAGAGTGAGGGGAGAATCATTCCTTCAGTAAGGACTGGATCTCCCATTCATTCTATACACTGATGTTTGAGAACTTACTACGTGCCAGTCACTCAGAGTCCCAAGGATGGAGCAATGCACAGGACTGACACAGTTCCTGCACGCGCAGGCCTGGTGTCCGAGTAGGGCAGACTGACACACAGAAAGGTAAAAACAGCTGCGAGTGTGAACAGGGCTAGAACAGAGATAAATGAGGTGCTGTAAGAGTGGAGGGAAGCTCTTGTGGAGGCAGAATGGTCAGGCCTCTCTGAGGACCCAAGGTGGAGAGCAAGTGGGTGTAAAGTATGTAAAGGACAGGGGAGGGGCCTTTCCAGCAGAGGGCGGCCCCTGGGAACAAAGGTCCTAGCAGCAGCCCCAGCAGGGCAGGAGCCCTCAGACTTGCCTGAGGTGTCCCTAAGGA
>SJYQ01008269.1:11192-22085 GCA_006410935.1 Redunca redunca
TCAATTAGCTATCTGTCTAACTTCTATTTAATTATATAATCCCTAATTTAGGGTAATATCTTCAAATTGAAAATATATAGACATATGACATTTTAGTTGAAAAACAAAAGATCATATTCATTTCATAAAGATTACACCCATTTTGTACCATGCAATTAGGCTTCCCAGATGGGTCAGTGGTAAAGAATCCAGATGCCAGTGTAAGAGACTCGGATTTGATCCCTGTGTTGAGAAGAGTCCCTGGAGAAGGAAATGGCAACTGACTCCAGTATTCTTGCCTGGAAAATCCCATGGGTAGAGGGCTACAGTCCATGGGGTCATGAAGATTCAGATATGACTTATCAACTGAGCACACACACATGCACCATGCACTTATTGTTTTTGATTTATATTAGCAATTACATTCTAATAAGTTCAATCAATATGTTAATTTTACCACTCCACAAGCCATCTAAAAGCTTGGGTTTAAATATGAAAATCAAGTTACGTTATCTGTATAGGGGAGCAAAATTTGCCACCCCAACATTTCTTTGGCATGTGCATTATTTTGAGCTGAAAACAATCAAGGTCCAAAAGATCTGGGAGAAGCTTTGGCCTTCCCCCAACTGCCTAAAAGAATGTTGAATAATTTAGGCAAACTTTTCCCTTCTACAGAATTAACACAAATGAAATTAGCCGTGTACAATAAAAGACAGTGTTTAAATCTCTGGAATAAACATTTCATGTCTCAAAGAAAGTTGAAACTGACCTGAACTTCAAAGAGTGTAAGATTTGAATGAGGAAGAAAAGGAAGAAGAAACAATGCATTTTATGGGATTAGTTTAGTTCTGCAGAATATTAACTTCAGGGTGTGTGAAATAGAACTCAGAAAATGTTTGTAGGCAGAATAGAGGGACATGGCTCAAAAATACTACCCAACTAAAAATTTTCCTGATGGTTCACACTATTTGTAGCTGCTTTACAACTATTTAGACTCTAGGTGTCTTCTTTTCTTTTTTAATGTAGATCTGCGATCTGTATCATAATGCAACCAGCCCTGTGATCTATCTTGGGATGATTTATGCTACCATCTTATTCTGGGATTATTTTGTAGCATAACTGGAAATAAGATTATAAAATTAGGGAAAATATATTATTAATGCCCTAGTCTTTTCTTTCATCCACTTCGTCAATCCCCTTACTCCACCTTACATACCATAACCTCTTCCTGGTACTCTCATGTTGGTGGTGGTGCTGGTGGTGGTGGTGGTTTAATCACAAAGTCGTGTCTGACTTTTGCAGCCCCATGGACTGTAGCTCTCCAGGCACCTCTGTCCATGGGATTTCCCAGGCAAGAATACTGGAGAGGGTTGCCATTTCCTGCTCCAAATTTCATGTTGCCCAACCTATATTTCATGTCAGAGAGGAAATAAAACATATTAAACTACTCACAACTAGGAGTAATTATGGGCTTCCCTGGTGGCTCAGCTGGTAAAGAATCCGCCTGCAATGTGGGAGACCTGGGTTCGATCCCTGGGTTGGGAAGATACCCTGTAGAAGGAAACAGCTAACCGCTCCAGTATTCTGGCCTGGAGAATTCTGTGGACTGTATAGTACATGGGGTTGCAAAGAGTCTGATATGACTGAATGACTTTCACTCACCCCTTTCATTTTTAGAAAGATTTTTATGTAAGTGACAGGATAACATTCAAAACTGAATTGCTAGTGTGGATTTTTTTTTTTTTTTTCCTGCACTGATAGGTGGATACTATTTTGGGTGAATTGCATGAATCACACCATGTGGGTAATTAATTATTGACTCTATCTACCTTTGAGGAGAGCCCTGTTCATGCAAACTCAGAGTTGTGACTTGTTCCATCATGCAAATAACAAGATTATTTCTCTGTTCTTTATCTCCTATGCTAATCCTAGAATATGAAATTTATCCATGGCTAAACTTTACTCTTTCAATGTAAAAAATCATGAGACCTCAAGTGTGGGCCTTTTTACTAATTTCTTTACTTGTACCAAAAGGCAAACACTCAGAGCGTCCTCAGGATTACCAGTTGTGCTTCTAAATAATCAGCTTATCTGTGTCTAGTTTTATGCAAGTTGCTATTAACAAAAGAATTTGTGTTTGTGTATCCTGGTTTTGTGATGCTTAAATATGCAAATGAATTTTCTGTTTACATATAACAATTCCACTGATGCCTTTTAGAATTCAAAAGTAAAAATAATCACATAGCGTATTGTGCATTCTACATGAAAATGGATCAAATATATAAAAAAGATGGAACAAAGGCAAAACCAAGTGGCCCTGGTAGAGGACAATAACTTCCCTAAAATGAATTTCTGCTTCCTTAAGCAGATTAGAGCACAAATAAATCTGTTTATCATATAGAATTGATATGGGGTGTATTTAGTTAAAAAGGCAGAATACCCATGAGCCAGAATGACCAGAAGATTCTGAGTTTTTGACCTCTATTGCAAATCTATTTGACTCTTATCAGTAAGAATGCAGAAATTCTGGACTAAACTCTTTGGATGACGTTTTACATTTTAATTATTGTCATAATTTAAAAAGTAAATACTACTACAAGGCTAATTATAAAATTTTCTACCAATATTGTCTATTGGAATTGTTAGATGATATTTGGGGTATAAACAGTGATTAAATTAGATTCACAACTGAGCCATAATTTGAGAATAATTTCACATCCTTCCTGTTACAATTTTCATTTCCCTAAGTTCCTTTTGTTCTCCTTTTTAAAAAATGCTTGTAGTGTGTAGTAACATTAGTCACTCAGTTGTGTCCGACTGTTTGCAACCCCATGTTCTGTGGCCCACCAGGCTCCTCTGTCCATAGGATTTCCTAGGCAAGAATACTGGAGTGGGTAGCCATTCCCTTCTCCTAGGGGTCTTTGCAACCCAGGGATGGAACCAGAGTCATAAACCATTATAATTTGTTGATACTCTTTTTTCCCCTCCAATTTGTCTTCATTTATTTATTTTTAATTTACAATATTGTATTGGTTTTGCCATATATTGACATGAATCCACCACAGGTGTACATGTGTTCCTTATCCTGAATCCCCCTCCCACCTTCCTCCCCTTACCATCCGTCTGAGTCATCCCAGTGAAAAGCCCCAAGCATCCTGTGTCATGCATCAAACCTGGACTGGCGATTCATTTCATATATGAAAACATGCATGTTTTGATGCCATTCTCCCAAATCAACCCACCCTCGCCCTCTCCCACAGAGTCCAAAAGACTATTCTATACATCTGTGTCACTTTTGCTGTCTCACATACAGGGTTATCATTACCATCTTTCTAAATTCCATATACATGCATTCAGTTCAGTTCAGTTCAGTCACTCAGTTGCGTCCAACTCTTTGTGATCTCATGAATCGCAGCATGCCAGGCCTCCCTGTCCGTCACCAACTCCCGGAATTCACTCAGACTCACGTTCAGTGAGTCAATGATGTCATCCAGCCATCTCATCCTCTGTCGTCCCCTTCTCCTCCTGCCCTCAATCCCTCCCAGCATCAGAGTCTTTTCCAATGAGTCAACTCTTCGCATGAGATGGCCAAAGTACTGGAGTTTCAGATTTAGCATCATTCCTTCCAAAGAAATCCCAGGGTTGATCTCCTTCAGAATGGACTGCTTGGATCTCCTTGCAGGCCAAGGGACTCTCAAGAGTCTTCTCCAACACCACAGTTCAAAAGCATCAATTCTTCGGCGCTCAGCTTTCTTCACAGTCCAACTCTCACATCCATACATGGCTACTGGAAAAACCACAGCCTTGACTAGACCGACCTTTGTTGGCAAAGTAATGTCTCTGCTTCTGAATATGCGATCTAGGTTGGTCATAACTTTTCTCCAAGGAGTAGGCGTCTTTTAATTTCATGGCTGCAGTCACCATCTGCAGTGATTTTGGAGCCTCAAAAAATAAAGTCTGACACTTTTCCACTGTTTCCCCATCTATTTCCCATGAAGTGATGGAGCCAGATGCCATGATCTTCATTTTCTGAATGTTGAGCTTTAAGCCAACATTTTCACTCTCCACTTTCATTTTCATCAANTTCAACCCATTTACATTTAAGGTAACTATTGATAACTATGATCCCGTTGCCATTTACTTTGTTGTTTTGGGTTCGAGTTTATACACCCTTTTTGTGTTTCCTGTGTAGAGAAGATCCTTTAGCATTTGTTGGAAAGCTGGTTTGGTGGTGCTGAATTCTCTCAGTTTTTGCTTGTCTGTAAAGCTTTTGATTTCTCCTTCATATTTGAATGAGATCCTTGCTGGGTACAGTAATCTGGGCTGTAGGTTATTTTCTTTCATCACTTTAAGTATGTCCTGTCATTCCCTCCTGGCCTGAAGAGTTTCTATTGAAAGATCAGCTATTATCCTTATGGGAATCCCCTGTGTGTTATTTGTTGTTTTTCCCTTGCTGCTTTTAATATTTGTTCTTTGTGTTTGATCTTTGTTAATTTGATTAATATGTGTCTTGGGGTATTTTGTCTTGGGTTTATCCTATTTGGGAATCTCTGGGTTTCTTGGACTTGAGTGATTATTTCCTTCCCCATTTTAGGGAAATTTTCAGCTATTATCTCCTCATGTATTTTCTCATGGTCTTTCTTTTTGTCTTCTTCTGGGACTCCTATAATTTAAATGTTGGGGCGTTTAACATTGTCCCAGAGGTCTCTGAGATTGTCCTCATTTCTTTTAATTCATTTTTCTTTTTTCCTCTCTGATTCATTTATTTCTACCATTCTATCTTCTACCTCACTAATCCTATCTTCTGCCTCCGTCATTCTACTGTTGCTTCCCTTCAGAGTGTTTTTTATCTCATTTATTGCATTATCCATTATATATTGACTCTCTTATTTCTTCTAGGTCCTTGTTAAACCTTTCTTGCATCTTCTCAATCCTTGTCTCCAGACTATTTATCTGTAACTCCATTTTTTTTCAAGATTTTGGATCATTTTCACTATCATTATTCAGAATTTTTTATCAGGTAGATTTCCTATCTTATCCTTTTTGGTTTCGTTTGGTGGGCATTTATCTTGTTCCTTTACCTGTTGGGTATTCCTCTGTCTCTTGATCTTGTTTGGATTGCTGTGTTTGGGGTGGCCTTTCCATATTCTGGCAGTTTGTGGAGTTCTCTTTATTGTGGCGGTTCCTTGCTGTGGGTGGGTTTGGACAGGTGGCTTGTCAAGGTTTCCTGGTTAGGGAAACTTGTGTCAGTGTTCTGGTGGGTGGAGCTGGATTTCTTCTCTTTGGAGTGCAATGAAGTGTCCAGTAATGTGTTATGAGATGTCAGTGGATTTGGAGTGACTTTGGGCAGCCTGTATATTGAAGCTCGGGGTATGTTCCTATGTTGCTGGAGAATTTGTGTGGTATGTCTTGCTCTGGAACTTGTTGGCCCTTGGGTGGTGCTTGGTTTCAGTGTAGGTATGGAGGCGTTTGATGAGCTCCTGTCAATTAATGTTCCCTGGATTCAGGAGTTCTCTGGTGTTCTCAGGATTTGAACTTAAGCCTCCTGCCACTGGTTTTCAGTCTTAATCTTACAGTAGCCTCAAGACTTCTCCATCTATACTTCACTTTCAAATAGTTCCTTGACCTGGCTTATAATTCTCAAGATCTATAGGCCCTTTCCTCTGTAGTCAGTGCTAACTACAGGGTTTTAATCTATTGCACCTGTCACTTCCAAGGCAGTTCCCTCTTTTTTTGCTTCTTCTGTTTGCCGATCTCTTTAGTGTCTAATTTCTGCCCTGACACAAAGGGGCAGTGGTGGACACTTTTTTAGGCTCCCTTGTTCAGTCGTTCTGTGGGGAGGAAGGAACGCTGCAAACATATATCACTGGCGTCTGTGGGGAGTGCTTGCAGTGTCTCGGCAACACCGGGTTTGCCCCCGCTCACGGCATGTATACTTTCCCTGTCTACACTGCTTAGGCTCTAGGTTGCTCTCCTTGGAACTGTCTGAGGCTGGCCCTGGGTTGCATGCACTTTCCAGATTTAAGCCGCTCAGGTTCAGGCACTCAGGTACTCCAGAAAGGCACAGACTCAGTTGGGCCTGCGTTTTGTGCCCTTCCCAGCTCCAAGCAGCTCAGGTGACCAGGTGTTTGGTGAGCATGGTAGTTGCAAATTATCGCCTCCCCCATCCCTGCTACTCGGTTTTCTGGGTGTACAACTGGCGCACCTTCTCAGGTGGATGTTGACTGTCCAGAATCCCAAAAAGTCTTGGTTAGCAATGAAGCCTGCTTGCAATAAGGTAAATGATGCCTCTCTGGGGCTGCGATTGACCCCTTCCAGCTCTGGCTGCCCTCACCTACCTGTCTCTGGTGGAGAATGGACTGGTCCGCTGCAGGCTAGCTCTGCTCAGTCCTTTGTTCTGTGAGTGGGCCTGACGGTGTCTTATGTTAGGGCTTTTCATGGGGTAGCTATCCCACAGTCTGGTTTGTTATCTCAAGTTAGTTCCCTCAGGTTGCCCTTGGGGCATTCAGGCCTGGTCCTTACTCTAAGCAATGCAGCCTGAGCCTCCCTGCCCGGCCCCCACTTGTTAGTGGCAGATGCAGGCATCTGCACTACTTCTCCACTGGGAGTTACCATTGGGCACATAATCTGTGGGTTTAAATTATTTATTTATTTTCCCTCCCGGTTATGTTGCCCTCTGAGGTTCCAAGACTCACCACAGACTCGCCAGTGAGAGTATTTGCTGGTGTTTGGAAACTTCTCTCTTTTTTAAGACTCCCTTCCTGGGACAGATCTCCATCCCTGACTCTTTTGTCTCTCTTTTTATCTTTTATATTTTTTCCTACCTCCTTTCGAAGACAATTGGCTGCTTTCCTGGGTGCTTGATGTCTTCTGCTGGCATTCAGAAGTTGTTTTGTGGAATTTACTCAGTGTTCAAATATTCTTTTGATGAATTTGTGAGGAGAAAGTGGTCTCCCCATCCTATTCCTCCGCCATCTTAGGACCACACCCTGTTGATAGTCTCATTATTTTATTTATTTATTTTTAAAAATTTTATTGGAGTATAGTTGATTTATAATCTTGTGTTAGTTTTAAGTGTATAACAAAGTGACTCACTTATATATATACATATATCTACTCTTGTTTAGATTATTTTTCCATATAGGTGATTACAGAATATTGAGTAGAGTTCCCTGTGCTGTACAGTAGGTTCTTATTAGTTATCTATTTTATACATAGTAGCGTGTATATGTTGATCCGAGTCTCCTAACTTATCCCCCCCCCGCCTTCTTTACCTTCTGGTAACCATAAGTTTGTTTTCTACATCTGTGACTCTACTCGTGTTTTGTAAATAAGTTCATTTGTACCATTTTTTTTAAAAGATTCCACATACAAGCGGTATCATATGATATTTGTCTTTCTCTGTCTGACTTACTTCACTTAGTATGTTAATCTCTAGGCCCATCCATGTTGCTGAAAAAGGCATTATTTCATTCATTTTATGACTGAATAGTATTCCATTTTATATATGTATGACTTCCTTTTTATCTGCTCATCTCTCATTGTACATTCTTTAAATATTTTATTGGGGGGTATAATTGATTTACAATGTTGCACAGCAAAGGAAACTATAAGCACAATGAAAAGAAAACCCTCAGATTGGGAGAAAATATTTGCAAATGAAGCAACTAACAAGGGACTGATCTCCAAAATATACAAACAACCCATGTAGCTCAAAATAGAAAGAGCAAACAACCCAATTAAAAAATGGGCAGAAGATATAAAGCCATTTCTCCAAAGAAGACATACAGATGGTTAAAAAGCACATAAAAGATGTTCAACATCACCAATTACTAGAGAAATGCAAATCAAAACTATAATGAGTTATCACTTCACACCAGTCAGAATAGCCATCTTCAAAAAGTCTACAGAGAGGGAGGCAGCCTGCCCTCCAAATGGAGTGCCTGTGCCGGAGCAGGACAGCAGCAGATTGGAGCCCAAACTGCGGGGGGTGGGGGGGTGGCAGCCCACTGCCCAGTGGCATGGAGGCATGACCCCAGCTACCTGAGCAATCAGTCGGCCACATTCCCTACAAGTTTTGGGGCTTGAGGCTGATGTGGTAAACTGTGTCCAGTTTTCAAACCACACAGGCTATTCAAATTGGAAGGGCGAAGTGCCAAACCCAGAACAGCTCCATGATCTCTCTAGGAGCTGAAGCTGAACAACGTCAATCAGGATGATTACATTCTCAGGGGCTATGGGTGAGACAAGTCCTTCCTGGCCATGGTGGTGGACATCCTGAGGGAGCTTTAGCAGCAGAACTCCAGGCTCATGTACATGTGCAACCCCTTGATGGGAGACCAGCATAATGGAGAAGGCACCATGTACATCACCAAAGGACCGCCTTTCTGTTTACAGAGAGAAGGTGGTGCTAGTAGCAGACATCATCACCCCCAACCAATTTGAGGCTGAGTTGCTGACCAGGAGAAAGATCCACAGCCAGGAAGAAGTTAGAGGTTATGGACAAGTTATACTCCATGGGACCCAACACGGTGGTCATCACCAGCTCCTACCTGCTGTCCTCGAGGGGCACTGACTACCTGCCGGCACTGGGGAGCCAGAGGACATGGACCCCTGATGACCCCTGATGGCTCCACGGTGACACAGCACATCCCCAGGGAGACACATAAGGAGGACACCATCTTTGTTGGCACTGGGGATGACTTCGCTGCCATGCTCTTGGCGTGGATGCACAAGCACCCCAGCAACCTCAAAGTGGCCTGTGAGAAGACACTGTCAGCTACACACCATGTTCTGCAGAGGACCCACCTCCATAACACCAGGTGTTAGGTGTCTCCGTTTCTGTTCTTGTGAAAAATGTAACGGCTGCCTTCGAGCTGTGACTGAAACTTGAAGCTCCACAGTCACTTTGGTGGGGACCTTCCCAGAACCCCCAAAATCTGCACATCTCAGTGTGTCGGGAGGCTGCCTTGTAATTTCCGTGGCCATGGGACACAGGCTGCTGCATGGCCAAGGGCACCTGTGGGAAAACCACCGCAGCTGGCTTCTTTTGGAAAACTCATCGGTTTATGGTAGAATGGGTCATGTGCTGTGTGTTTGCTGCCCATTCCTGGTGACAAATATGTCAAGTCACTAGGTCAGTGTGCAGGTACAGTGTGCAGAGGCGGGCTCCTCCTGGACCCCCAGCCCCCACCTCTCGCTAGCGTCTTTAACCCCACCCACCAGTTATCTCGCCCCCCTGCCTTGCAGCTCTGTGTCCTGTGCCAGCCAGGTGAGGTGTCCCAAAGCCCCCACAGCTTTGACCATCCCCATAGCGAGTGGAGGACACGGCAGAGACCTTGACACCAGTCCAGGTGTACACTGCTGGGGTGACCTTCCTGGCCCCACTTTGCCCCGAATTTAGAGGACCCCCCGCCAGATGTGGATACAGGCAGGATTGCCCCTGCTTATTGCCCACCCCCAATTCTGGGGGCTGCAGGGGTTCACGTCTCTTGAAAGTCACAGCCTGGAGGGAAGCAGGGAGACAGCTGGATGTGGGGGCCCAGATGGGGATCCCTGGGGAAGCAGGCTCTCCTAGGGTAGCCCTTCCCCCCACCCCACTCTCCCCAGTCCTGGCCCCACAGACACCCTCCTGAGGCCAGGCCCACATCTCAAGGACTCTCAGCTCCTCAGTGCTGCCTTCAACCCTGTGTTGAAAATGCCCCCAAATGAAGGCAAGCAGGTCCCCACTGGACTCCTGCACTCTCTTGTCT
The DNA here is from genome assembly GCA_006410935.1 of Redunca redunca. NCBI lineage: Eukaryota > Metazoa > Chordata > Mammalia > Artiodactyla > Bovidae > Redunca > Redunca redunca. Next base: position 20,924 of record SJYQ01008269.1, read on the forward strand.
TCCTTCCCAACCCTGCTCATGTTCTGAATATTATAATTTAACTCTCTGGCATTAGTTCCTGCACACAGGGTCAGGAGTCTTCAGCTCCCTGCAGTGGCCAACAGGTCAGGGCTTGTGTCCCTGACATGTTTCTTGGTCCCTGCAGGGCCCATTGGCCTGGGAGGAGAAGGAGGAAACCCTGGGAGTGGAGTACAGTCCCTCAGCAAAGTGGCCAGGGGCCAGCCATAGTCCCCCAGGGCCCTGGGCCTCCACAGAGTCTTTCATGGAAAATTGTCACTGCCAACTAGAGAGGGGGATGAGGCCACACTGCCAACCAGTGGAAATCTTTTTTTTCTTCTGTTTCCCATTAAAAAAAAAAAAAAAAACTTACGGAAAGTAAATGTAAGACTAAGACAAAAAACTGATGGGCTCTCTCAATGAGATGGTGAAAACCTGCCCTGAAAATATGATGTTGGGGGTAGCAGCTTGTTCTATGTGCACTGTTAACTTGAAGAAAAATACACTTGGCAAAAAAAAAAGTCTATAAACAATAAATGCAGGAGAATGTGTGGAGAAAAGGGAACTCTCCTACATTATTGATCAGAATGCAAACTGGTACAGCCACTATGGAAAACAGTGTAGAGGTTCCTTAAAAAACTGAAAATAAAGCTACTATATGATCCAACAATCCCACTCCTGGGAATATACTTGGAGAAAACCATACTTGAAAAAGATGCATGTACCTCAATGCTCATTGCAACACTATTTACAACAGCCAGGACATGGAAGCAATCTAAATGTCCATCAACAGAGGAATGAATAAAGATGTGGTGTGTGTGTGTGTGTGTGTGTGTGTGTGTGTGTGTATAGTGGAATATTACTCAGCCATAAAAAAAGAATAGAATAATGCCATTTGCAGCAACATGAATGAACCTCTCATACTGAGTGAAATGAGTCAGACAGAGAAAGACATGTATCATATAATATTGCTTATATGTAGAATCTAAAAAAAAAGACTACAAATGAACTTCTCTGTGAAACTGAAATAGATTCACAGATGTAGAAAACAAACTTATGGTTACTGGGGAGTAAAAGGAGGTGGGATAAACTGGAAGACTGGGATTGACATACACACTACTATATATAAAATAGGTAACTAATAACATCCTACTGTATAGCATAG
>SJYQ01008269.1:22391-34111 GCA_006410935.1 Redunca redunca
GATGTGAGCATAATAATTTAATAATACTAACAAAAATAAGAACAGTAACAATAATATCATCTGTCATCTCTTAGGCTATGTTCAACATGTTTTGCATTTCTTATCTCATGCAGAACTTGAAATATATCTGTGAGTTATTAACATATTTCCCTTTTTGTAGACAAAAGAACTGAGGCTCATTGTGGTCGAGTAATTTGCCCATTTTTGGGTAAGACTGGAATTTGAAACTAGGTCTGTTTGACTCCAAATTAAGTGTGCAAACAACTGTGAGTTTGTGTTGGTTTATCTTGAGAAAAGTGATTTGGTAAAATCTGAGAGAATAAATTTAGAAACTTGGAGAGGACACATAGGTACTGCACATTCACATTCATCTATTTGGGTTTGCCAATGAGGATACTTAAGGCAAGTTTTAGGACCTTGGGTAGTTTTAGGTCATCCAAATATAGGGGTGGAAAAATAATTTTCCCTCTACCATCTTAGCTGAGACCCCCCTCTATAAGAAAAGACATTAACAGGAGAAAAACAAACATAAGCTCGACAACATGTTTAAAACAAAGAATGTTGCTCACCATCTGGTTCTACAAGGATTAAGTTATTAGCCACTGTAGTCACTGACCAACAGTGCGTTCTGAAAGGAATTCAGGATGAAGAAAGCAGGGTAAAGCACTCTGTGCTTTGGAAACACAGACCCTTACATTGTTAGATATACCTCTGGAGAAAATGTTTATGAACCCACATTCTTGCATTTTTCCCTACATAAAAATGCACAAAGATACTAGATCCGTGTGGCTAACCTTTTGCTGAGATGTATGCTTGACTATACATATTCCCTACCCCAAATCATATATAAACTGGCTTCTCCCTCTATTTCTTCAGAGAGGTTTCTCAGAGCAGCTGAGGGACTGTCTCCCTGTCTATGGTCCTCAGTAAGACCCTGAGTAAACACACAGCTCCTACACTTTTCGTTTTCCTTTCAGTCAACACAGGCATACCTCCTGTATACATGGAAGTCAGGAAAAACTGAGTAACTCTATGAAATAGCCCAAGCATCACCTTAAATACCATCTCCAGCTGAAGACAAAAGAAGATTTGGAGGTGGATGTGGGGTCACTTATGGGAGGTCACCAAGAAACACACAGTTAAAACTAGAGTACAATTATTACACAGATTTAAGTTTTTGCCTTTTCCATTGGTACAAATTTTCTAGAGGTTTCATCATCTTCCTCTGCCTGGTACACAGAGGGAGACACCCTTAAAATGGAAATTTCCTTTATAAATGTAAATGTGCCTTGCAAAAAGGTAACTTCTGTTCAGTTTTCAGAGCTTCTCTTGTGTCTACTCTTTCGTAACAATAACCAGCTTGAGATAATCTTTATGCCAAAGAGAAACACCTAGGGGTAGTATATTTTGCTCCTCTTCACCTATCAGTGAGAGGAGAAAAAACACAGTGCTCAAAGAAACTTAAATAGATTCCAAATGATAGATATAAGATTTTACTAATGGTTATTTGTAATTTTAAGCCTAATTTTCTCTTTTATTCCTAGCCTGCTGTTTCTCAGTATTTCTCCTTCTCTCAGGTTAAATACAACCATAGAAGAACCTACAACTAGCTTAATCTTTCCAATTTGTGAATCATCTAATAGACTGCCTTCAGACTTTATCTGCACTATCAGCTCTTCCGGGTCTCCAGCCCACCAGCCCACACTGCAGACTTTGTATTAAGCAGCCTCCACAATCCTGTGAGCCAGTTCCTTATAATAAATGTAATAAATCTCTTTGTATATTTTTGACCTAAAAAAAAAAAAAAAAAAANAAAAAAAGACTACCAGATATTTCTCCAGCAAAGATGAGGTTATTTCAGATCAGCAGAGGATTGCAATTCAGGGTCTGCAACCATGGTGAGCCATGTGTGAGTCCCTGCACAGCAAGTGAAGAGCACTTTTAGAGGGGAAAAGGAAGTTGGGAGGGCTATAGTAAACAAAGAGTTCATGGCTTTTCACTGGCTGAGTCCTTGCCAGGAAAGAAGACAAGATGATGAGTCTTTTTGTTGGGATCTGCTATCATCACAGGGCATGAGAGCTCCCCCTTCTGGTCTCTTGTGTCTATTTAATTTAGGTTTCTGTTTATTATACACAACTATATACATATATTTATACATATATATGTGCATAAATATATATACTGTTCTGTGCTTAGTCAGTCATGTCCGACTCTCTGTGACTCCATGGACTGTAGCCCGCCAGGTTCCTCTGTCCATGAGATTCTCCAGGCAAGAGTAGGAGTGGGTTGCCATTTCCTTCTCCAGGGGATCTTCCCAACTCAGGGATTGAACCCATGTCTCCTGCACTGCAGGCAGATTTTTTTCTACCACTGTGCCACCTGGGAAGAGCAGTTTTATCCTTGCTCTCTCTTTAAAGAAAATTTATTGGGAGACACAATCATAAGATTGCCCCTGATTTTTGACAACACCCAATCTCCCAAATCGGGCTTCCCAGGTAGCTCAGCAGTAAAGAAACCACCTGCCAATGCAGGAGACATAGGAGACATGAATTCAATCCCTGGGTCAGGAAGATACCCTGGAGGAGGGCATGGCAACCCACTCCAGTATTCTTGCCTGGGGAATCACATGGTACAGTGCACAGGATTGCAAAGAATCAGATACAACAGAGCTTCTGAGCACACACAATCTTCCAAATCACCTAATCAAAGCTGAAATTCCACAGTAAGTTCTTTCTGTTGTTGCTGTTGCTGTTAAGTTGCTTCAGTCATGTCTGACTCTGTGCAACCCCATCAATGGAAGCCCACCTGGCTACACCATCCCTGGGATTCTCCAGGCAAGAACAATGGAGTGGGTTGCCATTTCCTTCTCCAACGCATGAAAGTGAAAAGTGAAAGGGAAGTCGGTCAGTTGTGTCCAACTCTTTGCGACCCCACAGACTGCAGCCTACCCGGCTCCTCCATCCATGGGATTTTCCAGGCAAGAGTACTGGAGTGGGGTGCCATTGCCTTCTCCGAAGTTCTTTCTGACACCCTCTTACTGAGATGTGCCATGATTCCCCAGGGTGTGCATCCCCCCCATCAGTACAGTAGGTGTGTTCCTTAGCAGTCTGGCTGGAGGACAAAGGATCTCTGAGGGAATATGTCATAGTCTGCTTGTTTTTTCGAATCAATTCAAGAAGACAACATAATAAAGAAAACAATTGATCCTTAAACATCCATTATTAATCAAGTGAAAACCTATTCAAGTGAATGTTTTTATTAACTAACAGATCTTCTGTTGCAGAATACAACTATAGTGTTTTATTCTGTGTTTAATCATGGAAATAAATGCATGTCTAGCATAACACCATAATAATGAGTTCATTCATTTAAAATAACCTAAGCATGCACTCACATATACACAAACTAAACAATATGTATTAAATAAAAATTATTTAAGTCTATTGCTTGACAGAATGGATTGATCAACTGCACCTTCATTTCAACAACCATTTGAAAATATACATCCTGACCTTTATGATTTTGCCATTTTTTTCCCCAAACCATTCAAATTCATAAAGTCACCCATGCTATACAGCCCCTGGACCAGATGCAGAAAGTATCTTTAATGGTATAGGCTAGATGTGCTTTATCAACAGGAAAACAGGAAGCCACCAATAGGGCAAAACTAGACCAAACCAGCTAGATCCAAAATGGTTGACAAAGTAGGCTTTTTTCATTATATACACATCAGAATACATTATCATGCTAAGATCTCCTCCTGACCTGCACCACTACTGGGTGGTCTTGACCATACAAGGAGAGACAGACAGTTTGGACTCAATTCTTGAAACTCTCTGCCTTTTACAAGAATTTAGATGATGTTGGACTTCACTCAGATCCCTCCCCTTTGCCCCTCCCCTGTAAAAACTTTCTCCTGATCTTAGGCCAGGGAGAAGATGCTTTCAGAGCAAGCGCTCCCCTTCTCAATTCTCTGGCCATTGAATAAAAGCTGGTCTTTCTTTTAAGAATTAAGTTCTCTGAATTCTTATTTTTTAAATTTTTAATTTATTTTTGGCTGTGCTGGGTCTTCATTGCTGCGTGGGCTTTCCTCTACTTGTGGCAAGCGGGGGCTTACTCTCTAGTTGGGATGCACTGGTTTCTCATTATGGTGGTTTATCTTATTGCCAATCACAGGCTTTAGGGTGTTCAGGCTTCAGTAGTTGGGGCACATGAGCTCAGTAGTTGTGGTTCCCAGGCACAGGCTCAGTAGTTGTAGCTTATGGGCTTAGTTGCTCCACAGCATGTGGGATCTTCCTGGGTCAGGGATTGAATTCTTGTCTTCTGCATTGGCAGGTGGATTCTTTATCACTGAGCCACCAGGGAAGCCCAGCCCTGTCTTTCTTGCACCCAATTCATTTTCCTTATTGGCAGCAAGAACTCAAAAGGGAAAGAACCCAATGACAGAGCCCAGAGCTTCATTTCAGCTGGGCCCAAAGAGGGAGGCTGCTTATCTAATTCAGTAACAATAAAATGTTAAGTTCTCTTTAATCTTTTTTCATCAGTGTTGGTGTTTGTATCCAGTATAGACTGGAAATCCTCAGTGGAGAGTGCATGTAGGTGCAAATATGGTTTCAACACATGAAATATCCTTAAGATTTTTGTGATGATGGGGAGATAAAGGAATCATTATTCTTATTTCAAAGAGCAATTTTCCTTACTTTCTGTTCAGTTCAGTTCAGTTCAGTCGCTCAGTCGTGTATGACTCTTTGTGACCCCATGGACTGCTGCATGCCAGACTTTTCTGTCCATCACCAACCCCCAGAGTTTACTCAAACCCAAGTCCACTGAGTCGGTGATGTCATCCAACCATCTCATCCTCTGTCATCCCCTTCTCCTCCCACCTTCAATCTTTCTCAGCATCAGGGTCTTTTCTAATGAGTTCTTGGCATCAGGTGGCCAAGGTATTGGCATTTCAGCTTGAACATCAGTCCTTCCAATGAACACCCAGGACTGATCTCCCCCAGGATGGACTGGTTGGATGTCCTTGCAGTCCAAGGGACTCTCAAGAGTCTTCTCCAACACCACAGTTCAAAAGCGTCAGTTCTTCAGTGCTCAGTTTTCTTTATAGTCCAACTCTCACATCCATACATGACTACTAGAAAAATCACAGCTTTGACTAGACAGACCTTTGTTGGCAACGTAATGTCTCTGCTTTTGAATATACTCTCTAGGTTGGTCATAACTTTCCTTCCAAGGAATAAGCGTCTTTTAATTTCATGGCTGCAGTCACCATCTTCAGTGATTCTGGAACCCCCCAAAATAAAATCTGACACTGTTTCCACTGTTTCCCCATCTATTTCCCATGAAGTGATGGGACCAGATGCCATGATCTTAGTTTTCTGAATGCTAAACTTTAAGCCAACTTTTTCACTCTCCTCTTTCACTTTCATCAAGAGGCTCTTTAGTTCTTCACTAAGGGTGGTGTCATCTGCATATCTGAGGTTATTGATATTTCTCCCAGCAATCTTAATACCAGCTTGTGCTTCATCTAGCCCAGCATTTCTCATGATGACAAAATATACAGCCTTGATGTACTCCTTTCCCGATTTGGAAAGAGTCTGTTGTTCCATGTCCAGTTCTAACTGTTGCTTCCTGACTTGCATACAGATTTCTCAGGAAGCAAGTCAGGTGGTCTGGTATTCCCATCTCTTTAAGAATTTTCCACAGTTTGTGGTGATCCACACAATTAAAGGCTTTGGCATAGTCAATAAAGCAGAAATAGATGGTTTTCTGGAACTCTCTTGCTTTTTCAATGATCCAACAGATGTTGGCAATTTGATCTCTGGTTCGTCTGCCTTTTCTATACCCAACTTTGCATTATATACCTGAATTCTTACAGACTTATGTTAAACTTCCCAGGTGGCTCAGTGGGAAAGAATTTGTCTGACAGTGCAGGAGACATGAGTTCAATCCCTGGGTCTGGAAGATCCCCTGGAGTAGGAAATGACATCCCACTCTTGGGTTGGTTCTTGCCTGGGAAATCCCATGCACAGAGCCTGACAGGCTGTAGTCCACAGGGTTGCAAACAGTCAGACATGACTGAGTGATTATACAACAACAACATACATAGAATAATACAGTATATACTCCTTTATGACTGGTTTATTTTGCTCATTATATCTATGAAATGGTGCTGTTGTTGCTTGTATCAGTAGTTTGGTCCTTTGACTGAAAAGTAGTATTCTATTATATGAATATAACACCATTTTAAAATAATTCTCCTATTGATAGACATGTGCATTGTTTTCAATATCTTGCTTTTATGACTAAAGACACAATGACATATATTGTTCAAATATTTTGGAGTGCTTATGTTTTACTTTCCTTTGGATAAATACATAGGGGTGAAATTGATAGATCACAGGACAAGTATATGCTTTGCTTTGAAACAGGTAAACAGTTAAATGGCCCTATAAAGTGGTTGCATATTTTGGAGAAATAGTGAGTTCATTTTTAATATCTAGGTATAAACCTACCTAAGGAGATGAAAGAACTGCACAGAAAATTACAAGACACTGATGAAAGAAATCAAAGAGGACATAAACAGATGGAAAGATATTTCATGTTCCTGGGTAGGAAGAATCAATATTGTGTAAATGACTGTACTACCAAATGCAATCTACAGATTCATTGTGATCCCTATCAAATTACCAATGGCATTTTTCACAGAACTAAAACAAAAAATTTCACAATTCATATGGAAACACAAAAGACCCTGAATAGCCAAAGGAGTCTTGAGAAAGAAGAATGGAGCTGGAGGAATCAACCTTCCCGACTTCAGATTATACTACAAAGCTACAGCCATCAAGACAGTATGGTACTGGCACAAAAACAGAAATACAGACCAATGGAACAAGATAGAAAACTCAGAAATGAACCCATGCACCTACGGGTACCTTAGTTTTGACAAAGGAGGCAAGGAATATACAATGGGGCAAAGACAGCCTCTTCAATGAGTAGTGCTGGGAAAACTGGACAGCTACATGTAAATGAATGAAATTAGAACACTTCCTGACACCATACACAAAGATAAACTCAAAATGGATTAAAGACCTAAATGTAAGACAAGAAACTATAAAAATCTTAGAGGAAGATACAGGNGAACCTTTGTAAAAAATCAGTTGACCATAGATGTATGAGTTTATTTCTGGACTCAGTTCTATTCCACTGATCTACATATCTATCTGTATGCTAGTACTAGTACTACATAGTAGGCTTGTAATAAGTTTGAAAATATGAAACTGTGAGTCCTACAATTTTTTCAAGATTGTTTTGGTTATTTGGGGTCATTTGAAATTCCCTATCTTTGTTGAAGATTTCTGTTATTTGCTTAGTGACTTAAATCATTTTTGTAAAATCTTCAGTGTTTGTCCTATATGTCATTGGAGGCTACTTTATATTACCTAATGGTCAGTGAGCATTTTAATAAAGTTTTCTTAAGTTCCTGGAGCAAACAAAACACAAAGCAATTGAAAAGAAACATAAAGGATAAATGAGAAACAAAATAAATGGAAGTATTTTTCCAAGCATTGTTGACTGGCTGTGCTTGAGGGTGCTCCTTCAGTGGTTAATCAGGCTGTTTACAGGTCTGTCTTGGCCTTCACTTTATGCTGTTGGATGCTAGAGGTCAGCTGGAGGTGAAAACTCAGGATATTCTCAGGCTTTTCTGTGCATGCATCCAGCACTGGGCATGCTGTTGACCTTCTCTATTCCCCACAATATATGTGAGACCTTTTAACAACCTTATTCCCCCATGTATCTTCTTGCTCAGACTCTTTCCTCTCAGACTTTCTAGTCTCTCTTGCTTAGCCTCGCTTTTATTCCCTTGCTCCAAGTTGTCATGGTCAATATTTTGCTTTAAATGCTTTTAGCAGACATCACCTGACAGCAAACACCACCTGGGAAGCCACCCCAGTCCTAGGAATCCTCTTTATTTGTTTAAAGACAAAAGAGAGAGATGAGAGAAGAAAAAAAGAAAAAGGCAAGTCCTTGTTCTGTGTCCTTAAGGAGCCATGAGATAGAGACACCCAACCCCAATTCTTTGAGAATGTGGTCCTCATTGCCCCTGCACTAAATCTGCCCCAGGCATGCAGCTTCCCACCTTTTTGGCCTTAGCATTTTAGGTAGGCTACTTAAAATGTCACAACACTCTCTTACCACAGTGCTGCAGATTCTTTCTTTACTAAGGTTTCCCTTGGTGGTTGTAAGAATTAGACTAGATTCCAGATTATGCAAAAGTTGATTTTGACAGTTTTTACTAGCATTTTAGCTATTGATGTTGTCTTGGTAATGATGAAGCTCTGGAGTAGGACATGCCCCTACTGTGCCCTTTTTGGTGCCATTCTCTCATTCATTTTTATTTTGTTATTATCCATCTGTTGTGGACTGAATTGTGCACGCACCTCAGCAGCCACAACAACAACAAAACCACAAATCAAAAAAAAAAAGTTGCTGTCACTTGCTCCTATTTTAATTCATTTGTGGTCATAGAATTAATTTTGTGTGATTCAAGTTATTTAAGAAATTTTGATACTTTTTTTTAGGATATGATCTATCTTGGAAAATGTTCCAGGTGCACTTGAAAAGTATGTGTATTTGGGTGTTGTTGGGTGTAATTTATAGACATCAGACCACATTGGTTGGTTATAATGTTCAGGCCCTCTATAGCCTTACTGATTTTCTATCTACTGTGTTCTGTAAATTATTAAGAGATGGATGTTAAAATTCTGCTTCTAGTCGTAGATTGTATTTTAAACTTCTACCAGATTCTGTTTAGTGTATTTTAGACACAGTATTAGTCTTAGAATTGTTAGAATGATATTAATAATACTTTAAAATATTTTTCTGCTAAATATTTTTAGATACACTTGGAGTTATTTAACTTACTTTTTAAACAACCAATATATTTTTCCTAGCTTTTTTTTGTGGCAAGAAGTTTAAAAATCTACTTTCTTATCAGCTTTCAAATAACGATCGTCACCATACCACACATTACCTTCCCAGAATTTGTTCATCTTATAACTGGATATTTGTACCTTTTGATCATTTTTACTCATTTTCCCCCACCCTGCTATCTTCTGCTCCTAGAAACCACTCTGATAGGTTTCTTCACTCTCAAGTACACTTTGCAAGCATGTGTGCCTGCTCAGTCATGTCCGATCGACTCTTTGCAAGCCTGTGTACTGTAGCTTGCCAGGCTCCTCTACCCATGGGATTTTCCGGGCAAGAATACTGGAGTGGGTTGCCATTTCCTTCTCCAGGGGATCTTCCCAACCCACGCCTCCGGTGTATTCTTTACCACTGCACCACCTGGGAAGCCTCCCAAGAACACTTTACTTTGATATTATAACCAATCCTGCTTCTTTGATTAATATTTGTGGTCTATCATTTTCTATCCTTTTAATTTTAACCTATATATAACATTGCATTTGCGTTTTTGGAAAACAGCATAACATTTGGTTATTTTGTTTCATCCACCTTGCCAATCTTCATCTTTTAATTGATATCTTTAATATTTACATTTTAGGCAATTATTGATTTGATAAGATTTAAACCTGCCATTTTATTTTCTGTTTTCTCTTTTTTCTCTTTGTTTTCATTTCTGTTTTTTCCTTCATGTTCCCTCTTTTGTTGATGCAAAAAGATTGCATCAACACTTTTAGAATTCCATTTTGATGTATTCATTGTTTTATCTTTGTATAGGTATAGCTTTTTAGTAGTTTCTCAAGGTATTATATTGTTGTTGTTCAGTCACTAAGTAGTGTCTGACTTTGTGACCCCAAAGACTGCAGCATGCCAGGCTCCTCTATCTCCCACAGTTTGCTCAAATTCATGTCCATTGAATCTGTGATGCTATCTAGCCACCTCATCCTCTGCCACCTCCTTCTCCTTTTGCCTCCAAGCATCAGTCTTTTCCAATGAGTTGGCTCTTCACATCAGGCAGCCAAAGTGTTGGAACTTCAGGTTCAGCATCAGTCCTTCCAATGAGTATTCAGGTTTGATCTCCTTTCGGATTGACTGATTTGATCTCTTTGCAGCCCAAGGGACTCTCAAGAGTCTTCAGAACCACAAACAGAAAGCATCAACCCTTCAGTGCTCAGCCTTCTTTAATATACTATGCGTGTATGCTAGGTTGCTTCACTCATGTTGGACTGTAGCCCACCAGGCTCCTCTGTTCATGACATTTTTCCAGGCAGGAATACTGGAGTGGGTTGCCACGGCCTCCGCCAGGGGATCTTCCCAACCCAGGGATCAAACCCACATCTCTTATGTCTCCTGCATTGGCAGGGGGATTATTTACCACTATCGCCACCTTATGGGCATAACTTACCACAGTTTACTTGTGCCATCATTTTTCCAGTTTGAATGATGTGTATAAAATCTTTTCTTTATGTCTCTTTACCCTCCCTCTATTATAATTGTCTTAAAGCATTGCCTTACATACATTTATAACCATATTAGACTGTGTTGTACTTTTTATCTCAACTAACATAATTTAGGAAACTGAATGATATTAATAGCAATAACATTTGACTTTTTCCCCCTATCAGTAAAATGTCATCTCTCTCACTGTTTTCAAGATTTTCTGTTTATAGTCTGTGGAAATTTAACTATGATGTATCTTGTCATGGATTTCTTTGGGTTCCTCCTGTTTGGGGTAAACTAAGCTTCTTGAATACATTCGCTGGATCATCGAAAAAGCAAGAGAGTTCCAGAAAAGCATCTATTTCTGCTTTATTGACTATGCCAAAGCCTTTGACTGTGTGGATCACAATAAACTGTGGAAAATTCTGAAAGAGATGGGAATACCAGACCACCTGACCTGCCTCTTGAGAAATCTATATGCAGGTCAGGAAGCAACAGCATATTGAAAAGCAGAGATATTACTTTGCCAACAAAGGTCCGTCTAGTCAAGGCTATGGTTTTTCCAGTGGTCATGTATGGATATGAGAGTTGGACTATAAAGAAGGCTGAGCACAGAAGAATCGATGCTTTTGAACTGTGGTGTTGGAGAAGACTCTTGAGAGTCCCTTGGACTGCAAGGAGATCCAACTAGTCCATTCTAAAGGAGATCAGCCCTGGGATTTCTTTGGAAGGACTGATGCTGAAGCTGAAACTCCAGTACTTTGGCCACCTCATGGGAAGACTTGACTCATTGGAAAAGACTCTGATGCTGGGAGGTATTGGGGGCAGGAGGAGAACGGGACGACAGAATGAGATGGCAGGATGGCATCACCGACTCGATGGACGTGAGTTTGAGTGAATTCCAGGAGTTGATGATGGACAGGGAGGCCTGGCATGCTGCGACTCATGCGACTGCAAAGAGTCAGACACGACTGAGTGACTGAACTGAACTGAACTGATGCTAAAGGTTTCAACTAGCACATATATAATGCGCCTAGTTGCTCAGTCATGTCAGACTGTTCGCGATCCCATGGACTGTAGCCTGCCAGGCTCCTCGGTCAATGGAATTCTCCAGGCAAGAATACTGGAGTGGGTTGCCATTTCCTTCTCCAGGGGATCTTCCTGACCCAGCGATTGAACCTGGGTCTCCTGCATTGCAGGCAGATTCTTTACCGTCTGAGCCACATACATAATTTAAAAAGTGATTAAAAACACTTATTTTCTGAAATAAAGATCCGCATATCTAACTGATTATAGAACCTTTCTATCGAGGT
>SJYQ01008270.1:18720-31249 GCA_006410935.1 Redunca redunca
AAGAAACGAATCGCCAGTTGATGTCAGATGCAGAATGCAGGATGCTTGGGACTGGTGCAAGGAGAGGACCCAGAGGGATGGCATGGGGTGGGAGGTGGGAGGGGATTCATGTTTGGGAACGCTTGTACACTCGTGGTGAATTCATGTCAATGTTTGGCAAAACCAATACAGTAATGTAAAGTAAACTAAAGTTAAAATAAAAATTAAAAAAAAAAAAAAAAAAGAAGTTTTGCAATCTTTCAGCTCATTAACTTTCCCTTTCTTTTGGGTCATGTTTGGCTGTTCTGTCATTCAGAGTGATGCTGATACTTACCAGTAGGAATAGTTACCACCGCTGCAACCTGTATAGTGTGTCTTTGTGGGGGGAGGATGGAGGAGAGTGGTGCTGATGATGGGAGGGAAACCCTAAAGGAAAAAGCTTAGAATAAGGAGTGTGTTTCTGAAAGCTCCAGCAGAGCCATGCACCTACAAATCAGTTACAGGCCAGCCAGGTGGAATTTCACTGCAGAACCTGTCACTTGTCTGCAGTGGGTTTGCTTGTGGATCAATGCATGCCCATCTCACAACTGTGTGTGTTGACCCAAGACTGAATTACATCCACTGTCAAATTTAAAGAGCAAGAAAGACACAGGTTCCATCTCTGGGTAGGGAAGATCCCCTGGAGAAGGAAATGGCAACCCACTCCAGTATTCTTGCCTGGGAAATCCCATGATAGAGGAGCTTGGCAGGCTACAGTCCATGGGGTCACAAAGAGTTGGATATGACAGAGCACGGGCCTGTGCACACACACACACACACACACACACACACACACACACACACACTCAGTTGACTGAGGCTGACCTATATCAAGGGGCTCTTTTTCTCCATTAATTAGCTTGGAGCATCCCAAATTTCAAACTCCATCTTGTTGCTTATTTCATTCATCTCTTATCTACTGTCCTCTCAGCAAAGAATCACCACGACAAGGCGATCATCAGTCTGAGAGAAGGCTTCCTTCCCCAAGGGAGATACCAACTGGGCAATTTTACAGAGATGCAATAGACAGCCTCCAAAATCTGATTCTTACTTTCATTTAGAATCTAATGCTTCAAGGCATTTTGCTTCTGAGTAGGTGGACATTTTGAAGTTGTGACGATATTCCCTGTGATGAGGACTTTACACTTAGAATACAGGCAAAGCACTAAAAGCAAAGGAGTATGTGATCCAAAGGGCACTGAGAAGCCCCTTCTTTCCCAAAATCTTCCCTCCACAAAAATTCGTCCGTCATTTAGTTTTAGATTTCTCCTGGATCAGAAGTTAATATCCGTGAATCCGTTCTTCTTTTAAAATGCAGTCCTGAGATCCTTCAGGAGCTCTCAATCATCCCTGCCTTCGCCTGAATTAGTTGAGTCGGGTGGCTTCCCACCCATGTCGGATCTTCACTATAGAGACCAGGAATAGGCAGGGAGAATGGGAGCCTAATTTATAAATATGGGTGATGGAAGAGCTCTTTTGTGGAGAGAAATCAACCAGTGGTCAACTAGAGGAGAGAACTGGGGAGAGGAGAACAAGGGGGTTGAATGCACAATCCTAGGTTTTAAAATAAATGAATACACTTCTTTTCAGGTTCACGCTAAACTCTTCACCAGTACTTACCAGCCTTTGGCTCCATAATAGTTTTTAATTATTGTCAACGGCAAACAGAGGAAATTGTTGTGGTTGTTTTTTTTTTTTTTTTTTTTTTTTACCAGAATGTCTCAAAGTCATAAGAGCAGCAGAGCCTTCCTCTAAGTTAGGACTACAAGGCTCCTGCTACTTTTTGTTGCCTTTGGCTGACTCACACTTCTGCTTCCTCATGGCTGTGCCCATATCCAATGCCCAGGTTACTCTGCTTAGCAACACTTTGTTGGCACAAGGGATCTGTTGCTGTTTGGCTTTTTCTCCCCTGCTGTTTTGTTTCTTAGGTTTTCCTTGCTGGGGAATGAGGGATTTGAGGAGGGAAGATTTCCCATTTAGGACTTTATCCCTTAAACTCCATTTAAATGCTCGAGTGTCCTAAAGTCCACCTTCCCTTTGTTAAGAAATGGACTAAATAGCAGCATGTGCAGTGGTGGGGACTATACATCAGTGTTTCCTAAATGGTTTCATAAAGGTATTCCTAGAGGCTAGGGAATGAACTAGGATGGCATGTCGAGAGTCCCTACAAGGCTCCTTGATGCTTTGGTTCCAAAAGAAATTGCTCTCTTTTTCAGGTTGTCATTATGAGATTGGGTGCCCTGATTCCCAATCTGCCCCTACCTGCAGCAGTTTCAGTAATGATTTCTCCGAGCTCTAGCTCCTAGAAGACTGGCAGCAGGAAGAGCGCTGTACTAGCAATCAACCCAAAGCAAGCTCCCTAGAACCAGATGCCATCAGGGATCAGACTATATCTGGGGAGACTGGAAACAGGCACAGCATAGATGTACATATATAGCTCTGACTCTGTCCGCTAGTTGTTTCTAATAAACTAAACCTAGGAGCAGAGAAAAATAGACTCCTGAGGAGAAAAAAAAATGATGCAATGTCATTGCACTGGTTTCCCACAAAACATCATCCCAAGCAATCTACATGTTTTCTGTTTAACTAAGAAGGGTTTTAATTTTCCCAATGTAAAATGCATTTTAAAAGCGATTATTTATTCATATATCCACACAGGGAAATTGTACACTTCAGATTATTATGTGAGAATTTCCATTTCACTCTGGTTTATAGAGGATACTCACTCCAGCTCCAAATAAATGCTTGACTTACTCAAATCATGCAAACCAAAGGTCTGAAGGCAATGTCATATGCATTTGATTATAAATGCCACTGGCTGTGGGCCCTAATGNCCTAATGTGCCTCTATGAAATGCTGTAATGATGGCTTACGTTTATTGAATGCTCTGTGTCAGGCATGTTTCCAAGCACTTTGCATGAATTAATCACTCAATCTTTATAAGAACCCTATGAACTAGGTACTATTATTGTCTTCATTTTACAAATGAGAAGAGTGAATGACTGAGGCACGTAACTTTTCTACGGTCAAATGTGGTGGTAGAGCTGGGAACTGAAAACAGGCAGTCTGGCTCTAGAGCCTGCATTTTTTAATACTACTCCATGGAGACTACCACCAACCACACAATAGGCACTTTAGAAAAAGAAAAGGTGGCTGTAAAAAATTCCAGCTGGTTTTAAGATGAACATGAACTGGTGTTTTTAGTGTTCCTGAGTTATGACCTCAAGAAGCTATACTGATTCCTGTAATGCTATCAAAAATAATCCCTTTAAGAAGAATTTTCTTAGGTAATCTTCTCTATAACCCGGTGAGACAGATAGAATGGCTGTTATTATTCCCAATTGAGACATAAGGCTGATGACCCTCAAGGAGGTTAAATCACTTGCTTCAGCATCCCACATTCAAAGATTATAAAACTTAATATGGTTAAGAAGGCAATGCTCCCCAAATTGAGCTACAGATTTAATATAAGCCCTATCAAAATCCTAGCTGCTTTTTTTCTTTGTAGAAGTTAAAAAGCTGATCATAGAATTCATAATGGAATTCAAGGAAACCAAAATAGTCTTGAAAAAGAATAAAGTCAGAGGATTCATACTTCTTTATTTCAAAATTAACTACTATAAAGTAATAGTAATCAAGACAGTGTGGTCTGGCAAAGAATATAGATATAGACACATAGATCAGTGGAACAGAATTGAGAATCTAGAAATAAAACCTTATGTTTATGGCTAATTGGTTTTTGTCAAGGGTACCAAAATAATTCAGTGGGGAAAGAATAGTCTTTTCAATGAAGGTTCTAGGACAACTGGATGTCTGTAGTCAGTTACTTCAGTTCTATCCAACTCTTTGCAACCCTATGGACTGCAGCTTGCCAGGCTACTTGGTCCATGGGATTCTCCAGGCAAGAATACTGGAGTGGGTTGCCATTTCCTTCTCCAGGGAATCTTCTTGGATCAGGGATCGAAACTGCATCCCCTGCAACTGGGTATTGACATGAAAAAGAATGAATTTGGACCCTTAACTGTCATCATATAGAAATTAAATCAAAATGGTTCACAGACCTAAATGTAAGGGCTAAAACTATAAAACTCTTAGAAGACAACAGAGATGGTGATCTTTGTAAACTTGGATTAGAAATTTTTGAGATATGATACCAAAAGCACAAACAAATCAAAAACAGCTAAATTGGACTTCACTAAAATTAAAAAAAATTTCTTCTTCAAAGGGCACCATGAAGAAAGACAGCCCATAGGATGGGAGAAAATATTTGCAAATCATATATCTGATATGGAGTTTTTATCCAGAATATATAAAGAACAATTACAATTGAACAATAAAAAGACAAATAATCTAATTTTTTAATGGGCAAAGAATCTGAACAGACATTTGACCAAAGAAGTTGTACAAATAGCACATGAAAAGGTGCTCAACAATATTAGTCATTAGGGAAATGCAAATGAAGGCCACAAGATACCATTTCACACACACTAGAGTAGTTATCCTGGAGAAGGGAATGGCTATACACTCCAGTATTTTTGCCTGTAGAATTCCATGAACACAGGAGCCTGGTGGGCTATAGTCCATAGGGTCACAAAGAGCCGACATAGCTGAGTAACTAACACTAGGATAGTTATAATTTAAAAAACAAAAACAAAAATAGAAAATAACAAGTATTGGTGAGGACTTAGAGAAATTTGAAACCTCACATATTGCTGGTGGGAATTGTAAAGTAGTCCATCAGTTCCTCAAAAAGTTAACATATGACTCAACAATTCCACTCCTTTCTTTTCAAGACTTGAAAACATATGATCACAAAAATAATTGTACATTCATGGTCATAGCAGCACTATTCATACTAGTCAAAAAATGGAAAAAATCCAAAAGTCCATCCACTGATGAATGGATAAACAAGATAAGTATTTCCACTTCATTCAGTGGAATGAATAAAACAAATGAAATACGGATAGATGCTACAACATGGACAAACCTTGAAAACACTGTGCTAAGTGAAAGAAACCAGTCACAAAGGAATGAGTATTATATGATCTTTCATATGCAATGTCCAAAACAGGCAAATTCACAGAGATGGAAAGTAGATTTGTGGTTGCCAAGGGCTGGCAGGTTTATGGGAAGAAGGGGAGTGAGTGCTAATGAATATGGAGTTTATTTTCAGGATAATGAAAATACCCTGGAATTAGATAGTAGGGATGGTTACATGACACTGTGAATATATTTTAAAATGTTGAATTTTACACATTAACAGGGTGATTTTTGTGGTTTGTAAATTGCTGCTAAGTCGCCTCAGTCGTGTCCGACTCTCTGCGACCCCATAGATGGCAGCCCACCAGGCTCAGCTGTCCCTGGGATTCTCCAGGCAAGAACACTGGAGTGGGTTGCCATTTCCTTCTCCAATGCAGGAAAGTGAAAAGTGAGAGTGAAGTCGCTCAGTCGTGTCCGACTCTTAGCGACCCCATGGACTGCAGCCCATCAGGCTCCTCCATCCATGGGATTTTCCAGGCAAGAGTACTGGAGTGGGGTGCCATTGCCTTCTCCGGGGTTGTAAATTATACCTTAATAAAGCTGTTATTAAGGAAGTGACTTGCCCAGAGTCACAGAGGTAATGCATAACAGAGCTAAGACTTTCTTTCAGCAGAGTTCTCCTCTAACTTGTACTTGGAATCTTACACAACTTTTGTGATGGACTTTCTCTGATCAAAATCCTCTGGGGCTTCCTGATTAAATAGAAACTCCTCGTTATAACATTCAACTTTGCTTTACCTTGCAATTTTCATTTCCACTAATAATTTTTCCTTAAACATTAAGTGCATCCTTACTATGGACACCTCCACTTACTAGGACTGAATATAGAAAATTTGGGTACCTGTCCTCAAAGATTTAAAGACGTAGTTGGGATGATAACCCCCCACTCAAATAACTATAATACAGCTACAATTAGTGTTGCGGTAACTCAGAAAAGGTAGAAAACTTCTGGCTAGTGTTTGAGTATATTTGCATCTGAAGCGGACAGTAAAAGGGAAGGCTTTGTTGAAGAAGTAGCAGTTGAATTGGGCCTTTACAACGAAAAGACTCACCATCCAATATAGACAAAGGTAGTAGAATCCAGGGCAAGTTTGGAAAGCAGGAAGTAGTCTGGTTAGCTGGGAACAAAGTGAATAGAAAGAGGAGTGGTATGAGAGAGGATGAGAAATAAAATGGAGCCAGATCATGGAAGACATTGATTGCCAACAAAAGGTATTTGGACTACACTAGGATGTGGTGTGAAAATGAAAAGACCATGGGCTTTGGATACAAACCTGAGTTCAAACATTGGCTGCATCACTGATCAGGTCACTGACTTTCAGTAAATTATTTTTGCTAATTTAAAAAATGGGAATAAAGAGACCTACTTCATCTTGGTTGTACAAAAATAAATATAGTAAGATGTTATATGTTAGGAGAACCATTGGTAGATTTAGGGGTAAGGATAGAGGAGGTGA
The DNA here is from genome assembly GCA_006410935.1 of Redunca redunca. Classification (NCBI taxonomy): domain Eukaryota; kingdom Metazoa; phylum Chordata; class Mammalia; order Artiodactyla; family Bovidae; genus Redunca; species Redunca redunca. The sequence continues at coordinate 25,236 of SJYQ01008270.1, forward strand.
TTAAAGCTATGCTTGAGAAAAGCTCATCTATCACAAAAGGGAAGAGGGAAGAGGTAGGTAATCAAAGCAGTCAGGAGGCTGCTTCTGTCATTCAAACAAGAGATCACGTATGGTGGTTCCAAAACTGCAGCTGTCAAAGGATCACTTACACAGATGAGATCTCAAATAAGAAAGGTGATAACCAAAGACCTTCTGAAAGTGGAGTCAACAAGATGCTTAACTGATGAGGAAAAAGGGTGAGAAAGAGGACTCTGGCCTTTTAAACTTAACTGAAGAGGAATTTTATAGCTATTGGCAGAGTCTGGAAGGTCAGGAAGCAGCATAGGTTTGGCACAGGAGTGGATGAGGTAAATTTTGGTCTTCTGTGAGGAAGTAGTAATTTTTTGGAGAGTAAGGGAAAATAGAGATTTGGAAGTCATGGAGGAGACTGCAGATGCTAAGGCAGTTTGGGGAGCTATCAAGTTGAGAATTTAGCAAAGCCTAGGACTTTGAGCAAGGTCTGGGAGTTGGTGATGGACAGGGAAGCCTGGAGTGCTGCAGTTCATGGGGTTGCAAAGAGTTGGGCACGACTGAGTGACTGAACTGAACTGAATAAGGCACTAGAACTCTGCCTGGGAAAGGTGCCAAAAAGAAGGTGAGTGTTTTTCAGAAACAAGTTGGCACATTTCAAAATTTGCCTCAAGAAGGACAGGACTATCTCCAAGAAAGGAGCAAGGGTTGTAGAATTCTGTTCCTCTTTCTTGCCCTCTTTACATCTATATTACACGGCCCCCATCAACTAACATAGAATAAGACTATAACATTCCAACTACTACTATTGAAGAAGGAATTCATAGGGCCTGGACTCCATCTTAGGCCTGTTCATGCTGATCATGCTCAGCCACCTTTCCAATGGACTCTGACCTCTGTGTTTAGTGCCTATGAAAACAACAGAAGGATAAGACCCCCTCCAGACAGGGGAACCTTGAAGATTGTATCTAGGTTACTCATCGCTAAGGTCCATCTAGTCAAGGCTATGGTTTTTCCTGTGGTCATATATGGATGTGAGAGTTGGACTGTGAAGAAGGCTGAGTGCCGAAGAATTGATGCTTTTGAACTGTGGTGTTGGAGAAGACTCTTGAGAGTCCCTTGGACTGCAAGGAGATCCAACCAGTCCATCCTAAAGGAGATCAACCCTGGTATTTCTTTGGAAGGAATGATGCTAAAGCTGAAACTCCAGTACTTTGGCCACCTCATGCAAATAGTTGACTCATTGGGAAAAACTCTGATGCTGGGAGGGATTGGGGGCAGGAGGGGAAGGGGACGACCAAGGATGAGATGGCTGGATGACATCACTGACTCGTTGGACGTGAGTCTGAGTGAACACCGGGAGTTGGTGATGAACAGGGAGGCCTGGCATGCTGCAATTCATGGGGTCGCAAAGAGTTGGACACGACTGAGTGACTGAACTGAACTGAAGAGAAAACATATACTCATCACCCCTTCCTCCAGACAGGCCATAAATTTTTCTGTATCTATTGGAGTGTAACCTCGGGTTTATTCATTATCGGCTAATTGTTTGAGCACATGAGCACATAGCACATGAATGATGGGGTTATTGGGATTGTATTTTCCTCGGTTTATGTAAGTCTCAAGGAATTTTGGGTGGTGGGTTCGGACACATACACATGGGATATAAAAGATTTTCACAAATGTTGGTCGGGGTCCTTGGCTAAGAGGAGACTCTGCCTTGGGCCCACCGGTGTAATAAACTGCACTCCACTATCTGCATTGTCCTTCTGAGTGAGTTTGTTTCCCGAAACACATGGCTACAACACTATATTATAATTCAGGAATACTGGAGGATTAATAAGTTTTTTAATGGGATGGATGAGAACCTGAGAATTAATGTGCAACATTAATTCTGTAGGAAAAGTGTGTTTTGAGTTCCAAGTCATTAAACCTTTGGAATACATCTCATTTGTATGCTGGGGACTGCCTGTATTAAAGTCATGGTTATAATCTTGTTCTACCGCATTCAACCATTCTAAAAAGCTAGACGCTACTTAAAGCACCTAGGAAAAAACTGTTCTCCACATGGAGGCTCCAGTATCAGTTTAATCAGCTGGTTGACAGTCCATCTGCTCTTGATTAAGGGCCCTGGTCATCCACTGCTCTTGAAGGGATCGTGGCAATTCACTTAAAACAGGTGTTAGCTGCTTCAGTCATAGCCCCTAGGTTCCCACCTAGAAGGAGGTCTATGGGTCAGTAATTGCCTCCTACCTCAGGCCACTAGCTATCACCTCCTCTCCGGAAAAGTCAGTTGGTAGAGGGCTGCTTTGGTTTAGCTGCCACTCTGTAGGCCTGGGAACATACTGGGCATTTAGCACCCATTCAGAACTCCTCTGTACCCTGATGGAGGAAATGTCTTCATAATGTCCTCTTACTGACAACCCCCAGTTTGCTCTAGTCCTGTGTTGTCAGTTAGCTACCTGGCAAGTGCCTCTGCCATGGAGTGCCAACTCCATGCCCTTCCCCCTGAACATTGGCATTTTGTGCCACTAATTGACAGGACTAATTGAAAATCAAGTGGCAATGGGAATCACACTAACGCTGAATAAGGAAGCAACACTGGACCCCATGTGGCTGAACCAGGGCTTTACTTTTGTAGCCATTCTCCTTCTGACACCGGTGACTCAGAGGAGAAATATAGGATGTAGAGGATTTCTCAGAAATATTAAAGTAATTCATTCCGTCTAGAGATACTTGTGTCCAGTTTGCATTTTCTTCTGCTAGTTCCACATTCCAGAAGACATTTTCAGGGAGACAAAATAGTGCCATATTGGGTTGATTATAGGTATGAAAATCTCAAGGGCAACAGTAGAAATCACACTAAAATTAAGAAGTTGTGGTATTTAAGAAAACAGATATCAACTAATCAAGAGTCACTGGGACTTTCTGAGATTCCATGCTTAACAGGCAGTAAACGAGAAACATATGGACCAGACCATAGCCCAACTCCAAGCAGAATCAGTTGCTCCTTTCTCCATCAACCCAGAGTAATTAGAAGCATTGAATTATAGTTATGTAACTACATATTTCTGTAAACAATCTCCTCTACTAGATTATGATTTTGATACTTCATTCAACAATTTTTCCTAAATTACCAGCATCAATTACAGGTATGAACACAAAAAGGTACTCAGTTTTGTTCAACAGTACACCTGCCGTAAGTTAGTGGCTCTACTACAAATTGAGGGATGAGTTAGACATAATCTCTGTCTTCAGCATGGTAAAGGTTTAGTGGCAGAAGTAGGAACAAAACCAGGTTTAATATAATATATTAGAAATAAACATTAGGTGCCACAGGTTCACGTTGGAGGTGCACTTATAAGCCCAATCTGGGGATTCAAGAAAGATCGCCTGAAGGAGATGACACATGAACTGAACCTTGAAGACATGCGTAGGATTAGGGAGGGGAAAAGATGAGAGAAGCCTTCTAGGCAGAGGGAACAATGTATTACACACCATGAAGTGTGCAAGTAACTAGAAGCAGTCTGAATTACTAAAGTATACAGTTTCAGGCATGATGTCAAAAAGATGGGGCTTAGAAGGTCTGCTAAAGAATTGAAGCTTTATTCTATAGTTGGCAGGGGAGCTATTTAAGAAGTGAAAGTCATGGTTTATTCATTTATCTTTCAGAGCCTACATTATGAATTTGATAGAAAATTATCCAGAGAGCTCATCTGAAAGTCTGAATGATAGATTATAGGTATCAGGAAATCAAATATATTTTCATACACACATAATACTGCTCTTTGAAAAGATCAGGAACGTGATCAGCAATTTATGTATAAGGACATTGATAAGGCATTATTTGGGCTTCCCTGGTGATTCAGATGGTAAAGAACCCACTTGCAATGCAGAAGACCCAGGTCCGATCCCTGGGTCAGGAAGATCTCCTGGAGGATGGAATGGCTACCCAGAATTCAATGGACAGAGGAGCCTGGTGGGCTATAGTCCATGGGGTTGCAAAGATTTGGACACGACTAACACTTTCACTTTCATATCATTATTTATAAATGGTGACACATTAAAAACTTTTTAAATACCCAGTGGTAGGGGAATCATTCAGAGAAGGCAGTGGCACTTTACTCCAGTACTCTTGCCTGGAAAATCCCATGGATGGAGGAGCCTGGTGGGCTGCAGTCCATGGGGTCGATGAGGGTCGGACATGACTGAGTGACTTCACTTTCACTTTTCACTTTTATGCATTGGAGAAGGAAATGGCAACCCACTCTAGTGTTCTTGCCTGGAGAATCCCAGGGACAGAGGACCCTGGTGGGCTGCTGTCTATGGGGTCGCACAGAGTCGGACACGACTGAAGTGACTTAGCAGCAGCAGCAGCAGCAAGGGAATCATTGAGTGAGCCAAGGTGCATCAATAAGGTAGAGAATTATGTTTCCATTAAAGAAATTCATATTTTGGAAGACTATATATGACACAGAAAATATCCATGGATTTTTAACCTTAAGAAAGCAAGACATAAAGCAACAAATATAGTATGATCGCAATTTGAGGAAACATACACACATACACACCCACACCCACACCCACACACACACATAAAGGAAATCTTAACTCTTGGAGCTAGATGTTCAGCTTATAGGAGATCTTTTTTCCTTATTTTTATTCTTCTATGTTGCTTTTAAGTTTTCTACTGTGCACACATATTCTATAAAAATAGCACTAAAGAGTATTTGAAACATCAGTGATATAAATAGCAGAAATCAGGAAAAGCATCCTTTAGATTCACCCTTTCTCATCCTTTCTGAATTTTCTTTCTTTTTTTTTGTTGGTCATATTCTCTAAATCCATGAAAAACAAAGATGATTTTATGATGACTGACAGAGTCAATTAAAAGGGCTTGCACATAGAGCTTGTTAGGGATTTTAAAAAATAATTGTATTCATTTATTTATTTATGTTTTACTGTTCTGGGTCTTCACTGATGCTCGGGCTTTTCTGCAGTTGTGGTTCACAGGCTTCTCATTCAGTGGCTTCTCTTGTTGTGGAGCATGGGCTCCAGGGCGCATGGGCTTCAGTAGCTGTGGTTCTTGGGCTCTAGGGCACAGGCACAATAGTTGGGGTGCAAGGGATAAGTTGCTCCGAGGCATGTGGGATCTTCTCAGATCAGGGATCAAACCCATATCTCCTGCATTGGCAGGTGGATTCCTTACCACGGAGCCACCAGGGAAGCCCAGGGATGTTTATATGAACAAGCACTGTTGGAGAGAAAATCCACAGCAATGGAATATGACTAGCTAGCAACTGGAAGAGATTCAATGGAAAAACTGAAAACTAACTAACAGAAGATTAAATTGCAGCTGGAGAGATTTACGATAGAGATATTGCAAACATTAATGATAGTACAAATTGTTAAACCCCGAAGACAGTCACCAAGAAATGATTAGATACTCAGCTGTGTCTCAGTTCAATTCAGTTCAGTCTCTCAGTCATGTCTGACTCTTTGCGACCCCATGAATCGCAGCACGCCAGGCCTCCCTGTTCATCACCAACTCCTGGAGTTCACTCAGACTCACATCCATCGAGTCCGTGATGCCATCCAGCCATCTCATCCTCTGTTGTCCCCTTCTCCTCCTGTCCCCAATCCCTCCCAGCATCAGAGTCTTCTCCAATGAGTGAACTTTCACATGAGGTGGCCAAAGTACTGGAGTTTCAGCTTTAGCATCATTCCTTCCAAAGAAATCCCACGGCTGATCTCCTTCAGAATGGACTGGTTGGATCTCCTTGCAGCAGTCCAAGGGACTCTCAAGAGCCTTCTCCAACACCACAGTTCAAAAGCATCAATTCTTCAGCGCTCAGCTTTCTTCACAGTCCAACTCTCACATCCATACATGACTACTGGAAAAACCATAGCCTTGATTAGATGGACCTTAGTCGGCAAAGTAATGTCTCTGCTTTTGAATATACTATCTAGGTTGGTCATAGCTTTTCTTCCAAGGAGCAAGTGTC
>SJYQ01008270.1:32016-50535 GCA_006410935.1 Redunca redunca
TGTGAAATGGTACCTCATTGTGGTTTTGATGTGCATTTCTCTGATAATGAGTGATGTTGAGCATCTTTTCATGTGTTTGTTAGCCATCTGTATGTCTTCTTTGGAGAAGTGTCTATTTAGTTCTTTGGCCCATGTTTTGATTGGGTCATTTATTTTTCTGGAATTGAGCTGCAGGAGTTGCTTGTATATTTTTGAGATTAATTCTTTGTCATTTGCTTCATTTGCTATTATTTTCTCCCATTCAGAAGGCTGTCTTTTCACCTTGCTTATAGTTTCCTTTGTTGTCCCATTCTGTTCTTTTCCTCTATTTCTTTGCACTGATCGCTGAAGAAGGCTTTCTTATCTCTTCTTGCTGTTCTCTGGAACTCTGCATTCAGATGCTTATACCTTTCCTTTTCTCCTTTGCTTTTTGCCTAGATCTCTATAAAGTCTGCTGTTGCTGCTGCTAAGTCGCTTCAGTCGTGTCCGACTCTGTGCGACCCCATAGACAGCAGCCCACCAGGCTCCCCCATCTCTGGGATTCTCCAGGCAAGAACACTGGAGTGGGTTGCCATTTCCTTCTCCAATGCATGAAAGTGAAAAGTGAAAGGGAAGTCGCTTAGTCGTGTCCGACTCAGCAACCCCATGGACTGCAGCCTACCAGGCTCCTCTGTCCATGGGATTTTCCAGGCAAGAGTACTGGAGTGGGGTGCCATTGCCTGCTCCTCTTTAAAGTCTAGAGTTCTTTAAAGTCAGGGGCATAGACAATATGGACTCATGCAATCTTTTTCAGCCACAAATTCTGTTGTTTCATGTTTGAACAGGATATAAAGAATGATGGCTCCATCTTTTTAAAGGGAGAATGGACAATTATAAGTGAATGGGAGCTGGGTGACTTTTCTGTTTTCATCCCTGTGTTCTGCCATGTCCACTGGTAGGAGCTTTAGATATAATCAGGGCATAGTCAAGTAGTATCTATTATCAGCATGTAATGATGATAAATGGAGACTGTATTGCCATAGTGTGATGAATAATCCTCCAAAGTTTCTTTTCAGAATAGTCCTTTACTAGCTCTTAGAATACACAGTCCCTATGGACTTCTAAGTGACAGGATCCTGCAAACAGTGAGTCTTGGAGCTGAAGCCCTGGGAGGTTGGCTCAGGCCCAAGGACCCATTTAGCTGATGCTATGTTCTGAAATCACCCTGATTATGAAGCAGAGCTTCTGAGTGCCAAGTGTTATGCCAGCCCAATGACTTGACTCTGAAAAGTTAACAGGAACCCAGGATGCCTGTTACAGCACTGTGAACTATTGCTGTTGTTCAGCTGGGGAATTGTTACTGGGAGTTACGGGTCTCCATGCCCCAGGCAAAAACACTGAGCCCAAAGGGAGTGCCAAACTTTGAGCAGGGGAAAAGGGCAAGTGCCCCCAAAGCACTTGGGGATAAGGGCCCTCCTAGGCATAACGTCAGGAGCAGTGAGAAGGTCCCTCTTACTTCCGATGGATTTCTGGTAAAGACTATTGGATACATGAGACCCCTTTAATATGAGTAAGGGCATTCTTTATTTCTATAGTCAGAGCTAAGATTGCTATGTAAACACCCTTGGGAGAAGGAATTGGGTGGTGGCCTCACTCAGCCACACTGTGGTGAGTGTGCAGGCAGGGGGCTCTAATGTGTAAGTGCCGATATAGAGGTTATACTCTCTCATCAGTGATGGGGGCTCAATACAGAAGCAGGCAGAGGCACTGGAGGGTCTGGTCGAAGTATCCCCCTTCCCACCTTGGCCCCTGGGCAGCATATCAGAGTCTGAGTAGGTGTGTTTATGTGCTTGGAGGCTCCTGTATGAACACACATGGACACAGGCTCACTGCACTTGGAGACTGTGAAGAAATATTAACAAATCCGTACTGAGCACTCAAGTATGCCAGACCCTGTACACACATTCTCTCACCCAGTCCTTATGTAGTGGCTAGGATTCCCATAGTCAGAAAACCAAGTCCGAGAGAAGAAACTGCTCATTCAAGGTTTGCAAAAGTAGGAAATAAAACCAGCTCGTAGCCCGGGTCTCCAACTTAGATTTACTCCTCCAAGTGAGATAATAGAATTCCAATCCAGTTTGTGTATGTGTTAAAAGTATTAATTTGTCAAACATAATGGCTTAGAATAGTACACACTTGTGGTGACTTCTGTCAATTTTGTTGTCTTTGGTATATCAAAAGCTTCAGTCAGATGAAACTGAACTGAGCCTCCCTGGACCTCTGAGAAGCCCTTTCTCTGCTGCACAAGAGTGATCACCACCTGACCAATTAACAATCTCTCTAGAACATGTTTCCAATCTTGTCATCCACTCTTTTAAACTCCTTCAGTAGTTTCCAGTTTTCTTCCATTGAAGGGCCAAATTCTTAACTTTGTCTTTTAATAATCTGACCTCACTGGACCTGCCTGATCACATTTCCTGCTACTTTATTTGAAACATCATCTGAGAGCCCTATTGAACTTCTCATTGGTTGTTTACCAAATGTGTCATGTTCTTTAGTAACTCCCTGATCTGACAACTTGGTCCCTTGGCCTGGAATCTTTCTTTCTACTTTTCCATCTGGGTAAATGCCACTCCTCTTCCAGAATAGCTGTTTAAGGTGCCAGGATAGGGTAGGCATAGGGCTGTGGGATTCAGTTTAAGGGCAGAAATATAAGGTTTAACTAACACACAGTGAAAACTACCTTTGAAAATGTACTGCTGCTGCTGCTGCTAAGTCGCTTCAGTCGTGTCCGACTCTGTGCGACTCCATGGACGGCAGCCCACCAGGCTCCCCTGTCCCTGGGATTCTCCAGGCAAGAACACTGGAGTGGGTTACCATTTCCTTCTCCAATGCATGAAAGTGAAAAGTGAAGGTGAAGTCGCTCAGTCGTGTCCGACTCTTAGCAACCTCATGGACTGCAGCCTACCAGGCTCCTCAGTCCATGGAATTTTCCAGGCAAAAGTACTGGAGTGGGGTGCCATTGCCTTCTCCGTGAAAATGTACTAAACCATCCCAAAGTATATCATACAAGATTTTGTTTATACAATCTTGTTCATAAATATGTGTGTGAAAATAGGTGTCATTAAACACTGGAATCACACTCAGAGTAGTATAGTAAAATGTGAAAGCTGTGATAAGTGGAGAACTCAGATGCCACGAGGGAGTCATAAATGCACATCTGTCTTCTCATGATCACCCACATCTGGGACTCACTGAGTCTTCCTGGTAGCCTGAATGATCAAAATTGTTTGTTCCCCCTCCCTCTCTCTCCAGTCTAGATGGAGCCCCGTAAAGCTATCTCACTGGAAACACATATTCTGTGAATCATTTTCTGACTCCCTCAATACTATCAGTCTAATAGAATTCTGATCATATCTCTACCATAGCACCTATTAGGTCTTGTCATGATTATTTAAGTATCTATTCTCCCAAATAGACTGTGAACACCTGCTGAGTATGACCCAGAGCATCTTTGTTACTATATCCATAGAACCTAGGACAGTTCTTAGGACCAGTGCTTCTCAAATCATATTCCATGGATCAGCATCAGAATTACCTAGAACACATCCTTTTTTTAAATCTTGGCCTTGACTCACAGGGCATGTAGGACTTTACTTCCCTGAGCAGGGATCAAACTTGCACTCCCTGCATTGGCAGGGCAGAGTCTTAACCACTGGCCCATCAGAGAAGTCCCTGGAGCACCTTTTAAAATGCAAATTCATGAAAGAGAAATAACAATTTTAATTTAATTTTTATTTAAGGTTCTGATTCAGTACTTCTTGGGTTGGATTCAGGAATCTAATTTTGAGGCACTTCCCATGGATTCCCATGTGATAGACAGAGTGCCTGAAGAACTATGGATGGAGTTTCATGACATTGTACAGGAGGCAGTGATCAAGACTATCTCCCAAAAAAGAAATGCAAAAAGGTAAACTGGCTGTCTGAGTTCAGTTCAGTTGAGTCCAGTTCAGTCGCTCAGTCGTGTCCAACTCTTTGTGACCCCATGAACCTCAACACGCCAGGCCTCCCTGTCCATCACCAGCTCCCGGAGTTTACCCAAAATCATGTCCATTGAGTCAGTGATGCCATCCAACCATCTCATCCTCTGTCATCCCCTTCTCCTCCTGCCCTCATTCTTTCCCATCTTCAGGGTCTTTTCCAATGAGTCAGCGCTTCACATCAGGTGGCCAAAGTACTGGAGTTTCAGCTTTAGCATCATTCCTTCCAAAGAAATCCCAGGGCTGATCTCCTTCAGAATGGACTGGTAGGATCTCCTTGCAGTCCAAGGGACTCTCNGGGGTCTTATGAGAGAGAGGCAGCAAGGTCAGTCAGAGAAGATGTAACAGTTGGAGCAAAGGTCAGAGAGATATGAGATTATGAGCCAAGGGATGGGGGCTGCCTCCATAAATTAAAAAAGGGGAATGGATTTTGCCGTAGATTCTCCAGAAGAATGCAGCTCCACCAACATCTTCTTGTTAGTTTTGCAAATGCATTTCAGATGTCCAGTCTCCAGAGCTGTAAGATAATAAATTTGGCTGTTTTAAGCCTCCATAAGTGTATTAGTCACTCAGTTATATCTGACTCTCTGCGACCACATGGACTGGGGTCCACCAGGCTCCTCTGTCCATGGGATTCTCAAGGCAAGAATACTGGAGTGGACTGCCATTCCCTTTTCCAGGTGATCTTCCTGACCCAGGGATTGAACCCAGTTCTGTCTGCATTGTAGGCAGATTCTTTATCATCTGAGCTACCAGTGAAGCCCTTTAACCTCTATTGTTGTTCATTCACTGTTCAGTTGTTCAGTCATGTCTGACTCTTTGTTGACCCCATGAATTGCAGCAAGCCAGGCTTCCCTATCACCATCTCCCAGAGTTTGCTCAAACTCATGTCCAATGAGTCAGTGATGCCACCCAGCCATCTCATCCTCTGTCTTCCCCTTCTCCTCCTGCCTTCAATCTTTCCCAGCATCAGGGTCTTTTCCAATAAGTCGCTTCTTCACATCAAGTAGCCAAACTATTGGAGCTTCAGCTTCAGCATCAGTCCTTCCAATGAATATTCAGGGTTGATTTCCTCTAGGATTGACTGGTTTGATCTCCTTGCAGTCCAAGGGACTCTCAAGAGTCTTCTCCAGAACCACAGTTCAAAAGCATCAATTCTTTAGCACTCAGCCTTTTTTATTGTCCAGCTCTCAAATCCATACATGACTACCGGAAAGAAACATAGCTTTGACTATACAGACCTTTGTAGGGAAAGTAATGTCTCTGCTTTTTAACATACTGTCTAGGTTTGTCACTTCTTTTCTTCCAAGGAGCAAGCGTCTTTTAATTTCATGGCTGCAGTTACTGTCCAGAATGATTTTGGAGCTCCCGTGATTTTAAGCCTCTAAGTTTGTGGTAAGTAGTTACAGCAGCAATGGGAAACATATGCTACCTTATCGTTTAAGTCAGAGCAGGCTTCAGGGTTGGTTCATTCAACAGTTTAAGAGTGTCACTAAATATATCTCAACAATAAAAAAAAAAATCACCTGATCAGAAAAAAGGCCAAGTCATTTTGTTATTTACAGCCAAGGGCATCTTCATTGATACACCAAGTAAACCAACAGTAAAATAGCCAAGTTTAGACTCTCAGTGAATTCAAAACTACCTAGCAACCATGTTTAGGGAGTGTGGTAATGGGCAGTCATTGCACGACAGGGAACTGACAAGGAAAAGAAATTCTCATGTGCATTATTCTCATGTACATTATGAAGTCACCCTCAAATGTTTGATTAATGAATGAATATGGTTATTTTTGCTTGATTTGATTACTTGTGTTTATAATTTCCTCCCTGGTTTGGCGCTTCTGTGGTACTGACCCGCAGGCTGTGTATTCCTCACCAGACTGGCTTAGCCTGTAGGTTTGAAGGTGAATATGCAGAGGAGTTGATTGTTGCCCTAGAGGCTTGTCTTATAAACTCAGACTCTTTTGCAAACTCTATCTTGCCTCCCTCAGGGACCTTTTCCTTCCCTGTTATTTGTTGTTAAATCACCAGGCTGAGCTAAGTACCCAAACAACAGATCTTTCTCATCAGGTCCCAGAGGAAAGAGACATGGTCCACTCACATTGGACTCCAAGTCCTCAAATCACTAATGAAGCAGACAGTGTGCAAGTTCCCTAGGCCCACGTCCTGATTCCAACTTGGGTGGGCAGAAGTTATTGCCTTAAAGCAAATAAACTAAAAACAAAACAAAACAGATAGGTTCATTTCCTTTCCTTTCTTGATGTCTAGAGTTTGTGTTAAAACTGGGTTTCCTGCCTTCACGCTCAGTTGAGAGTGTGAAGAATTACAGAGCAGTGCCATAAAGGTTGTTACAGATCCTTCAGATTACTTTTAAGGGACTGCAGATTACTTTTAGGGGCGAAGACCACTTTCTGCAAAACACATAAGCAATCCTTGTACCTAGAACTGAAGCCGTTTCCCGTAATAAAATTTTCCATTGATCAAGTATCTCTCTCCCTATGATGAGCTCCAAACAACTGGAGATATAATCATTTTTCTTTCTAGGCTAGCTAATGATCTAAGTTGTGGGTTCTTCAGATACTTGGCTTCTCCCCAGTCTCCCCATACTTCTGGGTTTTAGGACTTTCCATAGCAGGTCAGCAGCCCCACAAGAGCTAAAATATCATCTTTGACAGCTGTCATTCCAATTTCAAGAATCCTAAAAAATTGAGTATTTCTGTGAAAGCATGTCTCCAGTGAACTGCTTGACTCCAAGCTTTAAGACTCAAGTAGCCAACCAGCTTGTGCAAGTAAATATGCCCCATCGCATGTCCTTCACAAACTAACTTCAGCTGCAGAACTTAACTTGCAGCTTGTGCTTTGAAGGAAGACAAGCTTGGGTCCAAGTCTTCGCTCTCTCCCAGTACTAGCTGGAGGTGATTTTGAGGTTGTTTAACCATTCCAAACCTCAATTTCATTATCTGTGAGATGGTGATAATAGTATTTACCTCACAGGTTGGTTGTGAACGTTAAAAGAGATCACATGTGTGCAAATGCTCAGTAAATGTTAAGAGAGTTGGAAAATGTTTGTTGAATCTATTTGGAGGCCTAGTTCCTGCCCTATGATTCCCTAGACTTAGCTGATAAAATCATAATTCCTGACTGGAACCTTACAATAAAATCCTAATAAGCATCTCTGGAATTACAGCTTAAATTCTACAGCCAGAGCACACAAATCTTGCTCTATAGTGTTTCACATCTCATGTTTTAAAGTTCTGCTAAATAAGACTTAAAATAGATTATTTCAAGGAGCAAGCAGTTTCTCTGCAACAAAGAAAATATTATGTCTAACAGGTATCAAGTTACAATTTAATGTAGGGAATCACTAATCCTGTTGCCCAATTTGTTCAGACATTCCATTCCAATTGTGTTACCTCTCACCCAGTGATCCCCAAGGGTTAATTCAGCCTGGGCTGGCTGAACAGGTGGCTCTTTCTTCTCCTACCACTTCATGTATTGTGTCATATCAACTTCTTCTCTTGAGAGTATTAAGGCTCAAGGGGAAGATGAATTGGTCCCTGTTTACAGACTATAGAAAGTAAAGTCAAGGTCTGTTCCATTCCACTTCCAGAGTGGTTCATTAATGTCAGTTTCCTAATGTTAAAGAGGTATGTGGGGGCATCTAAATGATCAACCTCTAAGGGTGCCTAATGTACACCTGAGAAATGCCATTGAGTGGAAAAAGAAATGGCCTTATCTTTGCTCAGTAAGAGGGTACAGTAGACCTTCAATCAATATCAGATCTCAGCACCTGTGCCTTTCTAGCAGTACTTCTCAATTTGGTAGTTAGAAAGAAATACATATACATATATGCATGTAGTTCAGGTGAATCAAAAGAATAGCAAAGAGAGAAACCCACAAAACCCAACTACTTGGGATATTGTTTTGGCTATTGGTAACAGAAGCCCAAATTGACAATGGCTTAAACAAAAGTGTATTCCTCTCTCATATTACAATCTGGAGGCAGTCAGCCCAGGGTGCATGTCTGCTTAGCAGTTCTTCTGCATGGAGTTTTCAGATATCCAGACTCCTTCCATCCTGTGGCTCACCAATCTGAGAGTATTTCCCTTGTCCACCTGGCTCAAAATGGCTTTCCATGATGTCCAGGAACCAACTAGCAGGATGAAGAAAGTAGGAGAAGGAGGAGGTGCCCTCTTCCTTTAAAAGTTTGAACAGTTTCTTCCTGTCTCTTCTAGCTGCATCCCATTGGCAATAGCTTAATCAAGGACCACAATAAGCCTGGTGAATGTACTCTTGAGCTTGGCGGCCATATGCCCAACTAATAATCCTTTAACTTTGGAAGAAAGGGAGAATGGACATAATGGAACAATGAACAGTCCAAAAAATGTTCATACCATTGAATTTTTAGGAGAAAAGCGTTAACCTGCTTGTTGTCTTCTGATCATAAACACACCTAGACAACCTTTTAACCACTGAAGTTGGTCTTCATGACACTCTTCCAGTTGTGAAACCATTGAAATTCTTTCATGTTGTTTGTTAAGTAGCTACAGCTCTAGAACCCCCACTCATGTGCCCAGTTGGCCCATCCCCTTCTGCCCTGCACTATACTCCTCATGATCTAGCAACTAAAGGGTTAAAGCATAGCTCAGCAAGGAGCTCCAGAGCTAAGCCATGGTTCATCCTAACTGGTGACTGCAGACTAACACAGGTAGTAACCTATTTTGACTCTCAACCCTGCACTAAAGATGAAGGGATGCTCCAGCAGGAAGTTAACTCAGGATTTTTCAGTTGCTTGATCAGGCACAACAGAGACTTGGTACCAGCAAACCTCCCACAAACCTGGTTTCGGCTGACACTATGTCTTGGTTTCTCTGTCTCTAAAATGTGAGAGGTTTCCTTTGTCATTGGTCAGGAAGTTGGTAAGGAAAGGAAACAGTGATGTCAGTAATCAGATATAAAGATATAATCATTAGAAATGATATCCTGACCCAGTCAGAGCAATATTTAAGAAAGATCATTCCAAAAAGGGGACTGGAGGAGCCGTTCCATGAGGCTTTAAAAGACAAGGTCAAAAAAATAAAAGACAAGTCTGGGCTAGTGCTGGCAGAAAGAAGAAAACATAATGAAAATATGAAAATATATGTAATGAATATATACATATAATGAAAATTCATGAAAATATAATGAAAAAGAGTAAGGCTCGATGGAATTTCTAAGAAGCAATACTAGTATCTTAAAAGAATTATAAATGAGCATATTGCCCTCATCCAGGCAGAGACAGGCCTGCTGATTGGCCCCCTCTTGGTTATTTCCCATAGGACGACCAAACACACAGTATGTGTGGAGACTCAAAATAATGTCATATAACTAATCACGCTCCAATGTGCACTTTGCCCCATCAGTATTCCATCTGCTTTCACATTCCCAAGGAAACACAACAAGAAAACCAGGCTCAGGCAAGTTCCTTCCCCTCCCTGAGCCTTCATTTTCATGTGTAAATCCAGGATAATTCTACCCACCTTTTATGGTGGTTGTGAGGTTTAAATGAGAAAATGCACATATGTATCCTGTGGCCCTGGTAAATGGTAAATGCTCAGAAATTTTGTCTCCTCTTCCTCAATTCCCGGATATTTGGACATTTCCAGATCACTGTTTTTTCCTAAGAACAAGAATTGAAGCCCAGCACAGACCTCCTACCTGACTTTTCATTCCCAGTCTTTCTAAAAGGAAGCATTAACATTAGCAAAGTGTCTGCCCTCTGACTCTCAGTCCTGGGTCATGCCACCCTATCCAGGCCATCTCTGCTCCTTTCTGAGCACTGCAGCACTCTGTACACCACCACACCAGCATGCCCATTGGTGTTGCATAATCTGCAAGTTCATCTAAATCCTCAACATGGAACCACTCTAGAATCTGTCCCTCCTTCTCAGCCGTCTTTCATTCTCCATACACTTTCAGCCTTTACTGGTGTTTGCCTCACTGCCAGCCTCTCTCCATCACAGACTATCTCTTTTCTGAGTCACTAAGAAATCAGATACTGCCTACAGGCTCATCCCTATCTGCACTCCTCCTTTATCTGTTTCCATTCGGATATTGCAGGAGTCCTGACTCCTGCCCAAACTTAATCATCCCATCTCTACTTGGATCCCATCCTTTTCACACTCTGAACACCATGTCCCATCTGTTATTCCTTCTTTCTCTTATAGTTTCAGCCACTCCCTCTATACTAGCTCCTTCTCATCAGCATTTTAAACACGTTGAAATATCTCCTATCTTTTAAAATTTGAGATATGTGTATGTGTATTAGTTGCTCAGTTGTGTCTGATTCTTTGCAACCCAATGAACTGTAGTCCTCCAGACTCCTCTGTCCTTGGAATTCTCCAGGCAAAAATACAAAGATGGCCAATAATTCCTTCCATTGTTGTACATGCACATTACTACCAATGAAAAAGTGAAATTGATTTCTCCTCCTCCTTAAATCTAGGCCCGCCTTGTAACTTGACCTGACCCATACAATGGGTGAAATTAGAATGTGGCAATTCTGGGCCTATAAGAGACCAGGTACCTTCTGCCAGCTCCCATGTATGAAACTTACACTATTTGAGAAAATGATAAGGTGCCACATGGGGAGAGGCCATGTAGAGGAGAACTAAGGTGCCCCGGCTGACAGTGAGCACCAAGGCCCGAGACGTGGATACACCAGGGACAGCAGACCTCCCAGATAATTGTAGCCATGGAGTCATGAGAAACCCACAGGATCATGAGAAATAATAATTCATCATTGCTTTAAGCTAGTAAATTTTGGGGTGTCTTTAAAACATGGCAATAGATAACAAAACAAATGTCATCAACGTGTTGATGACTCATAAATTTATATCTCCAGCTCTGACCTCTCTCCCCTGAACTTTAGATTCATGTTTCTAAGTGTTCTCTGGGTGGCTAAGAGGCCTCTTACAGATCTAACACAGACTTTTCTTTTTTAGTAATAGTTTTAATGAGATATAATTCATATACCATACAATCCACCCATTTAAAGTGTACAATTTGATAGTTCTTACAATATTCATGGTAATGTAGCACGGACCTTTGATTCACACCTTACCACCCCAAACACCCTACCTTCTTTCTTATTGATCGCATGGAGTATTTTTAAGCCCCAAGTCTAAGAATCATCATGGGCTCCTCCCTTTACCTCTTACTCCTCATCAGATCCATCAGCATGTTCTGACAGTTTTATCTTTAAAATATATCACTAATCTAACTGCCTCCTTTCACTTCCACCACTTCCATTCTAGTTAAGCCATCTCTTTGTGTCAGCTGTATTGTCATAGCCTCCTAACTGGTCTCCCTAACTTCCCTCCCAACTGGTTATCCACTCATATGACCCTCAGTCAGTTCTCTACAAAGCAGAATGATGATTATGTTACTCTCCTGCCTAAAAACCTGTAACAATTCCCCTTCACAGAATAAAATCCAAACTGCTTATCAAAGCCTACAAGGCCCCTGTTAATATCGCCTACCACTTCCCCATTCCTCACTCTGCTCTAGACACATGGGTTTTCTTTTTGTTCCCTCAAACCACTGAACTCATTCCTGCCTCAGGGCCTTTTTACTAACTATTCATTCCACTTGGAATACTCTTTTTTTTATTGTTTTTTTATTGAAGGATAATGGCTTTACAGAATTTTGTTGTTTTCTGTCAAACTTCAACATGAATCAGCCATAAGCATACATATATCCCCTCCCTTTTGAACCTCCTTCCCATCTCCTACCCCATCCCACCCTTCAAGATTGATACCGAGCCCCTGTTTGAGTTTACTGAGCCATACAGGAAATTCCCATTGGCTACCTATTTTACATATGGTAATGTAAGTTTCCATGTTATTCTTCATATATCTCACCCTCTCCTCCCCTCTCCCCATGTCCATAAGTCTATGGAATGCTCTTTGCTGAGATTTTCAGAGTTTTCTTCATTAGGCCTCTGCTCAAATGTTACCATCTCAGTGGTGGTGGTTTAGTTGCCAAGTCATATCTCTTTGTGACCCCATGGACTGCAGCCCGCCACGCTCCTCTATCCATGGAATTCTCAAGGCAAGAATACTGGTGTGGGTTGCCATTTCCTTTTCCAGTGGATCTTCCTGACTCAGGGATCAAACCCAAGTCTCCTGCATTGCAGGTGGATTGTTTACCAACTGAGCCACCAGGAATCCCCACCACCTCAGAAAGGCCTTCTATGACCATGTCATTTAACATAGGATCTCCCCTGTCCCTTTCAAGCAAAAGTCACTTTTTATGGCCTTACTCTGATTTTTATTTTCTTTCTGGCACTAATCATTGCTAAGTGATATTGATAGTGGTATTATATTCTACATTTAGTTGTCTATGCATTTGTTTTCTTGTTTCCCCTATAGTGGCAGCTGTATAAATACTCTTCTCAGATTTTTTTCAAGAAAACCTCTTGTAGGAAGTATAACCGACAGCCCCAGCTTACACCCCTCTGGACACACGATTGCATTGACACAAAATGCATGCTTTTCCCAGGCTGCTCCTAACCAAAGATTGAGTATGGCAGGTACCCTATAGCTGTCCCAGAACTGAGCGATGCAGGACTCCTCTGCTGAATAACTTTGGCTTTGAGATTATCCATGGACCTGGCTAAAGCTTTCTTAGAATGGTGCTACAGTCTGAGAGTCTTTTTACCCAAGCCTCCTTTCACTCTTTCTTTCTACAAAGAAAGGTCTGAAAATTCTCCCTAATTAGTCCTGCTCCCTTCCTTTTATCCCTCAGAGGCATTTCTTCCAATAAATATCTTATACCTCTAAACCCACCTTGGTATCTGCTCTTTGAAAGACCCAAACTCACCCACCTACCATGTGCCCACTGAAGAATCAGGGAGATACTAATAGGGCCACTGGACAAACAGAGGCCTGGAAGTTGGACAGGGCTATTGAAGGTAGGGACCTCAGTGTCTAGAGGCAATAGTGTAATAAGGCAGCAACAGTAGATGCTATTTCATGTCAAAAAGTCAAATGGAACTACATGCATGCAATATGTGTATATGTGTGTGTGTTAGTCATGCAGTTGTCTCTGACTCTTTGCAACCCCATGGACTGTAGCCTGCCAAGGCTTCTCTGTCCATGGAATTCTCCAGGCCAGGGTATTGGAATGGGTTGCCATTCCCTTCTCCAGGGGATCTTCCCAACCCAGGGATGGAGCCCAAGTCTCCTACATTGCAGGCAGATTCTTTACCATCTGAGCCACCAAGTAAGCCCCATGCAATACATATCAGGCCAGATACCAGATCAGACCAGCCATCCTACAGCAAACACCAGCAGAGACAAGCAGAAAGGGATGGCACTGAAAACTGGCTAGCCATCCTCCAGTTTCTAAGAGGATATGTGCGTTTTCTTCTGTACCACCAATATTTCACTGGGGTGGAGGATTCCTGAAAAAATTAAACTAGTTACAGTAAATAAAGAAGCCATATTTTTTGTACACCTATGTGTAGTATATAAATCATTTACCTCACAGAAGAGAGGACATTAACATCTTTAGTTTTAACTAAGCCATTTTAACCCTCTTTCTAGTCTTTTGGTCAAATATCAAGCCAATGAATCAAAACATATGAGTTTAAAGATCTGGCTTTAGTCTTGTCTTTTCTTTTTACTAGCTTTATGGGCCAGGAAAACTTACTGGTTTCTCAAAAATTGTTTCCTCAACCATAAAATAGGGTGATCTATTTCCAATGCATAGCACATGACTATGGTGAGGACAAATCACATATTTAAAAACTCACAGTTGAATTTATTTTGTTAATTTTATAAAATATTATGCAAGTATAAGGTTATTTACAAAGATCCATTACAGCCTGAAAATGCTGATCTATTCTTAAAACTGTTTTGTTTTTTTTTTATATTCTGTGTACCTTTTATATAATGATGCCCTCTGCTGTTCTCTTATATATCTTTACTTCAGATCATGCAAGAGACATGGTGTAAATCAGCATTCTATCCAAGATTATTATAGTGGGAATGATACATGAAGATCCATTAGTTTTATTTTAAAGATGAGAGCAAAGCACAGACATAGTGGCAAAGTGTCCGTGTGTGTGCTCAGTTGCTTTAGCTGTGTCCAACTCTTTTGCGACCTCATGAACTGTATCTTGCTGGGCTCCTCTGGTCCATGGGATTTCCCAGGAAAGAATACTGGAGTGGGTTACCATTTCCTCCTCCAGGGGATCTTCTTGACCCAGGGGTCGAACCCAAGTCTCTTGCGTCTTCTGTACAGCAGGTAGATTCTTTACCCATTGAGCCACTTGGGAAGTCCAGCAAAGTGCCTACAATCAGTCAAACCAGAACCAGAATCCAAGCTTCTAGACTCCAAGTTCAGTGCTTTTTAATCAGAATGGCAATACAGAAGTATAAAAACACTAGAGTTCAAATTGAATGTCCAAGTAGACTTTATTGTTTTGCCCCCAACACTTTTTCCTCTTAAATTCATTATCAACATTGAAAAATTATAAGTGGCATCTACCCAGTCACCCAAGAGAGAAACCTCAAAGGCAGTTTTAATTCTGTTCTCTTCTTTACCTACCACATTAAATATATTATATAGTCTCATTAATTCTTCCTTCTAAATGTATTTCACCCTATTCTCTATTTAGACCACCTTGATTGAAGCCTTTATCTTTTTACCTTGTGTTATTTCAATAGCCTAAGTGTTTTAACATACAGATTTGCTTACCTCTCATTCATTCATTCATTCAAGACAATTCTTGCTTAAATCCTTAATAATATTCCAGGCAGTATGCTAGATATGGAGCATGAAAAGAGAAGCAGACATAGTCTGTACTCTCAAGGAACCCCAAATCTAGTAGAGATAAATATGCACACAAATGTGGAATTCTATTTCCTTCAAAATATTAACAAAACTACCCACTGAGGACACAAGGCTAAGTTTATTTTCTCCATGTAAGGGGGAGTACTAACTCAGTAGAGACTCAGTAGCATCTATAAAGAGTGAAGGTGAAGTCAGGATATTCATGAGATTGTGCAGTCTTGTTTATAGTGGGTCTTTCAATGGGGAAGGGCCTGGATCACAATGCAATAGTTTAAGATTGGTGGACCTAATAGGTGAGGATTTAGAGGAGAGGGGTTCAAAGAGTTTTGGGGTATAAACTATTGGTTGATGATTTCTGTTGAGGAGTTGATGGTTCTCTTGGTAAGGTCCTGGTGCTGGTGGTGGCGGTAGTTTAGTTACTCCATCATGTCCGACTATTTGCAACCCCATGGACTATAGCCCACCCGGCTTCTCTGTCCATGGAATTCTCCAGAATACTGGACTGGCCTTTCCCTTCTCCAGGGGATCTTCCTGACCCAGGGATCAAACCCAAGTCTCCTGCACTGAAGACAGATTCTTCACCAACTGAGTTACCAGGGAAGCCCAAGGTCCTGGTAATGAAGTCTATTAGCCACTTTCACCTTTCTAAGCAAGAATTTCCTGAAATAGTGAAGTTATGTTGATGAAGACAGTAGAATAGTAAAGGCAAAGGATGTAGACAATAAATTGTTGTGGTGGTAGATTGTTTCACTTCTCATAAAGAAGTACAACAAAGCATTTTCAATACATATGTGGGATACTGAGGAAACATGGAGGAGGGAGTGCCCAGTGAACCCTGGGGTTAGAGTGGCAAAGAATTAGAAAAGGTTTTACAGACTTTATCTCTTAAAAGGTGAAGAATATTCTATTTTTGGATATACCTCGCTTTATAAATCCATCCATCAGTTGATAGACATTTGGGTTGTTTCCACTTTTTTGGCTATTACGAATAATGCCGCTAGGAACATTCATGTACACATTGTTTTGGTGAACATGTATGTTCATTTATCTTGGGTATATACATAGGTGTAGAATTGTTTGGCTATATCATCACTGTATGTTTAAATTTTTGAGGAACTACCAAATTGTTTTTCAAAAAGGCTGCACCATTTTTAATTTCTAGTAGCAATGCATGTGTTCAGATTCCTCCTCATTCTCACCAACACTAGATATTTTCCATGTTTTTTTAAAAAAATTATAGCCATCCTAGTGGTATAAACCGGTATCTCATTTTAGTTGAATTTCCCTGGTAACTAATGATGTTATTAGAAAACATCTTTTCATGTACTTCTTGGCCATTTTTATATCTTCTTTGGAGAAATATCTTTTCAAATCTTTGGCCATTGTGTTTTTAGTTTTTTTAATTGTATTTTCTTTTAATTGTTATGTTGTAAAAGATGATTACTGTGGATATTTGCTTGATTTGCAAATATTTTCCCCGTATTTTGTGTTGTCTTTTCAGTTTCTTGATGGTATCTTTTGAAACACAAAAGTTTACACTTTTTTATTGAGGTAAAGTCACATGCCATAAAATTAACCACTTTCAAGTGAATATAATTCAGTGACATTTAGTGCATTCAAAATGTTGTACAACCACCTCCTTTATCTAGTTCCCAAACATTTCCATCATCACCCCCTAAAAACCCCCAGTACCTATTAAGCAGTTGTTTCCCATTCCTCATTCCCCCTAGCCTCTGGCAACAACCAATCTATGTTGTGTCTCTATGGATTTACTGTGCTAACTATTTCATATAAATGGAATCATGCAGTATGTGACCTTTTGTGTCTGGCTTCTTTCACTTACTTAATGTGTTCCAGGATCTTGCACGTTGTAGCTTGTGTCAGTCCTTCATTTTTTTAAATGGCTGAATAAATTGGGGAGAGTGAGTCCTCCAACTTTGTTCTTCTTTTTCAGGATTATTTTGGCTATTTGGGTCCCCTTGCAATTCCATACTAATTTGAAGATTTGCTTTTCCATTTCAACAAAAGAAAGATCATTGAAATTTTGATATGGATTGCATTGAATTTGTAGATTATTTTGGGTAGTATTGCCATCTTAACAATATTGTCTCCTAATCCACACNCTTCCTTTTTAGATTTTTCATTGCTGGTGTGTAGAAACTCAACTAATTTTTGTTTTTGGTTTTGTACCCTGTAACTTCGGTGAATATATTTATTGTAGTGTGTGTGTGTGTATTCTCTTGAATGTTATAGATATAGAAAACAATATATATCAATGTTGTCTGCAATAGAGATACTTTTACTTTTGTGTTTCCAATTTAGATGATTTTTATTGCCTAACTGATCTGGACTAAAGCTTCTAGTATAATTAACATTTTAAATAGTAATAGTAAAAGCAGTTATCTTTGCTTTATTTCTGATCTTAGGGAAATATTTTCAGTCTTTCATCATTGAGTATAGTACTAACTGTGGGTTTTTCACAAATGGTCATTATCATGCTAAAGAAGTTCCCTTCTATTCTTATTTTGTTGAAAGTTTTTATCAAGAGAAGGTGGTTGGAGTCCATCAATTACTTTTTCTACCCTAGCTAAAATCATGTGGTTTATTTCTCTCTTCTGTTAATACACTGTATTACATTGATTAATTTTCTTATGTAAACCACCCTTGCATTCCTGGGATAAATTTCACTTATTTTGGTCCTTTTAATATGCTGATAGATTTGTTTCCAAGTATTTTGTTGAAATTGCTTGAATCTGTATTCATATGGCATATTTGCCTTTAATTCCCTTGTGAAGCCTTTGCCCGGCTTTGATATCAGGGGAAAACAGTCCTCGTAGAATAAATTCACAAGTGTTTCTACTTCTATTTTAGGGGGAGAGTTTGAAAAGGATTGGTGTTTATTCAACTTTAACTGTTTGGTAGAATTCACCAGTGAAGCCATCTGGTCCTGGACTTTTCTTTGTTGAGACTTTTTTTTGAATTACCGATTCATCATTCCTAACTGTTATAGGTCTATACAGATTTTCCATTTATTATTGAGTTCATTTGGTAATTTGATTCTAAAAATTTGTTGTCATTAAAAGTTTTAAATTTTGATTAAGTCCAATTTTTTATTTTCCTTTGTTGCTTATGCTTTTATCATATCTACAAAACCATAGCCTTACTCAAGGTAATAAAGATTTATTCCTATGTTTTCTTCTAAGACTTTTATAGTTTTAGCTCCTATATTTAGTTCGATTGTCCATTTTNTGTTTACGGCATGAGAGGAGGATTGAAGTTTATTTATTTCTGCATAAATTGACAGAGGAGCCTGGTGGGCTATAGTCCATTGTGTCACAAAGAGTCTGACACGACTGAACAACTTTCACTTCACTTCACTATGGATATCCAATAGTTCCTGTACCAGATATGAAAGCAATAGGATTTTGACATTCATTAGCTTTGTGTTCATCAGTACTCCCAAACTTTGTGTAGACTTTAGCATCAGGATGTGGGTATTGCATGCAGTGTTATTTTGGTGTCAGGTTGAAGAAGCAGGGCGTACAGCATTCTGAGAAAAGTCTTGCTTGTTGGGCAATTCAGAGCAAGGCAGGACATACTGACATCTCCCTCAGACCTCGGCCCTAAATGAGAGCAAAGAAGGCTGGCAATTGTCTTCATGGCAGGCATTTAGAAGGCTT